>VXAK01005469.1:15167-161715 GCA_013399435.1 Arenaria interpres | reverse complement strand
TAATGGAAAGAAAAAGGGAAACTAGTATTTTAGACTGTGGCTCACATTCCTTGGAGTCACTCGAAGTCACGGGCTCCTGAACATGCAAAGAAACTGAATCCTCACCTGAGGACAATCGGAACACCGGTGTTTGTCTGTGATGTGATGGTTAATGGGATGGTAAAGTGCTACTCCAAGTGAGTAAGTTCCTAGGCGAGATTTTGCAGCTTTTTATACCCTGCCCATGTTTATATCTTTTGATAAACATTGAAATAATATACTATGTCAGTAATTTAGATTTAGCAGTGTTTGTCTTGCCAAGAGAAGTTATTATTTTGGGTTATTAAAAAAATCTAGTTTAGGCTCAGATCTGTATTTTCAGAATTTCTTTGTGAATGTGAGTTGATACTTGGTTTAGTTTAAAATAGGAAGAAGAAGAAATCTTGTGTTGCTTTATGCTGTTTGCCATTAAGGAGATGTCTAAAGTACTAAAATGACTTTTAAAAAGCAGCTGATAGAAAGCTTCCTAACAGATAATAGGTTTTGAGCAATGAGAGTGTTAAGTGCGAGTGCTTGTCTCATTCAGCTGCTTCAGGTTTCAAAACCATTCAGCAATGGAAGGGAGTGCTATTAGGGTCGAGTCTCTGGTTCTCTGAAGTAGGACTGTCACCGTCCCCTGGGGGGTGACTGGAGTCCTAGGGATGAAAGGACAGAATTTGTAGCCTGGCTGTGATTAGTAGCTGATGCCAGAAGATAGTAATAGCAGCAGAACATATTTCTACTCACCATATGAGAGACAGCATTTAAAAGGCAGTGCTGCTAGTAAGCTGTAAATAGACCTGTCTAGAAGATAAATTTCTGCACCGTCATTTTGATTTTTGCTCTGTGCCTAAGAGCTTTGAAGTTGTTCCGGTAAGCGATGACTCGGTTTGTTGTTTGTTAGATATCTCAGCATGTATTCATTATGCTTTCCAACAGACATGAAGTTTGCAACTAAATAAAAACAAACCTTTTAAAAATATGCTGTGTGTTGCAGACAGAGGATGTGTGAGGGATGTGTGTAAATGTTAAGCACTCGCCACCTGTTCGCAATAGAAAAAGCTGATAGGTGATGCTTCCTTTTTGACCCTAAGTTATAGGTTACTTTTGAGGAAGGATTCCTCTAATGTAGAAGTTGCTCATCTCTCAGGGTAAGTGTTTTTCAAAGTGATATTTCAAGGCCCTTCATACAATAAAAGGTAAGCATTTCTTGCCCTAGTCAACTTCTTACGTTTTACTCCAAATATTTTCGTAATGGGAGGAGAGTTTTGCTAGTTGTATTTATTACACTTAGCGATGAGGTAACTGAAGTAATGAAACCTATAGGCAGAGCAAGGAAAATGGAGGATAAAAATGATGTTAATAATTTGGTTTCCTAACCATCAGCTCATAGCAATATGCCATTACAAGGAATTTTCTTCATTTAAAAGAGAAAATGCAAGGCTGAGCAGCAGTAGTGGTCCGCATAGGCATCCTTTGATGTGTGTTGATATGAACAGCTGATGTAGAAGCAGAAAATGGATCATGTGCTAGAACTTTAGGTTGCAAAACTTAGGTCAATGTTTTTCTTGGGTGGAGAGCTTTGATATTTGTTAAACCATAATTACTACCCTGGATGTTTTGAAGTGTTCACCATGAGAAGCTGCAGTATGAGTGGGTGGATCTGGCAGGAAACTACCACTTAGAGTCGAGAAAAATGAGCTCCTGTGATATAAAAATAGATATAAAACGTGGCACAGAAGCGCTTTTGTGTCTTGGGATTGGCAGGCTTTCTATGAGGATGGAAATTCATGTGAAAGTGCTTATTGGAGGTATTGGTCAGAAGTTTACTAGTCATTCACTGAAGGAAACTGAAACAATAGCTGTACAGTGGCTTTTGACCCAGTGGGGATTTGGGAGCCAAAAAAATATATCTGCAATAGTTGAATAGAAGTCTAATCATGCTGTAAATTGAGCTAATCTTACCTTAAACAAACACAATTATGCTATTTTAAACAAAGCTTAGTTACTTCTCAGAAATACTTTGTTAGAGGATTCAGTTTTAGTTTTAAAGCTTCCAGAACAGATATTCATGAAGCGTGAGAGAATCATTGAAGAGTAATTAAGCCAGATTTTATGACTTGGTTTGGAAATAGACTCATCTGTTATTTCAGCACAGGCAACAGTAGAGCAATTTAGAGGACAATGTGTGGCTTTGTATTGGAAAAGTAATTAGTTATCTGTCTTTCATTCCTGTCAAGTTTCTTTCAGACTGCTCTGTGAGAGCTGAAGTGTTTGATGGGTCTTAAGAACCACAGGACAATGTTTTGGTGTCTGGATTTTTTGAAAATAGATTTCTGTGTACCTATGTGTTTAAGATTATTAAGTCACACTTTTGAGCTGAAGGTATCCTGCAAAGCAAACAGTGACAGGTAGTCTAATAAATATAACTTTTCTTGAAAATAACCAGTTTGTGTATAAGGAAGCATTTACATACTGAAGTGACAATAAGCATCTGTAGTGTGTGTGGGAAGTAATCCATCTAATTTAGTCATTAAAGACTAGTTAATTCATAAAGCTTAATGAGCTGACTCTTCAGACTGCTCCATTGGTGCAGGCATCCAGGCAGTTCCCAGCGTGACTGCCAGCTTCAGCAACTCCTGGTGGCTTGCTGTAGTGCAGGGCTCAGCATCCTGCTGGCCCTGCCCCACTCTGCCCTTGGTGTAGGATCCATGCTTGAACTGCCCCCAGGCTCAAGAGCTCGCCCCACGGGCATAGTGCAGGTGTGCTTGAAGGTGTCCGTGGAGAAACTCCACCTGCTTGGCCAGACAGAACCTTGTTCTACAGTTGTTAAAATAGCCTCCTGTCGTGCTCTCTGTTGACTCATCAGGAGATAAGAATTTATTGCTTAGAACTGCTTTGCTAGCCACTGTGAATCAGGTTTGAGTTAGGTATCCCATAGTGTCCTGTGTGCTAAGATAGAGATCCCAAGTTCTGAAAATGCATAGAAGTATCACTGGTGGCTTTTTTCAACATCCTATAACGTCCCCAAACCTTGCCGTGTTTTCAGATCTTGGAGGATGTGTTCTGACAGTATGGTGATTTAGTGGAGTTTTGCTGTTATGTATGTTTATCCCAGGTAGAATCTGTGGTGCTGAATTAAAATAATTTCCCGCTTTGTGGAGTCTGTAAATTTCTCGCATGTTGAAAGGAGCATTACAATGTAGATGTTTTCAGGCTGACTCCCACATTATTTGAAAGACTGCTGAATATCAATACTGTTTCTTTAAAAATGAGCAATGCATGGCTTACTAACATGATAAGAAAAGATTAGGTTAATACCATTAACTGAAATAACGTTTGAATTAGATCGTGAAATGTAATTGCAAAATGCTGCATAGTTATTGAGGAGAACATGGAGTAGATGACCTTTAAAGGTCCCTTCCAACCCAAATTATTCTATGATTCTACAGAACATGTTTTCTACGGATATTTCTAATAGTGTGCAGACCTTATACACACCAAACCAAAGCTTTTAATCCATGTGGCAGGTTGTAGAGTAGAATCAATAGATGCCAGTGTCTAAGAACGATCTTACAGTATAATAATTTCAGTTTGATAATTTGCAACCATCTCCATGAAATAATATCTTTTTTATATTTAGAGATTGTGTATTTTCCCAAAGAACAAATAGAAACTAATGAGTGGAGATATTTCTGAGTTTTGCTTCAAAATTGAAGAATATTAAGATTTTTAACTAGTTTCAATGCCCAGACACTCACCAGCTACATGAGGTTTGTTTAGAATTGAGTTCTCTTATTTATTTATTTATTTATTTATTTATTTATTTGTTATTATTCCCTTATTAATGCCGTAACTCTATGTCACTCGGTGGTTGCCTTTCTGATTTCTTGGAAAGATTCTATGAAGTACGATAAGCAGTCTCTTGAGTGTAAACTACGCTGCTCTGCCTCATGTCAAGAGTGTAAAGGGAGGCTGTTTATATTCTTCAAGTGTTGATATCCAAAGAATGCCTCAAAATGAGGTTTGCTTCTGGACACAATTTATTTATAGCTTTCTGTGTGTTAAAACGTTGGAGCCAAACATGCGGAACCGTGCAATGTGGGTCAGCCTTGAAACTAAGTAACTTATATTGTTCTTCTAATACACTGAAAGGATATTTTGCATCCCCAAACCTCATTGATTCATATCTACAGAATCACTATCTTCTGAAATATGACTAGATAATTTTAAAAAAATGAAGGTATACTTTGTAGTGTGCAAGGAATACTCTCTTTTTTGGCATAATATATTTTTAGCGCTAGGTCAGACTTACTCCTGATGTTGAGGAAAGGCACATTTTCACCTCATATATTTGCTCCAGGTAGAAGAACATTAGATCAGAAAAGCTGCAAAATATACTCCACAGTCGCTTTAAATTGCTGGGTTTCTAAATTGATGAGTATTGTATTAAAATCAAGTCATAGCGACTTCTGTGTAATACAGCAGTGTATCACCTGTGCACAGTGGGGTGCATCTCACCTTGGAAGTAAACTTCTCCCCATTTGTCCTACAGTATATCAACGGGGAAGGTTCACTCTGTGCTTCAAAGTAAACGCTATTTTACATCAGTTTCTTGTGTTTGCACTTACAGAATTGTACAGAGGGTACATTCTGGCCAAAGTGCCATAAAGCTCAATGCTCAGCTTGGTTATTCATTCACTCAGAATAAAAGCGACAGTCTTCAAGTTTCTAAAAATTTTTGCCTCTTTGGGGATTTCCCAGATGCTTATCAGATCTAATAATATATATAAAAATAAATATTTATATTCTATATCTAATATTATATATAAAATACTTTTATATATAAAGCTTTTACCAAGCTGTAGGTGGGTGTAACCTTTGTTGCACTCTGTACATTCTTGTGCTTTATGTATGAAAATAACTGCAGTAGCTCACAGCATCTGATACAAATTTAATCTGTCACATTGGCAGTGTTTAATTTATTATTCATTTTCAGTGCTTTCAACAATAGTAGAAAAAATGAAAACGCCCCACCAACCACAAATAAACCATGTCGAAAAGTCCTCTTTCAAGCAGTGAGCAAATTCAGTTTCAAGAAAGGCGCAGTGGTCTACATATAGGAGTAAACTCTAATACCCCAAAGTTTCTAGTGCAAGAAGAGCAGGGAGCTAGTCAATGTGAAGTGAGTTGTGTAAGTGTACAAAGGGGAGCTTGATCCAAATTTAATGAAGCTAAAAACCGTTTTTGTGATTGTTAAATTAGAGGAGTCTAGACCGTAAGGTTAAATTCTATGTTGGATTTGGAACTGTGTGGTAAGAGAAGCATTGTTACATCTACTTTTTACATAGGACTTAAAAAAACTCTGTCATTTTCAATAGATACACACTTAGTGTGCATGCATTAAATTATACTAGACAATCATCAGTTCTAGATCAAAGCAATTAAATGCTTCTGGGAAGGACAAAGCTGAACTAATGTTTTCTGAAATGTATCTGACTGGTTTTTGTTAATTTGGGCTTTGTTTCAGCAGTGATGAAATCTGTGATGGCTCATCCATTAGACAAAGATTTTTCTTAGGACCTAACCTTTTCCATCTATCGCAAATAACTATCTTATCTGTGTTATGTTCAGTTTCTAACAGGTCTTATCCTTGGTTTACAACTGTTCATTAAAATATATAGTATATGCATGTTCATACATGTATGACAGAGTACTTGTACATGTATGACACAGATGACCTGCATTATGATCCTGCATCATAGAATCGTAGACTTGCATTATGACCCTGCATCCATGAAATCACTGCAGTTTTGCCATGAATATCTGCAGAAACAGACTGCAATATGACCTTGTGTAGTGTCTTTTTTCTGGTGGAAATCAGTGAACTGCTGGGATACCACCACTCTCTGTCAGTCTGTCCTCAGAACCTCATCTCAGCTCAAGAATGACTTTTTCCCCAGTTTTTCCAGGTTACTTCTGGGATTCTGTCTTGTTAGTTGATGTAGAAATGTTGCCTACCAGCTTGAAAACTGCTGGAAACAGGGAGGCCTTTTATGGACATGCTGACACAACTTTATCTATAGCATAGCAGTGTAAACCATCTGTTTCCAATAAAGTGGTTATTATCTTTTCTTGTCAAACTTATCACTATAAAAATAATTTGCTCTCTTCTTCAGCGTCTGTAACATAATACAGGAGTGCAGTTATGGACATGGTAAGAATGAGCTCTATGGAGGATAGTTTTCCCTTTTGCAGTTAATATATCAATTTTTTGCATATTTCATTGCCAGAGGCAAAAAGCTATATTCCTTTTTATATTCTCCTAGTTCATCAGTTTTGGTATTTCTTTAGGGATACAACACGGAGGACCATTCTTAGTCAGGCATTTCATTCTGCAGCTCTTAAAATTGTTACATATCCACTCGTTTAAAAAATGGTGCAGCAGAGGACTGTGCTGAGGAGTGATTGTAAACAGTGCAAGAATCTCTCAGTGATGATGTTGATCCATTAACTTCGGTGCAACTGGACCTGTTCACACAAACTAAGGGTGAAGTTATTTATATTCAGTCTGTGAAAATGTGTCTGTTTTTCTTTTTTGCTCTTTTAATGCAATCCTGTCTGTTTTCTTTATCAGGTGTAATAGGCAGATTCGTGACAAGAGCTAGATGTTAGGAGACCGTAAGCCTTCAAGGGTTTTGCTTTAAACTTTGAATATGGCCCTAGTGAATAAAGGCAGAAAAGAATTAATTCACGTTGTGTTGCCAACTCAGTGCTGAAGGCCCGATGAAGGTGTGAAAAAAGTCTTGTGGGTGGCCTAAGAGTATAAAATAAATCTGTTTTATTAAATGCATCTAGTGTACTTGGCAACATTACTGAAAGTCTGAACTCTCACATGAATTTTTGAAAAGAGTCAAGCGGCTAAGTACCAAGGAGATGTGCATTGGTGTGTTAGCAGTTCTAGGTACAAGCCTACTAACCTGGTAGGATTAATGATATTTTAAAAATAATATAGCGATAACATATTTGGCCTTATTTGCATGAAAGATTTTTGGGAGTAGCCATGTTAGCACAGACCACTGGTGGACAAGGAGTTCATGAGGAAGGACACTGGCAATATTACATTTCTTCACTAGTGTGAATAAATTTAGCAATAGGATGCTGTGTTCTGGAAATTGTCACAAACCTCTGGTGTACTTAATGGATAGATGCCAGCTAGTTCTAATCCTCTGGGAACTTTTGTGGAGTGGAATCATAGATATCTATGTAAAAGCAGATGCTGATTCATGGACTGAAAGTCAAAATTTTTAGCTGGCATAAACAGGAGAAGATCCANAGGTCCTTTATGAAAAGTCCTAAATTTGAGATTGAAAGAATGTTTGGGCTGTTCTTATTTGTTGCTTGTATTGTGGTCTGAAATACCATGTGAAAGATGAGATTCATGATGCATGTCATGTATCACAGTCAGTTCTAACAATCTACTCCGTTAGGGAGAAAAAATACTGTACTGAAAGGTGTCTATAAGGAGCTGAAGTGATGCGATATATCATGAAATTTAAGTGCCTCTAAGTAGTGTAACAAAATAATGCTTTGCATGGGATTAAAGCCCACTGACATTAACGGGTGCCTTTGGAAGCCAGTGGCTCTGTCTGCAAAAGGTTATACTTTCATAGCCCTAATGAGTTGAGTAATAACAAAAAAAGGCAGTCCTTTTTTTTTTCAGCTAGGTATATGCTGCTACCGTCATGTAAATTTGGAGACAGTTAAACTAGGACACATTTTCACTGTCAAACTGAGTCAATGGTGATGTGCAGGATTCCTGGCTTCCAGTTGGTGATTTCCACTTCAAAGACCAAACCAGGTTTGGTCACATAAGAGCACAATTGTAAGTCAGGGTTCCTTGTGTTGTTTATATGGATTTCTGAGTGCAATGAAAGACTGTTTACACCAGCAATGGGGCATAGACGCACCAGAGTGCCCACATACCCTGAATTGTTCCCTAGAAGTTATCTTGAGTTTAGTTTCTAAGTTGTATCCCTTAAGCATGGATGCTTCTCTCAAACTCAGGCAGATTTTCATTCGTTTACAGAAGGGAAAATAAACAGTGTTTCTCTACTTTATACATTTATGTGCACATGATTGCAGCTCCTAACTCTGCTGTGAGAGTTAACTGGTGCAAAAAGATGTCCAGATTTGTAGAGCTTTGCTTTGGAAAAAAATGGTCTTGTAACTTGTTTGTTGCCTTCCTGGGCTTCTGAAGGCTCATATCAAAGAAACAATAGTAGGATAAAATTAAAAAGATATGAAAAATGATAATGTCTTTTTGAAAGGAGGAACTAAGGGAAATAGAAAGTGGATTAAGTTAAAAGCAAACAGTAGCTGGAGGTGATGACGGCTGGTTTGTTTTAAACTGCGCATCCCTACTTGAATTTTAATTCATTCAAAGCCTTTTTAGTATGGACTATTTGCCTGACGAAAGTTCATAATGCTTCATCCCTGAAGTATGGAAGGATATCCAATGAATAAGAGCAGGAGAGCCTGCAGAAAAGCCTTTCATTTCCTCTGTCCCAGAAACCATAATCCTGCAGGAGAGCAAAGTAATGGCTGGTATGTATCTTTTTAAAGAACATTTATCAATGTTATACATCTAAATGACAGGGTACATAGACTTTCTTCTTTGCTGACTTTTTTTTTTCACATTCAGTGAGGTTTTTTTTTTTTGCTCATTTTTACTATATATGGACCGAGAATTGGGACAGTACCAAAGCAAAGTTAAAAAAGAAATTGAAATAAAAATATGTAACTTTATTCAAATGCATAATGCAGCAAAAGAGTCTCCAGATAGCCAAAGATACCTCTAATTCTTCTTTCACACTGAATTTTTCTTAAAACGCCTCATTAACATCAATGCCTTATTAACAATAACAAGTTTAATGTTACCATATCCCACTGTTGCATAAAGGCAAAATAAGAAACTGGGGTTTGTTTCAGCTTCCTTCTTAAATTTAATGTTGTGCAACACTCTGAAAATGGAGTAAGGATATTCTTCCCCTGACCTAGCTCTATTCTTCTTCTAGTAAGAATTAAATTAAAGTATGTTGGTCTGAAAATGTGAGATTCTGCTTAAAGACATCCTGCAAGTTGCAGTATACCACCACCAGCCTGAGCTAGAGAGGAAGCTGCTTATAAATATCTGTGTTTTCCTTAGCCAACACGGATGAATTGAGGCAACCTTGAAGAGGTCTCATGACCCAGTAATGATGAAAACAATAGAATTGGGTCAGGTCAATGAAAAAAATTTTCCCCAGCTTTAGTTGCATGTTTCTTGCGAGGTTTTTTGGGGATAAAGTTCTTCTAGCAAATCCCAGTGGCTTTTGGGCTGGAATAGTTAATTTCAAACATCCTGAAAATGAAAGGAAATGTTTTCAAGTGGATGTATCTAATAAAATCACCGTCCTTGGTATTTCAGTAATTCAGCGCTTTCCAACAGAAAAAAAAAAAATGTAGAAAAATTCCTGACCAGTGCTAATTGTTTTGCTTTTCTATTGTCTCACGCGTTTTCTTATCCCCAACCTTTACTGAAATGAACTGATCTCTAGTTACTTGTTACTGATATAGTTACTTGTTACTGATATAGTTACTTGTATGCACTGAAAAAGGAAACTGCTTATTGCTCCTATATTTGTAAGTAATAAATAAGTTATAAGTTTAACTTATGTAGAAGTTAAACTGTCTTGGGCATTAAATGCACCTAAATCACTGTCTCTTCCTAACGCACATGCATGTGATTGACTTTACACTTAAAACTCGGCTGCTTCTTCATAACCTTCATCCCTGGTGCTGTGCAGAAAACAGCTAGGATGCCCTGAGGGCTGCCAATGCCTTTTCCATGTCATCTTGAAACCAGAAGTTGCTGACTGAGCTGTCTGAGCTGCGGTAAAGGTAATGGTAGCAGAAGAGAAACAGAGGCTTTGTTCCTGGAATTTTTGCAGACTTCATTGCTTACCATTCTTCTTTTTAAATTTCTCACAGGCCCAGAGTTTCAGCAAATTAATAGCTTTGCTGTACAAACAGCATATTATGGGTATAGCTTTCCAGCAATACCTTCCACTCCACCCAAACACTGGGTAGTTTTCACTTCAGTCTGAAATGCTGAGTCTATTGGAATGCAAGGATTTTTAATTTGGAATTGAATTTTCTTACTAATTACAAATCTTTATTTTTAGTTGAAAAAGAGGGTGATATTAGCCAGCAAGGGTGCATTTAGGGGATTACATGAGTTCCACTTCGCAAACCGCAATGTAGAAAAGCTTTATGGAAAAAGCAATGTGTAATGACAGGTTTCTGTTGAACTTTGATGTGTATGGCTTCAAAGAATGAGGATATTTGGGCAGCAGCAAGTGTATTTCTCTTAGATGTAGTAAGAAAAGACATCCATACACATTTTGTCTGACTTCAAAGGAGCTAAATCCTACAAAACAAGGAAGGCAAACCAGTTCTTTTGGAGCGCATGGTTATTTTATCAGGTACACTTTGGGTATTATAGCATATATGAAACTAGAAAAATGTACCACTACCACTTGTAAGAGTTTGGATGGATGGGTGCAGAGAAGATCAGGCTGCAGTTAGGGGCTATCTATTTAATGAATTTTCTCTTTGCCATTGAATGGGTCAAATCTGATTGCCTTGTACGGTGAGATAATTGGCTTGGTGCACAAAGTAAGAGCAGTGAATACTGTTTACATTTAGTTTAGCAAGGCTTTTGATGCCATTTCCCTTAGCATCCATAGGCAAATTGGGGAAGTATCCAGTCCCATATTCAGTATGAGACTGAACAGGTGGAAACAAGATGAAGGAAAACCTGGTGGGGCTATTGAGTTCAAAGAATAATGGTTGGCAGTTCAAAGTCCAGCTGGTAGCTAGATACTTGTGACATTCCTCAAGGGTCAGTGCTGGGACCAACAAGAAATACTTATTTCAGAATGTGGCTGACACTGTGCAATCTTACTCTGCATGGCTTATTGCTTGGGCAATTGGTTTCTGGCTGGCTGGACAACCAAGATGGCTTTTTGTGAATTGCCGATAGATTTACTACAGGAATCCAAATTTACTGCGAGTGGAAACTGTCTCTCGCTGATACTGGCACAGGAAGCAGCTGAGAGAATTTTCTTCACAGCCAAAACTCATTATTTTTTACTGATGCACAGCAGTCCAAGACTGGATTTTGGAAAGACCAAAATCAAACATTCATGGATTCCAGAACAGTGAGCCAAAGTAGACAGTAGAAGAATATTACATTTTCATTGTAATCTTGCTGTTTTAGACTTAGGTTTAAATACATTAGGCGCAGTTCCTTATGCCCTGATAAGATTTGCTTTAATTTGTAGTAGCAGCAGGCTGGGCAGAATTCCCACCGTCGGGGCATGCTTGCTTCCAGAATGAAGCCTCTTGCATTTTAGGTAATGTGCTAATTGCAGTTTTAATTCTGTTTTGATTCTAAAGACAATGCCTGTATTGCTGAACTTCAGAGCGTTCAGCAGTGCTGAGCCCTGGCCCTGTTCCGCCTCTGCTGGCCGAAGCACTTGCAGCATGTTCTCTTTGTAAGCTCCCCAGCAAAAGAATCTGCCATTTCTGTGGGACCAGCCTGTCTTCATGCAAATGGAAGTGAGCCTGCTTAAAAATGTCATTCCAGAGTCAAGAATGTGCTCCGACACTTTGCTTAGAAAAACAAATGATCTCTGTTGCCTCAAAGCCTCTTTTGAATTAATTACCCCAACCTCATAATAAGTGGCCATGATAAGCATGCTTTTTGGGCTTTGTCTGCCCTGAGTCAGGAAGAAAACTGTGGTACAGGCACAGCTGGGATGACTTTGCTGTAACTGCCTTGAATGACAAAGTCCAAACAGGGCATCTGTGGCTGTGTGGGCTCCAGCAGAGACCAGGCACCTCGCTGCAGCTTTTGACTGATTTGCTCCAACTGCTGAAATCCGCGACCGTGTTTTCTCAGGCATGCCCCGAACACCTCCCCATTGCAATCTATGCGCAGCCTTAGACATTTGGAAGTAATTTTATTTCCCACTGTATGCTTGAGGCTTGATTGCTGTCAGCTGAGAGTATTTGTGTAAGCACTGCTGATAGATCAGGCTCTTCAGACTCCCTCTTTCACTCTATTCTCCTACAGGCACCGAGCAACGCGTCCAGCCATCCTACTTGTGAACCAAAGTTAAGCCAGAGGAAAACAAAGTAGAAACGCGTTTACCTTATTCATGGAATAGCTCTAATAAGTTACTTTAACTAAGTGCTTTTCAAGTATGCAGATCCAAGATTGGGGAGTAACAAACAGAAAAGGACCAGCTTGACCGATCTTTCAGCAAAGAGTCGCTGCCACAGTTTCCTGCCCTGTCTGTAGCATAAGGTGGGGTGTTTAGAAGGGTTTTCTGGTTCAGTAGCTCAGGAAGAGTGAGGTTAATACGCAGATACAACATCATCAGGTGCTCTTAAGGAATTGAAGAGTACAATAAACACTGGCTAGTGTTGTGGGACCAGCAAGAGAAGGATCCCAGTATATTCTGCCTTTGTATCCAGCATGTGTTAAATCTCGCAATAACAACATTTTTCTTGTTTGTTCTGTGTTGGAAATTAACTTTATGCATAAAAAGGCAAGCAAAACTCCTATTCGCACTGACGGAGACATAAATACATGAACCTGTGGGTTGGGGAAATAAGGACTACCAAACGAAATGTAGGGTAGTAATGTTTCCATCCAGTTAAGGAAACAAGGGAGAAGCAGTTGTACAACTTGGATGTTAATTTAAAATTCATTCAGAGGAGTCTAACTGTATCCTAAGCATAGTTTTTCCTTTTTAGTTTCCCCTATTCAGCTAAATCTGGAATCACAATGCTGAATGGAAAACAGTATTATTTATTTTGGCACATTTTTCTGGAAGAGCCAAAGCCCTGTTGCCAACCACACTCAGAGAGCCCTTTACCTGGGAAATTACCTCTTCTCCCAAGTCAGGGTATATGGCTTTGCTGTTGCTTTCTGCCTCTGGACTGCCCAGAGCTTGGAGGCTGCATTTTCTTGGTTGATGAATCTCAGAGAGTGAACTCCCTCCCCTTAGTACCAGCCAGAAGCGACTGGCCAGCTGTAAAGTGGATGTCTTTAGCAAGGCATTGGTTAACTGCTATAGCAGTTAATTAAGTCTCTTCTTGGGAGCTGACTTGCACGTTGATGCTTAGCAGTGTTCATTCATACCTAATGTTATTTGTGGACTCTGTAAGAAAAACGGTTGAGTCTGTAATTTTCCAGTCCTAAAATACATGTTTTAAAATGATCTACATCATTTAGGAGAACAATCTGGGACTTTTCTACTTCTGAAACAAGGCAGAAATGATTGCGGCTCCTTGTCTAGAGGTCTGACTCCCTCAATTACATTGAAAACTCATTTGGAATTAAGACCATTCAACGTCTTTCAGTCTGTGGAACGCTTATTTATTGCTAACTTTGCAAATGATCCTCTAGGATTTTTTTTAAGCAGGCACTCTGCAAGATGGACTCAAAAAACCCACTTCTTTTGCTAAGAAACAGTTCTGAAGAAACCTATTTTCCTACAGGTTTGTGTTTTAAACTGTGTGCCTGTGCGCATTCCCAGAAGTATAAGGAAAGGGGTTTGTTATTATCCACTTGTTTTACAAGGGAGCCTTGGTGGGTCACTAAATTGGAAATCCTTGCTTTTCCTAACTCCGTGTGTTCTCAAAATTTGTAGGCGTGCAATTATCTTAGTGACCTGGTTTCTCACAAGGTCTCTGTCAAACCTGGCTCAAATCAGCCACTGGAATCAAATGGGCTTGGGGACACAGATGTCACAGTGCAGCCAGTAGGATCACATGAGCCTAATTTCCTCGGGAGACCATAGGGAAAATGCAAAATGAAATGTTCATCCGGACCTTCAGCTGGCATAAAACACAGAGCCACAGACTTTGAGAAAGTCATCTTATTTTAGACCAGTGAATGTCTGTGCTAGTTATTCTTTTAGACAGTCTTGTAATGAATAAATCTTCTGTATGAATCTGTGCATGTCATTTGTTGCTTATTCTCTTGGCTGTGCAGGGAGATTTTAACTGAATTTGAAGCCACCAAGAGAACACCCATTTTCTGTAACCTTTAGTGAATTAACAGTATGTTACAGACCATGTTAGTGATGGGTGTTTCCAGGAGAATGCTGAGTTATCTGAATTTAAATGCAGTGTTGTACTGTAGCTGTTATCTAAAGTTCACTGAGATATATGGTGTTTCCTGAATGGAAATGTCTGAATGTAAATTTGATTTCATTTTGACAATGAAATATTTCGTATTAAGTGAATTGTGAATCCGTTCAAACTTGTATTTGTAAGGGATTCCAAGTTCATCCTCATGTGTATAACTGTAAAGTACTTATGTAAACTGTGTGTGTTAATCATTATTAACAAGAATTGTTTCTGTGCAACAAATGCAAAATAGGTTTTGTATTTATCAGAACTCCTGAAAAGTATCTGATTTTCAACATAATTGGTGTTTACATTATAAGTTGCATGGCACAGTGCTTTGGATAATACTTTATTTATTACCACTTCAAAAAAAAGTTATCAAAAGATAAACAAAACAGGCAGTCTATTCTTACTGCAGTAAATGAGAGGTTTTTCCATTGATTTGATGGGAACTGGATGAAGCTCGACATTATTGTTACAACAAGCTGACAATCAAAGATTATTAATACCAAGCTCCTCTTGTCCCTCTCTTGGCAGTCAGTACACATGCACAACAGTACATCTGCAAAATCGTTGTTAGCACGTATCATCTTTCACTTTGATTTACTTCTGCACCTCTGCTTTGTGAGTCAGCAGCATTACATTTTGCAATTCATAACTTGAAACTCAGCTTTTCATATTCTAGATCTTTTTTTAAAGAAACTTAAAAAACACTGTATCTATGTAATCTTATATTTCCGTACACTTCTCACAAACTAGCATCAGGATGACAAAGAGAGGATGAGAAGCTACCTGCACAAGCTGTTTTGTTTCTAACCCTTTTTCGTTAAATAACTGTGCCTCTTTTGTTCCAGTCTTTTTATGTTAAGCAATGTAAAAGCATTAGGGTTTTGTTACAGTAGGCATCAAGAAGTCCCTCTTGGCAGAAGAAAGCATAAAACTGGCAGACTGTGCTTTCAATACCAGTCATCATCTTTTCTGCCTTTGTGAGACTGTGTTCTCTGCTGCTGTAGGTCTATCAGCCTTTAGGCTCCTTTAATTGTTGCATTGGTAGGACTAGTAAAAATGCAATGAAACGGTGCTGCTTTGCTGTCAAATCCTTTTCTTTCCCTTGCTCTTTAATCTGTGAACCAAAGTTGTTAATGTCTGCAGAAAACCTATATATCTGCAAGTTTTGCTCGGGCCGTTATTTTCCCAAGTAGGGCATTGAGACATGTATTCTCTTCCCTTGTATACCTGCCATCTCCTCAGCTGAGGTGGTTGACTGCTTCCATACGAGGTTGTCTATAAGCAGAGAGAGGTAACAGGAGAGTATAGTTTGCAGCTTTGGAGACATTTCTGCAAGGAAAATAAGACCCTAGGATGACAGCTTCAGCAAGCCTTCCTATTTGTACATGTGGAGTAGTCTTTCTTTTCTCCCCCTTCTTACTCTTTTCNTTTCTCTTTTTATGGTGTCATTTTCCTTCTTTCTTTGTTTTTGTTCTACCTTGTTCCATGCCCAGGCCTTACTTTCCTTTTTCACATGCAAGATGCGAACCAGAAGTCAATGAAAGCAGTAAGGGTGGAGTAACGAGGAGTAACTTTAAATAGCAAGGCAAGGAGCAGTGGATTTCCAGGTGCTGCTTTCCGAATGACGTATATCTATCTGGTGGTGCAAGACTGAAATGCTTTCATATGCGGTCTTTTAAAAAAACTTGTCCTGTTGTTGGCTTATTGAGGAGCGGAACTAACCTTGAGAGAAATTTACTTGAGAGGAAAACAAGCTCAGCATAGAATGCCCCAAGCAGGGTGTGCCTTGCACAACTTTACTGTGCATAAAGTTTTGACACTTGCTCGTGATGACTGATGGGCTTTGACAGCCATCTAGTGGCTGGGATGGGGGTCCCCCCCCAGTAATTGGTACAATTTCAGTCTTGTCACAAAGCTGGGCCTGGGTATGTCAGCACGTGATGTGATTTTTCCTTCCAAACTGTTAATACATAGTCTCAGAGTATGATGATTTAGTATATCAGCTATAACTGACTGTTTGGCTTCTCATCAAATAGTTCTTTAAAGCAAAACTGATACTCAACAGACCAATACATAGCAGAGAAATAATTGCATTGTACTCACTGTGCTTTTCGTTAAATCCTCTTTCATGAAGGTCCTTTCATGAATGAATGAGTCCTTAAGTATATCATAGGGTATTTCTTCTACCATGCCTTTTATATTTGCAGACTGGTTTGCAAATAAAAAAATGATAAAAAACTCATTTTCACCAACTTCAATGCATTCGCAACCTTGTAGATTCTCTAGTCAGGTCCAATACCAATTCGAGTGGTACTTTTTGTTGTTAAGGAAGGAATCTGTTAATGGGCTGTCAGATCCTTAAGAATTTCCAAAGCTGATTCTCAAACCATTCAGCACCTTGTGTTCCAAATGCAGAGGTAGAAAGAACATGCAACATAGAGAGTTGGTGTCTTGGTCTCTGTAATTAAAAAAAACTTGCAGATTTCCAAACCAGGGATGAAATGGTGGAACAATTTCCTTTGCTGCCTTTGCCAGTCTGGGCGTAGGTGGACATTATGCCTGCAGTTCAGGCCTGAGACTAAAATGTCAAAATGTGCTTGTGGGATGAGTTGGCTTTGAAATAGCTGCTGTTTTCAGGTTGCTCTCTCAGTGTAATGCAGTCACAGCAGAAAGGAAAAGTAGAAGCATCAAATGTAATTAAAAGATTTAAAATTGTGTTTTCTGGCAGTATTGTGGGGTGGGGTGCTGGGTTTTTTTTGGTTGGGTTTTTTTTTTGGTGGTGGTGTTTTATTGGTTTTTCAATATCAGCATATCTGCAATCTGATAGGAAAATAGACTTCTCAGCACACTTCCAGAAGTTGGTATGTGCCTTTTCTCCCCACCTTTCTCTACCTCTTCCTCAGCCACTGAGCAGGGCCCAGGCAGAAGCTAGTCGCCATCTGGCTCAGCTTTGGTTTGCCAAACCAGTTGCTATGTGGTTTATTTGAAGTCATGACAGAATGCTGACTTTGGGCTCAGCAACTTAGAAATTTCATTTATGCAAACTGCTGCTCTTCTGAACAGCACGATGAGTTCTGTGGGTGTTACATTAAGGAAGACATAGACCATATGCCAGACATCTGGGGGGAAAAGGCTAAATATGTCAGACAGCGCATTATGTCATGCACACAAGGGAGAAGCGAGAAGAGTGCTTTCCAAAATACGATCTGCAGTTTGGAAAATGATTCTCACAGTGTCATAAATGGACTGTACAGCACACTTGGTTGATGTCTTTACTTCACACTGAAAACATTTCCTCCTGAGCTTCTGCAGCCACCCCTTCGAGTCGTTTTGTCAGTGGATGTGATAAACTGATTGAAGAGAGGAGTTCACCTGGTATAAATTTGGATTTCAGTTTCTGTTAGAAAGCTGTAGAAGCTAGTGATGGCAGGCAACAGTTAATGACACATCTGCTCTATTTCTCCGAGCTTTGACATTGATGGAGTAACTGGACTTGAATTAAGGCATGAAGCTGAAATTCCAAATCTGTTTGTATTTATTACTTTGTGATTTTCTGTTTACAGCTGGTTTAAATTAGGACAGAAATGCATAGAACAGTGAAACTGTCCTTGTGCTTAGAGCTGTTAATTTTTGTTCTAATAACAGGTTTTCTTAAAAAATAATGGTTGTGAGTGGCATGCGTCATATAGACAGCAGTTAGAAATTAGGGCTGTTTGGGAATTTTCAGATAATGGTTTTACCTGGATTGTCAGGTTTCAGGGATTTTTTTGGTAGGAAGGTTTCTGTAGTCAGATGGAGCTCCCACCCAGGTAAGATTAGTCCTCTCCACAGCATCCCAGCAGTCAAGAGAATAATTTTGGACTGTGTGTGACTCAGAGGAGGGTGGCAGGAGGTTGGCACTGCAGTTCCTGGTTTACAAGTTTGTGACCCGTTGTGTAGGGACAGACTGGTTCTTTGCTTTTGCGGGTGCTTGTGCTCCTTTAAAGGATGAAATGTTCATTGGGCCAAACTGAAAAAATCTTTTTTTTTTTTTTTTTTGCTGATAAGGCATTCTGTAAAATGTTGAATACCCAGTAAAAGTTTCCACTTTACCTGATATTTGAATTCTTTGTCAGACATGTTTTATTTTTAGGGGGAGATACTGAGATATATTGACCTCATGATTA
Source organism: Arenaria interpres (assembly GCA_013399435.1). Taxonomy (NCBI): domain Eukaryota; kingdom Metazoa; phylum Chordata; class Aves; order Charadriiformes; family Scolopacidae; genus Arenaria; species Arenaria interpres. Next base: position 143,275 of record VXAK01005469.1, on the reverse strand, counting down.
AAAAAAATAATCCAGGTGGTTGGAGTGTTTGCCTACAGAGTAGGAAGAAAACAAGGACATAGACTTAAGTATGGATAGAACAGCACCTAAACGGATGGCTATGTCTCCTTAAATGCTGCTGTCAATCAAATGAGGAAATTTTTGAAATTTTGAAGTTATAAATTCAACCCAGAGAAGTTATGCTGCCTTGGTGGCAGTAGGTTGGTTGGAGAAGAGAGAGCAAAAACTATATTGAATGGATTTCTAAATAATTAGTAAGAAATTAATTCTAAATTAGAATTCAAGGAAAAGAAAGAAAAGTTATAGTATTAAGACAAGAAAGTAAACCTTCTGTAAAAGGAGTGTATTAGGTCAAAAATGACATATGCTACTTCAATAAAATAGAATGACCACCATACAAATGTGTGAATATGTGCATAGAATATATGCATATAGTCAGTCAATGAAGTTCTTATATAAATGGCCACATTTGGATAGTCTTTCATATATACTTAAAATAATTAGGAGGTATTTTGTATGTAGTTAATATATATTTATGGCAATAATTTATGCATGTGCTGGGGTAATCATGTAGGACCGTGACCAGCTGGATTGTCAAAATTAGTAGTTTGAGGAGCCTCTCTTCACTCAGCTGGAGAACTTGCTGCAAGTACCCCTGCAATGGAGACTGCTGTTGCCACTGAACAGTGACTGTCCTGTTTGGAAGATTTGATTGTCTGTGTTGGTATTACCTTACACCAAGATCCCAATAAATTAGGTTTTTTTTTTTCTTTTCAACAAACACTGCCATTTCTGGTCAACGCTGTTGCAAGTCTGGCTGTGTAAGGTACCTGCAGCAGGGAGCAGGTAGTGTATGCCCTTCCATACAGAAGTCTCACAGGCCCTTCTCCCCAGTCGGACATCTGTAACACCCTGTGCAGAAGAGCTGGCACATAGCAGGAGTTCCTCAACGCAGAGTTAGCACCCCCCGAGCAGAATGACTTCTAGGGACTCCTGAGGCAATGTTCATTTGATACTGTGGTGGGTTTGAGCACTCCATAATGACTGTTTTACTTCTTTCTGATCAAGAAATAAGATGTTAAAATAAGAAAGACATTTAAGATGACTAATATTTAAAAATCATTAATATTAGGCTTCAGCTATGCTGGTGGACTGTTTTCATTGTGTATGTGATGCTGCTTCTCATCTTCAGATGTGCTTTTCCCTTGTGCAGACCTACTCCTCCTTTGATTTCATGGTTGGAAAACATGTTGTATGTTCTCTCTCTTATCCCAGGAGAAGATGTTGAAGAAATAGCCTGCACTCAGAATGGCCAAATGTACCTGAACAGAGATATTTGGAAGCCCTCACCATGCCAAATTTGTGTCTGTGACAACGGAGCTATTCTTTGCGATGAAATCCAGTGTCAAGATCTGCTGGAGTGTGAGAACCCGCAGGTGCCCCCAGGAGAGTGCTGTCCTGTGTGTCCCCATACAACACGCGATTTTGACACCACCATTGGTAAGATTGCTTTCCAGTTCACTTTTCTGAAGGGAGACCCAGCCTGAAGAACTAGGAGCCTCATGACACTGAAATTTCTAATAGTATTTCCATGATGAAATTTTAAATCTGAACAGAGCAGATACTTGGCAGTTTTCTTCCATCTTGGGTTGCACCTGAGCTGGGTCTGGAAAGGGTTTTCCTCTGATTATGAATGTGATATAAGCCCAAGTGGCTTTATAACTAAAAAGTTGATTTGAATTTCATCTTGATGTTTCAAGGAGGTTGAATTCTGGCTTCTTTTTGTGGTTCATCTAGAATGGAAAGGTTAATGTATTAGGATAAATACGTATAATAAACACATGAAGATAAATATTTATTATATAAACATAAATATAATAAAATAAATGCATGCTTTAATAAAATACTCAATTTGAGGCTCCACCAACAGGTGAATAAATGTAAACGTTACATGTAAACAGTATAAAGTGTTTCCCCAAAGTGGAAACACAGATGTGTGAACCCTTTGTGAGACAAGAGAAAAAAAATGGTATGAAGTATTATTAACTCCCTGTTTGCATACTTTCTGTTATATACCTTAAACATTATGTCTTTTCCAGACCGTTTCTTCTTTCTGGAGAGACTTGGATGAAGCAATCCCCCTTCAATTTTCCTAAAAGAAAAATCTCTTAACTTGCAATTAATGCTCATTAATACTGTGTGTTGCATTATTTGAACTACATTATATATATATAATAATTAAAACAATTTCTTCAGGAGATATAATTGGTGTTGATTAGCTTAATATAGAATAAAGTAGTGATAAAGAGCACGTAGTGCGGACTTGTGTAATTGAACAATGGAACAAGATGTGGCAAGCATTAATAAATAGATGGTGCATCCTGCTGTGTTTTGGGAGGCATTAGGCCAAGGCCAACAAGGTACACCCAAAAAATATAAAAGCAGTATGGCTACATTCCAGAATTCCCTACTGTTATTCAAGGTATTAATAACATACTCTTCTGAAGGATTTTTTTGGATATGAATGTGGCTATATGGCTCTGAATTCAGGCATATGATATTGCAGGTTCTTTTCAAACAAGAAAAGGTCAAAAATGTCTCAGCTCAATCTTTTGAAAAATATCATGTAATAAGTTGTGGATCCATCAACATTGCTTGTACTGAAGTCAGTAATAAAACTTCCTCTGACTTCACTGTCAATCATTAGGCTGGCTCTGACTATTGCCCGCAAGATATTCTGCTTTCCTGACATGCTTTTTCTTATTCTGTGCAACGCTGAAAAAGGCTGAGAATCAGGGGACATCATTGCAAACCATTTTGACTCCTCACACCTGAATTGAGGCAGTCTGCGTGTCCCTGGGAACTTCCCCAGCTCCCTGTAGGCAAAACACCATCTTCTGTGCAACCAGGATCAAGTATGGTTCTAGCTGCAACACCTTCACTCAAGTCTTACTGTGTTTTTTCTCTCAGAGTAAAAACATTAATTTCCTCTCTTTTTTCTCTTTTCTTTTTTTTTTTTTTCTTAAATAGGTAGAGGAAGAAAGGTAAGATTTTTAAATTTTTTTTTTTAATGTATTACAACTGTTAAAAGAATCTGTTGCATGTCCTCGGAGTGCTTCACAGAAATCAAATATAAGCTCTGTTAAAAACACTTACTTCTTTCAGCTTGGTCTTCCTCAGTGCCTGAGGAGATTGCAGTCCATGTGGAAAAAATGTTGGGATGCAGGCAGAAATCCTGGTCTTAATATAGATAATCCCCTGGCTGAAAATCCCTGCTGTCTACATCAAAGGAATTCCAGTTTGAGTAGTTTGGTTGTTTCTTTTCTAGCAGTGCCACAAAATGAGGGAAGGGACCACTAGGTCATTAAAAGCCAAACTATTAAAACTGGCAGCTTGGTTTTTGCTGAGGCTTATCTGCCCAATCTGCAGTAGGTAGCACTGGGATGATGCGTTCCGGCACCGAGCCACGGTTCTGTGGGTAGCATCTTTCATAGTATGCAATTAAACAGAATGATCTATTGTTACAGAAGAAATTAAAATACATTCTGATAAATGAACTTCTAAATAACAAGATGTAATGAAAATAATTTTTAGGTGGTCAAGTATATACACTCACGAAAATCGAGTAGCTCTCTGTGCAGAAGTAGTTTAAGGAAATAAATGGACTGTAACCAACTTATGATGAACAAGACAGAAAATTTTTTACCTTTACAAAGTCCTCTTTTTCTTTTTTTTTCCTTAATAAAATGGTTACCACCAGTAGGTCCAAGTTATTTCATGTAACATGTAATCATTGTCAACACATGCAGCTCAAAGAAAAGGCAATTGGCAAATTCTGTGTCCTTCGGTCTGAAGCTATGCGATAATCATTTTGTATTCTGTTGCTATGTTGCAGATGGACATGCAAGTTTTTTATGTCCATAGATTTAATGATATGAATTTTAATTTAGTACCTTGAAGAACTGGAATCTGAATGCTGCTCTGGGCTCTGCATTTTGTATTAATCAAATCATCCAATAACAGAACTACGTGTTTTCTAGTACTTAAATATCACAGTAATTTTTAGTTTGACTCCTCTTTCAGCCAGTATGTTCTGCAGTTAGAAGAAGTCTGCTCATTTATAGCCTTCATTTAATCTGTGTCCATTGTCATTAAAAATAGTATGGATTAGCTATCACAGGTACTTTAATTTAGTCTCAGTTGTATCCTTAGAGAAGTCTTAGCACTTGTCACAGTTACAGGGATGGTATCAGTGACACTGGTGCTGTTAATTGTACTTTCACTTGTTTTCTGCCATCTGATGTTTTTGTATCTTTTTCCTACAGGGACAAAAAGGAGAACCTGGAATAGTGCCACCTGTAAGTCCATTTCTGTCTCCTTTTATCAGCACACCCTAGAAGCGTGTGTTTTAGTACGTTAAAGCAGAATTGCAGTAATTAAGGAAATACAACAAAACATACAGCCTGTGAATGACGGGAATGGAATTAATTACGTTGTTTCACATATGTAACATTTGAAATTCCTGTCAATTGCATTTTGGGAAAAAACGTTATTGAGTCAAATCTGTCATAATCTTTATTTTTATAGTTAGAATTTTGTGGAGGTGTGAGAAACCAAGGTATAATGTTAAATTAGTATTTGGAAAACGTAGGGACACTTGAGAAAACAGGTGAAATAAATTGTCACTTTCTATCCTTATTATCGCTTTCCAGCATGAAGACAAATTAAAAGAATCAATAATTTGAGACTAAATTGTTTTAATACAGTTACTTATTTCATCTTTTTTAGAATAGCAATGTTACTTCCAAGATTTTGTTCATAATGATTATAAAAAGACTCCAAACTGGAAAGAGATAACCAGTAGAATTTATAATTATTTTATTTTTCTTTTCCAAAAAGCTTTACAACTTCCCTGGTACTTTAATTTTCTTTTTTGCCATTTACTTTTCAATAACCAATTTTTGGTAGGTTGGCCATGACAAATAATGCCATCGTGTTATGTGGTAACTTTAATTTCTATTGCCTTCTTTAGGTTTCAGGAATCCGAGGCCGCCCAGGACCAGCTGTGAGTATTTTTTGGTGCTCTGTTTCTCTGATGATAGTGTTTCCCACTTGCTGCCATTTCTGTTCTGTATCGTGAGGATGACGTGAAGGCGAACTCTTCCCTGCCTGTAGTGGGTATTGCCTGCAAAGCTGCTGTATTTGAAGAGATGACTGGACTATGGGAATTTTTTACTAGTCTCAGGTCACCCATGCCCTAAGTGAATGGATGTGTGCTTGTAGTATACACGTCTGAGGACTTTTATGCGAGGCTGGTGCTGGGGAATGCTTTTCTAGCAGGGATCTAGCAGGAATAGAAGGAGGTGCAGTACGCTCTCAGGCTGTGGCTAAACAGAGAGCAGTTCTGGGCTAACACGAAGGATGTCTCAAACCTGGACATCTCTGCATTAAGAGCCTCCAGCATTCAGAAAACCTTTGCTAAATTAACTTGTGGAGCACGTGAGAGACAAAACAGTTTTGTAGATCTCTGCATCCTGGTTCTGCTCCCTTCAGGCAATGTGCAATTGAGAAGAAATACTGAATAGTTGGTGACTGTTTTCTTTATGATAATGTGAAACTCACCCCCTGTAATTAATTTTCAAATGAGCATTGTGTTTTATATTTTCAGAGCTTTATTAATCATTAGCTACATTAAAAGGTACTTAATATTTCTGATCTTTATTTAGGGACCTCCAGGCTCACAAGGACCACGAGGAGAACGAGGACCAAAGGGAAGACCTGTAAGTTATTAAATATCTCTGAAAGCAAGTACTTGACTAACCTCAAATGATTAGATGGCTTTTAACTGTCTCCATGTCTTCTAGAGTTACCAGAACTTTCCTCATATTTTCCAAGAATCAGGTAACAACCAGAAACACGTTTATATCTCACCATTCCCTGAGTAGTTTGAAACCTGAATGCTTTGACACAATTGACAGAGTTTTAGCAGTATTTCCACTAAAAGCCATACTTTCTCAACAAACTTTCCCAAAGTGGTGTCTGAAAGTACAGCTTTCCTCATATATATTTTTTTTTTTAAAAGAACAAAACTGGAACATCATGTTTGCTTGTTTAAGAGCTTGCTGACTTTTTGCTGGTTACTACTGTGCTTCTGAAGCAGTGTGACCTGTGTGGCTCAGAGTATTTCAGAAAAGGCAAAGCTCAGGAAGTTTGCAGGAGTTAATATGTGACTACATATGTTGGTATGCTGGTGAATAATATAATCAAGATTGCTCAGTGGAAATAAAGACTTCATAAGAGAATTTCAGTGTCTGCATGTGGAGAACCACAGAAAGGCCAAAAGGGAGTGCTGAAAATACCAAAGATGACATGTTCCTGTTGAAAAAGCCAGGTCAAAGAGCAGAAGCTGTTAAAAGCAGATTTTAAAGATTTGTATCATTGTAATTTCTGTGTGGGTATTTTCGTATCCCTCAGGAGACAGCAAGCCCATACTCAGTTTAGGCATAGGCCTAAAACTGACTCCTTGCTGTTCTTCCAGTGAGTGCCTGTTGTCCGTAGATAGCAATGACACTTCTTCNAAAAAAAAAAACAAAACAAAATTGGTTATATAGCACTGGCTAGTTGCCACCAAAAACATGCTTTTCAGGGACATTTTGAGGTGGGGGGGTTTGCAGTGCTGCTCTTGAAGAAGGCTGATTTTTGGTGACTAAAAAGGAGGTCCTTTTCTAAAAAGAAATGAAAAAAAAAACCCTTTTCCTATACCAGATTTTGTTAAGGTGGCTTGGTTTGGATATTGAAAATCAGTAGTTGAATATCAGCTCACTTAATTCTTTATAGGCAACTTTTTTTTCTCTAATCCTTATTTTTGTTTTCTTTTTATTTTGAGAACGAATGAAAGACGGTAACTAATTCTTTTCCTCCTTTGGACAGTATGCACTTTCAGGTTTGGCAGTGTGTACTTCTGTTTATAATAGAAATATTAAATAATAACGTTTTCTGCTAGAACCTTCTGCTTCCATCCAACATTCATGAATCTTCTCATTTGTTTCAGAATAACATCTATTCACAACTCATTCTGCGAGTAGGTGTGTGTTGTGCACATGTCTGTCTGATAAGAAGAAGGTTTTCCCCTGATTGCTAGGCCTATAGGAATTTCAAACCTTAAAGATAAATCAAAATTTAAGAGAATTAGCTCATTCACTGGGATTTTCCAGGAATCCTGTTGTGAATTCTATTCCAGTGTAGCNGTTAGCCTCTTTGAGATGGAGGCCAAGCCACTGCTGCTCTCTAGATCACCAGAAGACATTTGTCTGATGAATAAGTATCAAGATGCTTAAAAGAATTCTGGGAGTAATTGTGAGATCTTGTGGGGTGTAGAGGAATCTTTACTGTGTTTATAGAGGTGTCTGAAAGGCTTTCCTGATGTGCAATATTATCAATGAGATGCTAAATAATGTCTGATTCTGTGCCATACATCCCTTGTATGTCTCTATAGAATTGTGGCTAGAAGCACCAGAAATACCAAAAGGGTATTGAGTTCCTTTGACATGGGTTATGATACTGCTTTCAAGGAATATCAAGGGATTAGAAACCAGTCAGCTCCTTCAAAAATGTTAATGGCAGAGGTTCTGGTGAGCTGTGTGTATGTCAGTGTAGGTCTGTGACCAAAAAAGCACTGCTTTTAGATACAAAGTGACTCCTAGTGCAGGATTTTGTTGTTTATACTTGTGGAAAAAAAAAAGTTAGCTCACACCTGCAGTTTATATCAGTAAAATCTTTCTGCATGTTGTTTGCAGTTTGTTTAAAATCCCTCATGGAGCAGATAACCTTGTACAGACACCCTTTATAAAATTAATATGGGTAAATACATTACTGACTGGTGATATTATAAAACCACTAAGCACACTTACAAGCCGTTTGTTTGTTTCTTTGGATGTTTGGTTTTTTTTCTTTACCTAGGGTCCTGCTGACTAGTGAGCAAAACGAACTCAAACTTGCTATGGATCTCTGCCTTTTACAAAAGCAGGACCCTTGCACGTTAAATGAATTCAGGAGTATTAGCATATTTTTTCCCTCAAATTCGGCGTTAGTATAACAACGAAAGATAAGCAGCTAGGGAATACCATGTTTGCATTGGCAAAACACATCTAAGGAGGGGGAGTTTTGAAGCATGATATAATTTTAGGTGTTCACAAATGAGCTTTTGAAGACAGAAAATAAGCTTGAGCATCCTCAGAACCACTGATATGTATTGTTTCAATATAGTTTTACACGCGATTGTAATTGCAGAAGCAGTTAAAATACATAGTAGTGCCATGATCTGCATTTCCTTCTATTCCGTTCCAGTCAAACCCTGTAATTTGCTCAACAGCAGCGGCAATGGGCCCAAAGGAGTAAATTCCATGTTTAAACGGTGCCACCTCGTGGNAAAAAAAAACCCTTTTCCTATACCAGATTTTGTTAAGGTGGCTTGGTTTGGATATTGAAAATCAGTAGTTGAATATCAGCTCACTTAATTCTTTATAGGCAACTTTTTTTTCTCTAATCCTTATTTTTGTTTTCTTTTTATTTTGAGAACGAATGAAAGACGGTAACTAATTCTTTTCCTCCTTTGGACAGTATGCACTTTCAGGTTTGGCAGTGTGTACTTCTGTTTATAATAGAAATATTAAATAATAACGTTTTCTGCTAGAACCTTCTGCTTCCATCCAACATTCATGAATCTTCTCATTTGTTTCAGAATAACATCTATTCACAACTCATTCTGCGAGTAGGTGTGTGTTGTGCACATGTCTGTCTGATAAGAAGAAGGTTTTCCCCTGATTGCTAGGCCTATAGGAATTTCAAACCTTAAAGATAAATCAAAATTTAAGAGAATTAGCTCATTCACTGGGATTTTCCAGGAATCCTGTTGTGAATTCTATTCCAGTGTAGCCCTTTCCCAAGGGAATGCTATTTAACATGTGAACCATACCAGTTCAAACTATACTCTTTCAGACATAAATTCCACTGAAATGTGTTGCAGACTGCAAGGAAACACAGTCCTAGAAAACTCATGGAAATACAAGCAATCTGTCTGATTATAATTGTGTTTGTAAAGATGACTCACTGAGCCAGGCTTCCAAAGTTTTATGTTTAAGGATCCTTAAAATAGGAGAATTCATTATGCAGCATAAAATTTTTCCTTGCCATCGTCAAACATTTTATTCTAATGAAGCAAGCAGTAGTGACAAGCACTTCAAAGTCTGCTTTTATGATTGAAGAATATCTTTATTGGCCCTGTTACTATTGATTTGTTCCACTAATGTTTTATTAGCTGCTTCCGTATTTAATTTTGGTTCTGACACAAGATAAGACGAATCCAGTTTAGGAATCTAAAGTGGCTGATCAAAATGGGAGCAAAGGGATGGCCCTCTAGCCTATTCTGCAAATACTACCTAGAGATAACACTGACACCAAGGGAGTTGCTCCACATTTTTGGCAGCATAACTCTGTTGAGAATTCAGCAATAGTATGAGCTGTCTAAACCCTTCCTGATGTCAGAAGGCTCTAAAAATCCAGCCTCACACTGGAGTTTCCTAAATGTGTATGTATGTACACTAATCTCAGCTATATGTATTTTAGAAGTAAGTCTGTGATATTCTATATTGTGTGCAAAGCCAAATAGTTTTTCAGGAATAGTATGCTCTACTATGAAATGATAGGAAGCCTGAGTTTCTAGAGCCTCTGAGACAAATTACTGCAGTTTACTTGTTGGATTTGTGACTGATTTTAGCCAGGGTGTCTGATCTGAAGGTAGGAGCAAACCTTGAGGAATGTTGTTTGTTTGAAGATCTTTCTGTAGAAATACAGAATGCTTACAACAAGCATACCACAAAGACTTACCACAACAAGGCAGTTGTTTGCCAGTTACAGTGATTTTAACAAATACCTTTGCACACTGTTAGAATTTCTGCTTTTCCTTCTAGGGTCCTCGTGGTCCTCAAGGGATTGATGGTGAACCTGGTATTCCTGGCCAGCCTGGTGACCCTGGTCCTCCAGGGCATCCTACCCACCCAGGACCAGATGGACTTAGCAGGGTAAGTTTTACACTTGCTCTAGTAGAAAGTGAGGTGAGTGTTGGGCCAGATCCACATGATACAAAGAGTAACTTCTCTTTGCTTCAGTGAATGTAGAACTTTGTGCTCACAGTTTCTGTCTCCCAGTCATGAGGGACAGCAGCTAGTGGCAGTCCAAGTTCTGCCAAAAATTGCAGCAAGTTGAACATGAGAAACCTTGGAAAGGACACACCTTTTGCAATGGGTTTTAGCATCTAGAAAAGACAAGGTGCCCAAATCTAAAACCCTCAGTAGGGTTCCATTATTTACACCTGGTTTAAACCCAAGGGAAACTGGTGTGCCAGATTAGGAATACAGAAGAGAGAAAGTAAGATTAATTATAAATAACAGAATAACTGCTGAGAGAAATTAAAATGTGGTTAAGGGTACATCTTGCTGAAATTGTTCAGACCAACACTGAGACTAAGTATGGAATTGTTTGTGAAAAGCAGTGCTAACCAGCCATAGATGCAGACAAGGTATTCTGCAAGACTTTGCCTCTGAGTCCGTCCCCCTTGCCCCCAAAAAAACCAACTATGGAACACTAATTGTGATTGATGATGAAATACATATTTGAATGTCTCAGCTATATTGAGTTACACATTCATTGCTGTTGGGAAGATATCTGTTTTGATTTCTCACTCGATTGTTCCTGCAATGTTACTGAAAACAATAGAATTATAATGACAAAAAGCTGAAATATTCATGTTAGGCCAACAGCTTGCAAGTTTGGGCAGCGTTTCTTGACTTAACCACCTTTCCAAGTAGTTCTGAATCCAGCAGACTCAGCCCAAGTAATCATCTTCAGCACAGAGGAATCCCTTACAATCACAGAAGCACCAGGATGGGCGTTAGACCGCCATCCTTCATAGTTTTCTACTGAAAACATGAAATAATAGGTGTGGCCAGAGATCTAAGACATTTTTGGTTTGTATTCCTGTCTCTGAAGTTGGGCAATCTCCAGCCTTGCGAAAAATGTGTTTGGGGACCAATCTGATGCGGAACAAACTGTAAATCTTAGAAGACTTGAAAGGACATTTGTGCTGTTGCTCCTTCTCAGCCACTGTAATCTCTGGCCTGCCACAAGTGAGGATCTGACTCTGAATGAAGCAAAATAAAACTGTTGATTTCAACTATGTGCTTGAAGAAGGAGGCCACTGAAGGTTCTTCCTGCTCTAACTCATTTGTCTCTGTGAATTGGCACGAACAGCAGTGGCCTTCAACTTTGCTGGATAAGGGCAACATGCTTAAATATTCTAGTTTGAAATCAAAAAATCAGCTACATTTCCATTTACCTTTAAATACTTCTGAACTTGAAGCACAGTAGGTGGAAACAAAATAAAGGCTTACAAGACATGAAGGAATATTGCAGATGAAGTCAAGATGTGATTTAAATTTGAAGGTGGTGAAAGAAATCTAATTGATTTCACAGGAGGCTTTCCTCTTTTGAGCTAAATTTCTCATTTGTTTAATATTCAAGTGGGGGTAGAGTCAGAATAGTAAGCAGATAATATGATGCATTTGACTGGTCTATGAAGCCTTAAGCCACCTCAAATTTACAGGAAAGGCAACTTTTATTTTAATGATTAAAACAAAAATTCAGTTCTTAGTGCTGCAAAGCCACTAAGATTTGGTTGCCTGGATTTTTGCTTTATGAAGCATCAAAATGACTGACGACTGAAATCACCCATCTTATTTTTTCAGCCATTTTCAGCGCAGATGGCAGGACTGGATGAGAAATCTGGACTTGGCAGTCAGATGGGACTGATGCCTGGTGCAGTGGTAAGACCGGATTAGATTGTACTGTAGAACAAGTTGGAAGTGGAGTGCAGATGCAAAAATCCAAAGGGGAATTCATCCTCTTCAACTTCCTAGGCCTCTAGAACCTGGATGTACAGTATGTTCTGGTGCAGTTTTGCCCAGTACCTGGAAAAAAGTGAGAAAATATTCTTCTGTTAAAGTGAAAGCTGTTTTCCCACCTCTAGCCTTCTTGTTGTCTTCCTTCCCTCTTTCTGAAATATAGCAGCTACTAACAGTAAAGTACAGGAGCAAAAAAGCTCCTGATTTTCCAATGGTTTAGGTTGGAAGGGACCTTAAAGATCATGTAGTTCCAACCCCCCTGCCATGGGCAAGGTCACCTCCCACTAGATGAGGTTGCTTAAAGCTATAGCTGGCCTAGTCTTGAACATTTCCAGGGATGGGACCTCAACAACTTCCCTGGGCAATCTGTTCCAGTGCCTCACCACCTTCACAGTGAAAAATTTATTTCTAATATCTAATCTAAATCTACCCTCTTTCAGTTTGAAGCCATTACCCCTTGTCCTATCACTGCAGGCCCTTGTAAAAATTCTCTCTCCAGCTTTCTTGTAGGCCCCCTTCAGATATTGGAAAGCTGCTATAAAGTCTCCCTGAAACCTTCTCTTCTCCAGGCTGAACAACCCCAGCTCTCTCAGCCTGTCCTCACAGGAGAGGTGCTCTAGCCCTCTTATAATCTTCTCTTATCTTGAGTCACGGCAGAGCAACTGAAAAGCATCAGGTTTACCACAAAGCAGAATAAACAAGTATGTCACTTTGAAGCCTTCTTTTCACATTGTGACATAAAAGATAGTTATTTTTGGTAGTAATTAAGAAGGTTATTTCTGAAACCAGCTGTTAACTGAAAGCTGTGCTTCATTATTTTAAGACAGACATTCTGTTTCTCCAGTGGGTCCACTTTTATCATGGGCATCTCTCACTGTTTAGATTGAAGATGCTGCTAGCATCTTTGCTGTTATTTTTAACACTCGTTCTTAAGGAAACCATCCTTTAGTGATTGTGCTGTCCATGAGTTTGCCTACCTGAATCTTATCCCTCCAAGACCCTTCAAACTCAGTTTCAATAAAAATTGAAAAGTTCTAAAGGTAATCTGATGTTTTGCCTTAGGATTAAATTTTGCAATGATTTCTTTAAAGAACTTTCCTTGTTTATGACTGTCTCTCTTCAGTGAATTTGCTGCGTGCACGTACAATGATTTGTTCCACAAGTCTGTTCCACTTACTTGGTTGCCCTCTGTCATCTTGCTTAATCCTTTCACTCAATTTGTCTTGAGACATGGCATCTCTTGTACAGCCTCTTCTTTTGTCATTGTCAAATATATTTGGTTTAATATTAATATATCTTTTAAGGTATTTTTTGATATCTAGGCCTTTCAATATCTCTAAGCCTTACACAAAGTTTACTAAAGTCAGGTATCACTCACTTTAGCCAGGTGTCTTTGGATTGATTCCTCAAGATCTGTGATATGCTTTTTTCCTTTCCTTGTAAACTGACAGTCATTCAGCTTAACCATTGGTTTTTGTTTTGTTTTTAATGTTGATTAGAATTTTTAAATGGCCTATTACTAACTCATCTACAATTGCTTTGGACAAGTTAGTAAAAATTAATGAATTGTGTGTAAAAGACATAAATATTGAGCCTCTGTCAAAATGGAAGTTAGTGCCTTCTATAGATATTTTTGTAGTGCTATGAGCAAGAGATTTACTTTCAGAGAGATTATGTTTAAGTCATGGTGTAAGTTACAATAAAGCATGAGATTTTTCCTAAAAAATCCGTGAAATTTTTAAAGGGGAAATTTGAATTTTCTGTAACAGACCACAGCTGTTTGGAAGCTGTTTTGTGGTTTGTATGATTCCTGAAAATACGTCTTTCCATTGCTGCTTTTTGCTGTTCACAGCTGAGAACAGCAGCATGAATTTATTTTGTCATTGATTCCTTTATGAGATTAATCTGAGTAATGAGACTCCCTTCTAGAGAAAAATATTCTCCCCAATGCTATTCTGTTATTACATTTTTTTTCCGTGGAGCTGTGCAGGCAACCCGGTTATTCTGACTGACTCCAGAGACCGTGAGGTTCCAGAAAGCAAACAAGCCCATATTTTCAGCTGCTAATGAATTTACACTGCTGTGGCTTTTTGAGTGTGAAGATTTCCATTCTCTGTACTTTTGTGTTTCATAACAGCAGTCTCCTGAGTAAAAGCCTTTCGGATGGTTTGACCATAGAAATGTTATCTTGGAGGTCGCTATCAAGCCATTTTGCTGTCTTGGTAGGATGAATGTTACTTGGGGAAGGGTGTTTTCCACTGTGTGACAACTTATGTTTTCAATAGGGTCCAGTGGGTCCAAGAGGTCCTCAAGGTCTCCAAGGAAAACAAGTAAGTACTTCAGGGAATTTAAGAGAATTGGCCGGTGGTGAAGGCAAAGCACACAGTAACTGGTGTGTGCGTCCATCCCTGAGGCGATGTCCATCGTCAGTGATGCACTGATGAATGCATCTGTATCTAGAGCAGCATCTTGTGGCTCTCTAGAGCTCTGCTCCAGATGTGCTCTATATACAAAAATTAACTCATAAAGAACAATATATTAGAACTTTAACAAGGTTTTAAACCAACAGACATTTTTTAATGAGGGAACACCAATGAAAATGGTGACTGTTTTGGTATTGGCATGGTTTGCAGTGAGAATTTTGTACAGCACAAGACTTATCTAAAGCTTTAGAGATTTTAGTATTCAACCTTCACTCATTTTGCAATGTGAACTGGTTCTGAATTAGAATCCAGGTTGTTCCATGGGCTGTGATTTTCCTGATCACGGATTTTATTTTATAGCCTTATATTTTTACTTTTTGGAATTTGTAACTGTATTCATCTTTGGTTAATTTTAGGGTGGTGCTGGCCCCACAGGCCCACCTGGTGAACCTGGGGATCCAGGACCTATGGTAAGATGAATAAACACAAACATTTCTACAATAAAATTGCAAACAATATATTAAACTTCCTTCAGAAAAGATTTTTTTGTGTTGTCTCAGTTGAAGCTGTTAAGTAACTTCAGTCAAGAGTTGTGATGTTCAAAGCGTGTTGACCTGAATCAATGAATTGGAATAGTTTTGAACATACATAATAATGACTATGGTATAAACAATCATTATTACTTTTCCAGCCCAGACCCGAGGATGTTTAAGCACTGGTAAAACCAAACCTGGTAATGTAACTTACACAAAGGATGATGAAAATATTTATCTTTTGGAGGTGATGCAATGATTCAAAATTAAAAGCAAGAGGCAGAGATTTGCAGCAACAGCAACTGTGATTTCTAATGTGGTTTTTTTTTTTTCCTCCTAAAGACTCCATCCTATATTTTATATAACATAATGCAGGTTTCTTAGGGGCAGGATGGTTAGAAAGAACACTACAAAATCAAGCAAGTGTGTTTAGGCATAAAATCATCCTTTTTCTACATCTGTTTTTACAAAACCAGATTTTGAAATGGGGCAAGTAGATATTTTAGTGATGGCTAAGTTGACTTCTCACAAATATATTTATTTCTTAGGGTCCAGTTGGTTCTCGTGGACCAGAGGGACCTCCAGGCAAACCTGGTGAAGATGTAAGTTTGTTATTCTTTGTATCTTGTTTTATTTTTAATAAAAAAAAATATTGGCATCTTTGAGACAGTGACCAAACAGCAGATGTGCCTGTTGTAACTACTTTTGTCTATTTACATTTCTCTGTAATCATAGTCCTCATTAAGTGCAGAGTCATAACTGAAAACCTTAGCAACCCTTTTCAAACCCCTCCGATCTTTTCCTTATGTGTCACCATCATACCTAAGGCTTAAGCACTGGCACTTTATTATTTCTTAACCCATCCAGTTCTTCAACTGAGATGTCTTTTCTGAAATCACACATAATATATACCACAGTTAGGAGTGGGCAATTGGAGGCATCTCCTCTTTTGGGGATTGCATGATGAGTTAGAAGTACTGTCTGATGATTACATTCACCTGGATCTGGACAATAATATTTTGTTTTGTTTTTTTTTTTAGTTTTTAAATAATTTCTTATATTCATAACTGATTTTATGACTCTTTCAATGTATGTACACATGTATGTAAGATGTGTGTATTATATGTACTTTCTTTCCTATTGCATCACACAGAAAAGAGTCACCGACCTAGAATGAAATTGAACACATTTAGAAACGTTGAACAGAAGGAGAATCAACAAGCTACAATGCAGGCAGTTTTAGATTGTTGATCCTATGAGAAATTAAAATAATTTGACTCTGCGTGAGGATGACAAAAGGTTGCCTCATTAATTCACAGGAAAACTACCTTTCAGCACCATCTTGTGATGCTGAGATGTATTTTGGACCCAATCATCAATTGTGGCAATTCTTTGTTAAAAACTTTTTTGAAGTTAATGTCTCTAATACACATTGCTAGTCGTATGTGCAGATGATATATATCACTGAAATTATTACAGTAAAGAGAAGATAGATAATACTGATGTTAATGTCCTCATGCGTTTGAATGGAAGAATGATGAGAGAAGTTAATTTTCACATTTGCTATTTTCATGTGTTACTTTTTTTCTTTCCTTAGGGTGAACCTGGTAGACCAGGGCAATCCGGTGAGCCTGGATTTCCAGGATCTCCAGTAAGAGCACAATTATTTACATTTTAGCAAAATAATCATACTGATGTCATCACTACCTCAATGAGCGCGAAGCTCTTCCATTCAGTTTCTGAAGTACTTGTGTTAGCTTACTCTGTTGATCCAAATCAGTGTGATAGCTCAGAACCAAACAGGTGATTCAAAAGTCCTTGGGTTTATCCTGAGAGTTATTTCATGGCTGCACGTCTCAGCTGTTTCATAGATGAAATATGCATAAAGCAGATGACAGTACATACAAGCTTCACTCCATTTCACACTATTTCACATGGTCATTCACAATCGTATACAGGAAGTGCTCAGAGACTATAAAAATGATGTCAGGTTGAGGTGGCGCTGCGTTGCCTTTGTAACAGCCAGTCTGAGGGCAGGAGAAGAGGGGATTGTATCGTAGACATATATAATTTATTTTTATCTATATTTTCAATATACAAATGTGATTAAAGGCTTTCCAAATAATACCTGCTTGTACTGCAGAGGGTACTTGTCATGGTTTACTCTAGAAATAAAAGAAAACAGGTAAATCAGATGATAAAATGACATAATTTTATCATCTTACATAATTTTGACCCTTTCGTGATTTAACCCCTGCTAGCAACTAGGACCATGCAGCCATTCACACGAGCTGTTTTCTCTTGTACATGATTTGCCTCCTTGTCACATGTACGTGCTTCAGCATTTGATTGCCCTGGATGCATAAGGGCATATATACATGCATAATACACATATACCACTGAGCACAGGCCAAATAAGTAGTTTTTATAGGTGATATTCAGTCTAAATAAGCATAATTTTTACAATTTCCAATTTATATACAAGAAACTCATTGAGTATAAATAATTTCAAGCAATCTGATTTATTAATTTCAGAAATTTCATACTTCTATAAAGTAATTTTCCCTTTAGGAGTCTGCCAACTCTGGAGTAATTTCCCACCGAACTTTATGATCAAACATTATCCATATAATTGATTATAGGAAAACAGAGACCCTTGTTACGTTCCTTGATGCTAACAAGGAACCAGCTTGTGAAGTTCTCCTCTGTAATGCTGAGATCTCAGAAGTTCTTTTTCGCTCCCCTGAATATCAGTGTGGTTTCATGATGCTTCATTTTCCATAATATAGCTTCATGATTTTTTGCTATGACGAAAGGTATGAACTGTAATCTTTGTAAGAACTCTGGTTCAGAGGTACTATAGTGAAGAAATTATACATTTAAACAGTTTACTGAATAATTGTTATCTGAGAGTATTAAGGTGTTAATGTGATTTCCATTATAAAATGATGTGACCAATATTCTAACACAAGGCACCTGGCTCCCTTCCGTTACTTCCTTTCCTGAAAGAGAAATGGTAGGAGAACTTGGTAGGAAACTAAGTCCAAGGCAACTTCGGTTTAATTGTTAAATGTGTTTTAATATTCTGAAAGATCATGTACGGTTTGCAGTTCGGTCTCAGTTTCTATTTTATTTTAAATGATGGCTCTCAGTTTTGGTCTCTGTTTAATTACGGTTTCTTCATATTAAGCTTCAAAACTTGATCTGCCACTAGTCATTGCTCCTATTTGAAGTTTGATCATACACCGATGTAAACAATAAAGCTTTTAATATCAGTAAAAATGTACATAATGCTGAGACTGTCTAACTTCATAGCACGTTATGCTGTATCATCTGTGACCTGCCCAAATGCTGTGCATTGCTATATTATGTCACCAAGGTGAAGAAGTGTTTGGAGTATTAGTGTTTATCTGCTACTCTCTTCCCTGTTGAGCAGCATTATCGCTAGGTTTTTCTGCAGAAGTAAGGATTTTACTAGTTTTTTCTTTTTTCTACTTAGGGGCCTCGAGGCTTTCCTGGAGCTCCTGGTCTCCCAGGTCTCAAGGGTCATAGGGTAAGAGACAAGATTTTCCCTCTCTTTATAGATGATGTTTCCAGGCAGTTTGAGTATAAAGATACTCAACTTCTTTTGTGTTAGCTGTGAATTCGACTACATTTTTAGTCCTGCCAATTGCAGCAGAATTACTGGCATTTGAGAGAAAGAGAGCTTTGCAGAAAATCAACGCTATTCCCCTTTAAGCTGACCTCTGTATTATATTCTCTAGTGCTTTCTTCACTTTATTTTCAAATTATCTGGGAATCTGGAAGGAGCTTGCATGGGCCCTGCCAAGCTTCAGGAGGCACAAACCTGACAGTTCTCTCACTTTGTTGGCAAGTCTTCCATTAGGGTGGGGAACTGGAGAGGTGGATGTGTTTGCAACATGGAGTGATTACAAATTACCAAGTTTTCTGGCCAGAATTTTACTTTGGGGAGGAATAAATAGGTTTCCTATGGCTCAGAGCCTCCTTCTTGTTGTTTTAGTTTTTTTTTCCCAAATGTTCTTGTTTTAAAAAGGAAACCAAATCCAAGGAAATGTACCTTGTACAAATGGTTTCCATTTAGGAAATGTCTAAAAACTTTATTCCATCTGTTTTTTTTTTTTCTTCTCTATTTTTTCCCTTTCTTGCTCTTGCCACCTCAGATCCATTCTTAACACTTTAGTATCGGGTTATTTTAACAACAATAATAATAGTAATGCTCTGTGTGTGTACATATATATATTAGTTTCTCCATATTTTTATAACTCTTACAGGGATTGAAAGGACTTGATGGTCCAAAAGGTGAAATTGGAGCAGCTGGAGCAAAGGTATTTTCATGGCCCAAATAACTAAAACCATGTTTTCCATAATGCGAAAATAATGAAAGATAGTAGATGTTTCAAACACAGCTTTGTACCCTCTTCTGTTGGTGCTGCTTCTATGGAGTGGAGAGGCTGTGTAGAGTTGTCCATTTTTACTGTGTGTTTGATCCATACAAACTGCTCTACAATGACATGTCTGGGCTTTATACAGGAAGAGAGTTCAATAGTGCCAGTCACAGTTTCAGCTGGGGCTCTGCTTTAGGCCTACGAAATACTGAAGACAACAAAGTCTGTTAACAAAGAGCCCATGCACATCTTGCAATTTTCCACTTAGACAGTTTGTGGTTCTTGTTGGCTTTATGTGGTGAAGAGGAGAAACAGTTTTCTAACTTGGGGTTTGGTTTGGTTGTTTTTTTGGTTTGTTTTTTAAATAAAATAAAATAAAATAGCAATGCATAACAAAAACCTGACTCTGCTCTTTTGAATTACCATACTAGAGATTGGCTTAAAAGAAACAGGCACTGGAGAGGAGAGAGAATATATTTTATTGAACTGATTGTTTATTCGCCTAACAATTTTATTATCTTAAAATTTTTGATTTTCAATGGTACTGCAGCACCCTTACAACTTCAGCTCAAAGCAGTGATAACACAGGATAGAGGGCTGGAGACAATCCTTTCCAGATGGATTAAAAGATATTTTAAAAGAGCACAGACCACTTTTTTGCAGGCTTTTCCACATCGATCCGTGCTGGTGCTGAAACATTTTTGGTCAAGTATAGGTGACAATCACAGATGGGACAGAACTATTCCTTCAGATTAAAAAGATAGTAAATGAAGTGAATCTTCCAAAATCTAAATTCAAATGTGGAATCAGTAGTTAAGGAAAGTTTGTGTGAGAAAAGATGTATTTCCTGAGATTGCTTATCACTTTCTGTGGAGCCAACAACAGCAGGAGACTTGGTAGAAACAGTGCAGTAGGTGGTGTGGGCTGTTAGCTTGAACAGGAAGGAGTTAAATCTGCTTCACTGAGAATATATAAATATAACATTTCCCATCAGCATGGGGAACAGTGCCCGTGATGCACAGAGGTGACTGTGCACATGTGCCTCTTAGGTCTAATGTAAGCATGGAGGACAGGTAGTTAACATATTACTCCTTTTTTCTGTCACTCATTTCCTCTAATTGTGTCATTTCATTTCCATTTCTAGGGAGAATCTGGACCAACAGGTGCCATGGGTCCAACAGGTCCTCTAGTGAGTGTTACGTGCATTGGACATTATGGAAGTGGCTTTAAGATTGTAAAGGCTATTGCTAACAGGAATTTTAAGGTTTTGATATCTGTACTTGATATCATGAAGCTTAACTTTCTCTTAATTAGACTTAGTTTTCTATTACGCTAACCGTAAATTTAGTCCACTATAAGCTGTTATTTGCAATTCACAGACATAATAATAAATCAGAAGACTCAACAGAAACTTGGTTTCAGGTTTTGTGATTGTTTGCCTACTCATGTAAGTGTAGGGTGACTAAATTATTTGTTTACATGTTGATGCTTCATATGGAGTGATTTCAATATGAGAAAAAATGGTTTATATTCCTCTGAGATAGCAAAAGAATAGGTAAGAAATGCACTAGCTAAGAAAACCACGGACAGAGATTTTGGAGGTTATGGTGAGGATAAGCAGCATGACAAAAATGGACTCTCAGTAGTGCTTCTGGAAGTAAAGCACCTTTCTGATATCAGATAATGCCATCTCTCTGTGAAGCACTGTCTGGTGTCATGCAGAATGTAATATCCCTGAAGTGGAACCTAGTTTGTGAATGAGACGTAGTAAATGAGATTGCATTATTGAACCTGGTGAGTGTATACAGAATTTATTCTGATGTGTTTAAAACTGGAAGTACTGTTGAAACAGGAAAAGAGAAATTAGTCTATTAATTTTTCCACTGGGCAAGCCTGTGAGGCTGCAAGGAATTATGTAAGCTGCTGCTTCTTTCCTGCTGTAGGACAAGATAAGCTACATCTGTAGCTACAAAAAAAATAATAAATCTTGGTGCTGCAACTGTTGTTTGCATCATCTGTCCTTATCAAGCTTGTAGTCTCAGTCAACCTAACCATGGTCTTGTTAAGAGCAAATGAAGAAGGCTGAGCAGAAACTCACTGAAGAGGTGATGCAGTGCAAAACTTATTTGAAGCAAAGGAAAAGTCAAGTATGCCAAAAAAAAAAAGAAGTAAAAAGCAAAGAAAAGGAGACAAAAAAAGAGTGGGTAGCGTGTGTTCTCTTCACTGTGCGGGGAAAAAAAAAATCATGTGAACTATGGTTTCTCCTTTTCGTTATTCTGCCATGATGAGCTCCCAAATAATGCACTTTTTATTCTCTCTTCAAGGGACCTAGAGGAATGCCAGGAGAGAGAGGTCGAATTGGACCACAGGGTGCCCCTGTAAGTAGGATCTTCCTTCTCTTTTCTTGTAATTCTTCTCTTGTTTTACTAAAATTTAAATCATTGGATCTGAAAGTGTTTATTTATGTGACTGCTAGTCACTTCTATAGTGAGTTCTGCTTAGCTTAAGAAAGTTAGGGCTGAGCAGAGTTTTGTGGGGTGAGACCTTTACTATAAATTCCAAAAGTCAAAAACAGTTTTAGAAGGAGAACGCTAGCTGTATGGTAATTTCTCATACCAAAGCTACCCGCAAGGCCAAATATCCTCACACCACTTTTTACTGTGATACAAAAATGTCCTCTTTCTTTCTGGGAAATTTCTTTTGAGAGACCATTTTCACCAAAAGTTACTGAAGTAGAAATAATATGTATTCATTTTTTCTGGAAAGAAGTTTAAAAAGAAAGTGTAGACTTTCACTTTAAATTAATTCTTATGATTTAATTCCAGGTAATAAGGCTGTCTTCTTAAAAAATATTTTGCCTTTCAGCAAAAAGAGGGATTAGCCTTGACATGAGATCATATTTGAGTAGAAATTTCTCTCTGTTGCTTTACATCCAGTGTCAAGTATTGTTTTTTCTGGCAGTTCTCCCCATGACTTTTATGTGTTCTGTTTGTTATGTGCTCCATACAATGACATTGTCAAAATATTGGCCTCTCTGAAAGTAGAGAAATCCATTAACTTGAAGGGGAACATAATTTCTTCCAGAAGTTTTCCATGCCAGTGTTTGGAGGCCTCTGTAATCCAGCATTTCTTTTATTGCTTTAGTATGTATGGCTATTATCACAAATGCTAACAATAAATGAATACATAAAAACAATAGAGTTCTTATAAATGCTCTATCTTGTCTGTTTTCATATATAGGGTGGACGTGGCCAACATGGTATGCCTGGGAAGCCAGGGCCAATGGTAAGTTTCTTTCTTAAGCTGGTTTTTTCACCTTATATTTACCACTTGCCTTTTGACAGTACCAAAAGGAGTGCAAAAAAATGGCAGTTGCTGGTAACAGTTTAGTGTACCTGGAATGATGTGTAAGCAATTCCTGGTTCTACTCAATGTAGCTTTAGTGCTACAGTGCTAAGAAACTGTAGTTTGCTTCATCTAAAGGTTTTAATTTGCAGAGGAGTGCCATCTTCCGTGGAGAAGTGATAACTTACTGCTTTTATGAAGTGGGATCCATATTGCAGGGAGATATGTGTCTTAAAGAAATGCACTGTAATCTAGAAGTTTATAATTGCATATAATCTTCCTTCATATACGAAGCTGACAAATGAGATTATACCTATTCTCAGCAAGAAGAAATGCCACTCGCTGATAACTGAACTTGATACCTGCAATTGATCCATTACAAAACGTGTAAAATGCAGCCTTTTGCTTATGGACAGTCACACATTGAACTGAAGAACCAGAGGCCTATATGTGAATGTCTGCCAAACTGAGAAAGCCTGGTGTGCGTGACTGTAGAATTTTTCACCTGATTGCAACAGAGCTGAAGATGACTGGGGTGGTTTCAACTGTGGGTGTCGGTGTCTCAAAGAGGGATGCTTTCCATCCTACAATCCAATCTCACAGTGCATTTGCAAAAAAGCATGTGAGTGAATTTACATGAGAGTTAGGAATCCAGTGGGATTATTCACATACAGTTAATTACGTGTTGCTTTTGCAAATTAAATCTTATTATGATTTCATATTATTTGTGCAAGGCCAGCTTCTGCGTTAAAAATGTGGTATTATTTTTTGTTTGCTTTTTTTGAAAGCATTACTTCTAGAATGTGGTTCACGGTTTCTGCCCCGTGATGTAGCCAACCTGAACCTTTACAGACTTGTGACATTCAATTTAAAAAACAAACAAACAAAGAAACCCAAACCAAAAAAGCAGCACACCAAAAAACCACAACCCCTCAAAAAGCCACACCTGACTGCAATTAAATTTCATTCTGTGCATAATCTTCATTTAATAGTGATATAAATCCTGAGAAAAAATTATGTAACCTGTGTCATCTTAATGAGCAGACTGTTTTATTAAAAATTTCATTAATAAATAATTAACTGTAATACATGCTCAAAAAAATGAGTTTAAGTGTGTAAAAGCTGCAAAACTCATTTAGTATATCATGAAACAAGGGTAACTTGTTGGAAGAAACTTTCAAACAATCAAAAGTTTTTTCAGTATGGAAAACAAATGATAAAGTTAAAAGAAGCTGTGTCCCAAGCTATGAAATTCTACATGAATCTTGAAATTTTTCTTTGGAATAAAATGTGAGCTCAGCTTCACTGGATGTGATAACTGGTTGGCTAACATTTTTGGTAAAATCCCATGTAGTGTCAGAGGGAGATACTGGTACTTAATGCATATGTTTCTCATTGGAGGAAGTGTTAATGAAATGCATTATTACTTGGGTCAGTGCAGCAGTATACCATAGCTCTGGAATTCTTCATGCAACAAGAGAGAGATTTGGCAGACGTGTATTTGTTATCCAATAAACTGGGACATAGGTTTTCAAAAATATACTTAGTGAGCTGTTACATCAGTTCTGTAGAAATCCAATGCAAGGTCATGGCAGAAATGTTGTCTGTAATTAATGCTCAGTGGGACAGATTGTTCTTATTAAGTTTTTCAGCAGGGCTTTATTACATAGAACATTTTTTCACAGTATGCGTCACATTTTACAAAAAGAGAGAAAATCAGGAAAAGATAAAGAGGAATCATCTGGGAGTAGCGTTGTAGTGAACATTTATAACCACTGTGTGCCGCCCTGCAGAGAGTTTATAATACAGTAGAAAGGTCTTCTGTTGAATGTCTTGTTCAACACAAGAGGCATTATGAAAATGGAAACAATTTACAAATTTGCTTTAAAGCCCTTAATTGGAAGTCTTTGGCAGGTTTATGTCATGACATACAGGTGTATTCAGGAGTATACACCTGAAGTTTGCTTTCTAGTGAGTTTGGACAGTCTGTCAGGTAATGCAGCCCCAGCTGTTTGCATCCCTGCTCAAACTTCATGTCCTCGTGGCCACGTGTGGTGCATCTACACTCTGCAGCACAACGCAAGAATTTGGCTCTAGAACCAGAAATAATGTAGCTACATCAGTACTACGTTCTGCTTAAGCTGTCAGCCCTTCTTAGACCCAGCATTGACTATCTCAAGATCTAATGCTATTTGGGAAAAGCTGTACTGGTTTTGGGAGCTGAAGGTTTACCTCTGCACAGTGTTGTATTTCATGATGTGGCATAACCCAGGCTTTCCTCCACTTCCTTTTCCAGAAATAACCTGCCGATCTCTGAAAAAAATCCAAGCAGTAAACTGTCTCTGCTGGTCATCTTTGTCTGTACAGCCTTGAAAATTTGATACAGAATCTGTGTTTTAAAGCTTGCAAATGAATTTGGCTGTGAATTTGGGAATCTCAGTGGGGTAGTAGAGTAGGAAGTAGGGCATGTAGTTGCATAACCTTTATTTATATTTTCACTTATGTTGCTTACCACAAAAATCTTGTCTAGGAACCATGTGTAGACATGGCTTGTATTTCTCTTGTTTTTAGATTACTATTTGAAGTTTAAAGGATTGAAACTCTCCTTTTCACATTCTGTAGGACAAATTGTGATAGCTTAGCAAATATCTGATCTTTTAATTACCATGCCACATTAGCATAGATATAAAAAGAGGATATAATATTTCATTAAAAACTATAATTGAAAACTGCTATAATAATTGTCAACTGTGTACATTGAAATTTGGACATTAATAGTTGAATCAAGAGCTGTAACTTTGATGAAGTCAGTAAGCACATTATTAAAGTACTGCAACACAATTTCATAAAATGTATGTGTATCACTTAAAAAATGATATAGTTATTTTGGTTTTGTTATGAGAAAATGTTCCGTGACTAACACTACATTTCATTCCAGAACCATATTTACCCTGT
Source organism: Arenaria interpres (assembly GCA_013399435.1). NCBI lineage: Eukaryota > Metazoa > Chordata > Aves > Charadriiformes > Scolopacidae > Arenaria > Arenaria interpres. The sequence continues at coordinate 117,656 of VXAK01005469.1, read as the reverse complement.
AATTAGATATTATTCTGTGTGATTTAAACTGCAGAATTACAGCTTTGTGTGTCTGTCTTTTATAGGGCCCACTTGGCATAACTGGTTCTCCAGGTTTTCCAGGTGTTCCGGGTGTAAAGGTAAAAAAATAAAACTATCTTCCTAATATATATAACAACACAGAATTACATAGTGTACTAGACTACACAGAGTTCAGACGAACATGTATATGTGTCCCTAACAATCAGTCTTAGTCAAGACTTTGAGACAGGAGATAGAAATCAGAAGCCAAATAAAGCAATTGCAATTCCCCACAGTTGGGATACATCCTTTGCTTTCACTTTTGCTTGAGCTAAGGGGTGATTAGAAGATGACTGTCATGCTGTGCCTCAGGAATCTTCCCTAGTATATTCAAAGAATAATAACATGCATTTCTACAAGGTAAGTTGCGAGGACTAGTCTAAGACAGTATGGAACCAGTACCTTCTAGTGCTCAATCTTCCAGTTTTAGCCAAGAAAACTTTTTGAGATGACCTAGACTGGTAAGGAAAAAGCTTGAAGCCCAACAGAGATGTACAGCTGTTCGTCACCATAGAGCAAATGGTGATTACCACCTTTTGTGGCTCTGTGTAACTGGGCTGAAATGGAAAACTTTCACTGGCTGCAGCACTGTCTTCGTGGGAGTTTCCTCATTTGTTTTGCCAGGAAGCACTGGATTTATTTTTTTCCTAGCCTTGAGAATATGTCTGCAAAGGTAGAAAAGACAATTTGTACAGCTTCCTTATACTTCTTGTACTTGCCCTCCACCCAGTTGCTCCTCTTTGTTCCTTAACACTCCTAAAACGTGATAGGAAAAAATTATACAAGAACCACCTCAATTAGTCAGCCAAGTTCAGCAGATGTTTTGTGGTGTTGTGAAGCTGGCAACACTCACAAAACAGTTTTTTAAAGAGTATTAACATAATGTATACAATTAAATAGTAGACCTTTTAGTGCATCTCATCAAATGTTTTTGGTATGGATAAGCACTACTTCATACCTAAATAAATGTTTGGAGAAGCTATCACATGATAAATCAACGAAAGCTTTTGAAAAGGAGGAGCTACCTTCAAGTTTGATTATCAGATGATGTAAAATTGGAATAGCTGCTTTGGACTCATAAAAGCTAAGCAGACTACACAATGAAGATGTGGAAATCAGTTATGAAGACATGTTATTAACAGTCATCAGTTCCAAAAGGCCAATTTCCTATTTAAAGATAAAATTCAAAGGAGGTGCCAGGATGATTTTTTTTTTTATTGGAGCAACCAGTCCAATCTTACATGGATTTTATATTTAATATAGTGCTGCAACGGTGAGTTAATCTGCACTGTGCAAAAAAACCCCAGATGTGTTATCCTTTCTAAATCTTATGCCTTAGCTGCTAACAAAGCTAAAAAAAAATTGTCAAATTACACAAGCATACTGGGATTTTAGAGAGAGATGACTTTCTAAAATATTTGATCTGAGTTTGGCCACTGGATATAGAGCTGCTTCTCTGTAGAAAGATTCCTTCACCTTGTATACATTTAAGAAAAATTCTGTTTGTATTTTTAAAGTTTACATTCACATAGAAGTAGTAGAAGCAGAATTAAGTAAACAAAAATATATTTTGAGGATAATAAAGTGTTTCAAAACCTGAATTATTTTTATCTTATCAACGCAGTATTTCTCCTTAGTTACTTTGAGGTGCTACTTTTTAAAGGAAAATAATCTCCAGTTGTTTTCTCACGTGAAATCTTAGGGTGAAGCGGGTCCAACAGGTCCTCGTGGCCCTGAAGGTCCTCAAGGACAAAGAGGTGAAACAGGTCCCCAGGGTCCAGCTGGATCTCAAGGTCTTCCTGTAAGTACATTAAATTGCGTTCCTCAGAGCTCAGCTTGCACATGTTGCCTGTTTATAGGGAATTTTAATACCCCACTTGATAGACACTGAGTTTTGCTCAAATTACCTTTTTCCCCAGATAAGAAAAAATATAATTCATTTATTTTGTGCTTATTTTGTTGGTAATAACTTTTCATTACTTAATTAAAATAACTTGGAAAACTGAAGTTACATAGCCTGATACAGTCTCAATCCTACAAGGACTTTAAAGCTTAAGCTTAAACATAGGATCTTAAAGGTGAAAAGTCACATTAATTTGCGCACTTTGTTACTCATATTATCTACTCATTTGCACAAGTAGATCTTTACATTGCTATGTATATTCTATATTCTTTATTGTCTTGTCTTGTAAAGTGGATAAAATAACTATCATATTCTGCTTTTGTTATTGATAACCTCCTCATTAAAATTAATTTTAATGATTGATACATTATTTTTAGGGTACTGAAGGGACAGATGGTTCCCCAGGTGCTAAGGGCCCAACTGTAAGTGATCGTATCACATGTTGAAGAAATGCTGTAAGTGGAAAGTGGACTTACTTTATTTCCTTATTTTTATTATTTGTCCTAACTGTGCTTGCTATTATTTTTATCTATAGGGATCTCCAGGCACTGGAGGACCCCCTGGCTTATCAGGTCCACCTGGTTCCCCAGGACCACAAGGCAGTACTGGCCCACCTGGTATTCGAGGCCAGCCGGTAATGATGTCTTTGTCTCTGGAAATTATGGTGCCTAGTGAATGTGTCACTCTATGAAATTAAAACAGTGATTAGCAGTGAGGTTTCTTTAAATAAATTAATAACATGCTAGTAAACTTGAATCTTGTGAATCTTCTGTGTGTCCAAAATAGAAGCAAACTTTCTTAGAGGCCTAAGAAAGAAGAGTGTCTGTATAAGCTCAGGCAAACAGTAACAGTTACCTCTTAAAATTGTCTCATTTAAATTTTTGTTTTGATAATGTTATAATAAACAAGCACACTAAAGAGAAAGACAAACAATTGTAAGCATAAATTACAACTAGTTACTAAACTAGGAAATGTTTTTCTGTTTAATTGTATAATCCAAAAGGGTTGAATGATTTATGTGGAATTTTAACCTTATGGGTGTTATTCCTGTTTGTTTTCAGGGAGACCCTGGTGTCCCAGGTTTCAAGGGAGAAGCAGGACCCAAAGGTGAACCTGTAAGTCTCCATGTGCTTTGTAAGATGAAAAGGAAAGGCAAAAGCTTGTATGAGTATTCTGAATAGATTTTTACAATTTTCAAGACACTTTTGAGGCTTGTAATCATGAGGAAATTACTTCTGTTTTTTGAGTAATTGTTGTGGAAGACAAACCATGATGGTCCTGGCTATATGGTACTAAGAATGAATGGTGAAGCAGATCCATGAATTACCTACCCAGTACAGACCTTAAAGGACTGAGAAGCCAATTAATCCATCTACTGAAGTTTCTGTATCATGCAGAATGAGTTTATTCTAATTTCTTCATCTTATGAGAAATAGGTCCATATGGTTCTGGACATTTAGAAGCACTCAGATCTGTGTGCTAATCATAATTAAAAAGTCCTTTCTATTCTAAACTTACATTTAATACATTTTATTCTTATGCAGTTATGTATATATTAATTATATTTTATTTATACATTAATATAAATATTTTTACCTGTAAGCTATTAGTAGCTGCTTAGTCCACAGCTAAGATTATTTGAGAACATGGTTAATTCCATGCTGTAACCATATGAATTTTGGAAGAAAAGTGATTTTGCGGAGTTGTAGTTAGTTTGACTTGTCAACTAACTTTTAGTTTTTCTTTCTCACTAGTTAAAACATCACTTAATAACTGGCAAAACTGTACAGATGAAATAACGGTTCCCTTACCACTGAAGGTTCTCCATTCTTTGAGAATTTCTACAAGAGTCTCACTGAATTTTGAATCCTTTGCAGCTTGTCCAACTGATAATAATAAATACAAATTGTTGTATCTGAGCAAATAGGTGATTATAAGAAGCACTGTGGCCAAACTGCAGAATTACAGTTTATTCATAGTGCAATTCTTACTGAAATATTAGCTTTAGAAAATTGTAAATGAGAAAAGCTGATGCTGAAAAGCTGCATTTTTTAACTGATTCAAATCTTAGCTGTATTTTTTTTCTCTTTTATTTGGAAAAATGTTTAAGATTGTTAGAAGATACTGTTATACTGGTATACTGTTTCAGTATACCAGTGAAGTGGTGGGCTTAACAATGATTTTTTAAAAAAACATTTTACTTTCACTAGGGCCCACAAGGTCCCCAGGGTCCCATTGGCCCTATAGGTGAAGAAGGCAAAAGAGGTCCTCGAGGTGATCCAGGGTCAGTAGGTCCACCAGGTCCGGTTGGAGAGAGGGTAAGCAATACAAAGGAATAATAAGTCTTGAGAGACGCACTCCTAAGACAAAAATTCTCTTGACCTAACCATGAATTTTTTTACAGCTTCGTTGTGGGTGTAGTCAAACTTTATTTTCCTAACAGTAGTTAATTTGTATCTATAACTTCATTCCCTATCAGATTAATGATTTTAGGATGCTGTCTTCTGTGATATATTCTTTTTGAAAAAGGTACCCTGAGGATCAGGATATAAAAATTTGGCATGTTGTTTTTTGCACTTTGAATAGGTCTTACTTCTAATTATTATTTTGGGGGAAAAGAAGTATCTCATACTGTGCATTATTTTTTCCCTGGATATTTTCATTTGTGGTCTCGGTGCACAGGATAGTATGGTAACAGAATGATGGAGATATGACAAGTTAATCTCCAGATTTTTCGCTTAACCCCTGTTCAAGTGGCCATCTTGTTTTCAATGAGTCTGTTCTCAGAGGAGCTGTTCAGCATGCGTGAATGAAACATTGATATTTTTACCTCTCCAAGTGGTTAAAAACCTCCCAAGTTTAAAGTATTAAAGTAAGAAAGTTGTAAGGAAGTAAACTGAACCCTTAAACCATAAACATAGTAGTTTATTTGCAATAAGTTTTGTAAAAATTAGGATAATAATCTTGTATCTATGGCTTTTCTTAGGGTGCTCCTGGTAATCGTGGTTTTCCAGGTTCTGATGGCTTGCCTGGACCAAAGGTAAATGAAATTAAAGTGTCTATCTTTTACTTGGCTAATTTTTAAAATTTTCATACATACAGATATACAGAAAGTGTTCTATTAAAGATGTATGCTTATTGGCAAATGGACAGATCCTCAAAATTGTTGGAAATTGCCATAAAAGGGATCTGGATATTCTGAAACTAAAATTTTTTGGGGGAAAGTCACTTTCAGTTCCTGTGATATTCAGTTTTCCTTGCTTGTTCTTGACTAAGTGCTCCCTCATGCCGAAACGTGAATAGGTAAGAGATGTTGACCTGTTTCTACTACTGTATTGCTTATGTATTTTTCTATAGTAGATAAATATTTGAAGAATTGCCTTTTCTTTGTTAAGTGGTGTAGTTTTTCTAGGCGTGTCCCTTGAACAGATGGTCTTATCTGTCCTTGGCTTTCCTAAGTGCTATAACACTTCCAGGGAAGTGACTCACATATGTATTTGTGTAGTGTTTCTGTAAATTCCTAGCTTCTTAGTAAAAATACAGGGATTGTAAAATTCTTGTATACATTTGTTTTATGGAAGAGGCAACTTTTAAGTAATAATATTTTGGGAAAAAAGTAATAGTAATAAAACTATTAGTGCTTTGGAACTCTGCAAAAATAGGTCCTTAATACAAGATGCTTGTTTTACTTAACCTTCTCTTACTATTGCTGTTCTTTTACTGTTGCTACCTGTTAACTAGTAGCCCATTGGTATCTTCTAGGGTGCCCAAGGGGAGCGTGGTGCAGCAGGTTCTTCTGGACCAAAAGGAGGTCAGGGAGATCCTGGGCGTCCTGGTGAACCTGGCCTCCCAGGGGCAAGGGTAAGAAACTAATAGCAGTGCACTATAAACCATGACTATAAACCACAATATCTTTCAGTTTCAAAAGGCAGCAACGTACTTTGCAGAATTACAAAGCTGTGATACAAGGATCAATTTGTTTCAGTTGGGCTACTTAGAGGGTAAAGACCAAAATGGCTGTCTTTTCTCCTGCTGAAGCTCGGAAGCACAGGTTCCATTTGTCTTCGAAAAAGGACAAAAAGCCCTGATTGAGACCAGCTAATGCAACTAAAGGAAGGGTGCTTGTAAAGCACATAGTTACAACAAATAACATGAATTGACAGCCCGACCTTCATTAAATTTGTGATTGATAACTTACATAGTTGAGTGGTGCATGCCATTGAGAGATTTTTTCAGGAAAAATATTTGGGGAGAATTTGGAATATCGTGAAAGGAGAGAAAGGAGAGTAGTAAGTATAAGATGTGATATAGATCGTTGGATAATGTTGGTAGAAATAAAGATGAGCCTGTGAGAAGCTCAAGACGTGTCAAAAAAAAAAAAGGGAGAATAGGAAAAGAGAAGACAGAGGGGGATGAAGCTATGAAGTGAAAATGAGGATGAGGACCTTTGATACAGAGAAGATATTCTTGTGTAAAGAACACCTTAGTGTTTGTACGATGGTAGTAACTGAGCATATCTGTTGGATTTGCTTACATTTCTCTATTGTTCTAGAAATGAATGCAGTACGTAACACCAATATTATTCTCTCTTTTAGGGTTTGACAGGAAATCCAGGTGTTCAAGGCCCTGAAGGAAAACTTGGCCCCTTGGTAAGTGACACAAAAATTAGTCCTTTCTGAAAGGAAACAGTAATTCAAAGGTTCCAAATCATTGAAATTACTGATACTAACTTGAATTTTCTTGATTTCTGAAATTTCATCTTCTAAGTGTTCACATTAAATTCCTAACTCCAAAATTAGCGCAGATAACATTCCTTTAGTTTTGTCTGTGTAGCAGTGTCTGTTAGCTGCTTCTAAACCATTTTAACTAAATGTCTCTTAAAGGAAGCAATAAGGTATTTGTACATGTAATGGCTCGATGATGATAGCTATGTCTGCTTAAAGGTGTTTTGACTGATAACTATAGCACCAAACCATGTTAATGTTATTTTTTATATATGCAAACATTTTCCGGAGTAAATAGTTTCATATGAGTAAAATACATTTATTATTTGATGTGGAAAATGTTTTTTTCTCTGTAGGGTGCTCCTGGAGAAGATGGACGTCCAGGTCCAGCTGGTTCAATAGGAATCAGAGGTCAGCCAGGCAGCATGGGCCTTCCTGGGCCAAAGGGTAGTAGTGTGAGTATGGCATCTGGTACCCAAGATCTGTTAACTTTAAACATTTGCAAATATTTTAGTGGATGAAAACAGTATGTAAAACCAGTCATTTTTATTTCTGCAAATTAGGGTGATCCTGGAAAACCTGGAGAAGCAGGCAATGCAGGTGTCCCAGGACAGAGAGTGAGTGTGACTGTTACTTGCAGTGATTACATAAAATGATGCCCTTCTGCTATATATGTTCACTATACAAAACTTCTTCCTATGTCATTTTAATTTAGGGCGCCCCTGGTAAAGATGGTGAAGTTGGTCCTTCTGGTCCTGTTGGCCCACCAGTAAGTCAACTTTTACCTCTCTCCCTGCCTGCCTGTTGCTCCATCCATCACTCTTTATGTTTCTGTTTTTATCTATCTTCATGCCAGTTGTTGATTCCAAACAAAAAAGCCCAAGAACATTTAGAGAAAAAAATTTCCTAGAAAAATGGGAAGTTTTACATTGAAAAATATGTATATTAGTAGCCTAATTCTTTTCACTGACCATTTTGAAAAATAGTGCAAGGAGCAAAATTTTCTCATAGTTCATTTTCCTAGCTTCCTTGGTTTCAGTGGAACTGAGTGTTTTCCTGTCAGCACAGAATTCTGAGGAGGGGGATCTTAAAGAAATAAGATACAGCTTATTGCATCTTTTAGATAGGGTATATCTTGGCCTGGGGCAAGTAAAATGAATAATAAAAAAATACGTAGTTGAAAATATACATATTCAGAGAGAAGAAAAATTGTGGAGCCTGCCTATATTATTCTGATGCATACTTAGTACTTTCTTTTGTACTTATTACTTTCTTCTGTGTAGGGTCTGGCAGGAGAAAGAGGAGAACAAGGCCCTCCAGGTCCTACAGGGTTTCAGGTATGTACATTCACTTTTTTAAAAGAAAAAAATAAACAGCCATGTGTTTATCAACTTAAATTGGAGAAAATAAATCAAGTAATGCTTAAGAAAATACAACTTCAGAACTAAGGCAATGATGCTCAGAATAATTAGTGATACTTAGCTTGCACATCAGCTCTGCACTAAATTGAATTGGCAAAGGCTTAAATACTAGCTCTGTATCCCTTGAGAAAACCTTTGTTGGTTTTCAGTGTTAATTTGGAGATTTTCCAAGGACTTTCCAAATATGGAGCAAAAGAATTGTTTTGATAATGAAGTATTAATTAAGTCAATCTCTGTTTATAGATAACTTTATTTTTAGGGCTGATATGCATATGTCCTACAAATGTTGAAGAAGGGCTGCCATCTCATTAGAGGGGGAAGAACACTTGAGTGAAATATTCATCTAACTATTTCACTTGGGGATCTCTGAGGGCATAGTCTTGTAATGAGTATAATACTACATTCATATTACTGATGTCTTAATTAAATCTGGATTTACATAAATTTCTGTCATGTTAATGACCATTTTATTTACTTTTACAGGGCTTGCCTGGGCCACCAGGTCCTCCAGGTGAGGGAGGAAAGCCAGGTGATCAGGTAATTTCTGTGTACTTTAACAAGAATTCACTTCATGAAGTGTTTTACCTTTTCTTCTCTTTGTAATTTAAGTTCCCACTCTGTTTCAAAATATATGCTGATGTAGTCTGCAAGCTGTCTGAGAACCGTTTTTGGATAAAACAATCACTAGAATCTGACCATCTTCTTGAATGAAGCTGGACTACCTCCTCTTGTCATAGACAGATAATATTCAGAACTAGCTGTCTACATTCACAGTACTTTATAAATGAAAATGTTTGTCTCTAATTTCCATAACTATAAGGCTATGAATAATGCTTTCATTCTAATGGTGAGTTCTGTTCTTCTTAGGGTGTGCCTGGAGATCCTGGAGCTGTTGGTCCGTTGGGCCCTAGGGTAGGTATTTTCTTTCAGAGTTTAAACATTCATAACAATTCTCTGAGGTTGAAAGTCGATATATAGTATGGCTAGAGTGATATTTTACTTATTTCCCACAAATAAGGTGGTTGTAAACATGGGTATGGTTTCTGTAAAATCTACCACCTTTAATGGTTTCATAGCTCATGAAGTGTTGTTGAGTATAAGCTGTTGAGCAATTTGGTTTATGGCTGTGAAATGACAGTATTTAGTTTCCTGAACAACATGCTATTTCCCCTACCTTAACAACGTTTTTTATTTGATCAGTTCTCCTAGAATTTGTTCACGGGCTCTTTGTTCAAATAGCAGTGCTGCACTCATGGTGTATATAGGATTTTGTCTAGCAGAACTATACCCTGACTTCTAAATAAGTAATAATTTTCCATTTTCTAGGGAGAACGTGGCAATCCAGGGGAAAGGGGAGAACCAGGTGCATCAGGACTCCAGGGTGAAAAGGGCATGGCTGGAGGTCATGGTCCTGATGGTCCAAAGGTAAGCTGAATGGAGGTTTGTGTTGTTGCAGTGACGTAATGTATCATTCTGCTCATTTGCACAAACAAAAAAGAGAGCTTTTTTATTAAAAAGGGATCTGTTTTCATGAAAGGTATCTTGTTTACATAAGGGTTCTAAGAGGTCATACAGTTATTCTAGTATAACCATATTAATAACTTGCAAGATACTAAAATGTTGAGAAATCACATTTTGTATTAATTTATAGAGGTCTGGATTTTAAAGTGTTTTTTTTGTTTGTTTGTTTCTCAGTAGAACAGGGAAAAGCCATTTTTGAAATGCAGAAAACCCACTGGCAACAGCTTCATTTTAAGAACCATGTCAGTTTGCACAAAGAGACTTGTCAAAATTGGTTGTTTAAAAGAAAATACTGAAAGCTGCATGGCTTTCTTTCACCTGCAATTGTTATAATTGGGCCTTGGAAGGTCACTCCAGGTAAGGAGTGCCTCTAGTAATGCAGGACCTGTAATGGATATAAGCTGGGAGAAGTAAAGCATAAATAAAGCATCTCTGCTTCTGGCAACTTCTACCTGTAGCTACTTTATGTAATAGACCCATGTGGTATCAAGGTCAAGTTAGAAAGATGCTTGAGCTTCTTTTTTTTGCCTGTTCTCATTCCCAGTATGCACTGACTAAATACTAATGTATTTGGAAGGATTGTGGTATTACAACTGAACTTCCTGAGTAACACAATGGGAAAAGAAAAGTATTTGGACATGAATAAAGCCCAAATTTAAGAGAAAATTATTACTTAAAACTGTACCCTAGAGACTTCAACACAGGCACAGTGTGTTCTGCAGCCTAGAGACAAGGATGCTTCTCACATGAATAGACAACAACTTGTTCTCTATTTGTTTCAGGGAAGCCCAGGCCCCAGTGGGACTCCTGGTGATCCAGGCCCACCGGGTCTTCAAGGTATGCCTGGAGAAAGAGGGATCGCTGGGACGCCTGGCCCCAAGGGGGATAGAGTAAGTTTGGTTATTTCTGTTGTGCTGAGTAGAATCACCCATCTCTTAATACTGTAATTGTTCCAGAGTATGAACTACTCAGCATTCAATGTCATAATTGAGACTTTCTGGGTATTTTCCATAGGGTGGCATAGGTGAGAAAGGTGCTGAAGGTACAGCTGGTAACGACGGGGCAAGAGTAAGTAACTCTCACTCTTTTTAGACCTATTCTCTACAGAGTGGATTGTTTATTGTGCTAGAGGTTCTCAGCTCATAGAGTTAAACACTACTCAACTTGGTGATACCATGAGTTGACAGTCATTCTCATTCCCTCTACCCTTCAAATTCAGTCTTCAAGTTTTTCAAGGCTGCTGTACACAATGTTTTAGGATGCCATTGTGCCAAGCCTGTGTTTTGTATAATCAATAGTGGGAGTCAAGATGTAAATGGAAAGGATTCCGAGAAGTAGCATGTTCATTTGGGATTCAGCTAAGCTAACTGTAGTAAAAATATGAAAAAAGGGACAGGCAGAGATCAATGGCCAAAAATCAAACCCGCTAGGTCTGCCTCTTGGAGTAAGGCAGATGCCCCCTTATTCTTTGGACTGAGTTGCCCATGGTCTGTCCTGAGTTTCACAGCTGAAAGTTCCCGTAAATGTACAGAGCCCCATATGCAGTAAATCACTGACATTTCTGGAAAACTCTGAACCTCCTGTGCATAAATAACATGGCTGGTCTGCTTATGTGCCATAAATCCATTATATTCAAGACATGTTGGATGCACACTTCTGCACAGACCAACTGTCCAATAATCCTAAATGTAATGGGTCTGTCATATATGCACTGACTATATTTTCTTCCCAGAAGTTGTTGGAGTTAGTTTTTACATAAATTGCATCTACCTGAGGTTCTTGGGTTTTGCAAACCAGTTGGAGTACTAACTGCTAGGAAAGCAGTCAGATTTGGAAATTTGAGATACATATGAAAGATAAGGGTTCTGACTGGACTAAATTTCTAGTTAAAGAAGTTGGTTTTTTTTTTGAGAGACCCTAGCATACAGAAACACTAACTCACCATTAGCAGCTGTGAGCTGGAATTTATTTCTAAGTTGGATAGTGTCCAAAGATACAGAACAATTCTTAGTCATTGTATGGCAAGTTTATAGCTTACAGTAACTAAGAGAGTAATGGTGAACAAAATGTACATCCCCCTCCTAAAGCTAGGTATCTGCAGATATCTCTGCTACCTATCACGAGAGCATGGATGATGAAGCAGAATCCTTTGTTAATGCTATCTTTTTTTTTATTTCTCTTCCGTTTGAACCAAGTAACAATACAGATTTTTAGGGGAAGGGGATTTTTTTTTGAGATACACTTGGTGGAAGTTTGTAGTACTCTGCTTATAGCGAAAGAGAATCGTAACTGGGATATCTAAATGTTCAAGAACATATTATGATTAGTGCTGCAGGATCATTATGTGCAGTTGATGGGTTTGGATGGAGAGATTGGAACCTTTTTGCTTAATTGCCTTATGAAGAGAAAAAGGACACTTTTGAGGGGTTTTCAAGATATAAATTAATCTTGAAAAGTAATGATGTACACGTTAAAAAAATGAAATACTAGCATAAAACAAATATAGAACTTCTGTGCAAGTGGGGAAAAGAGGAGTTTGTTTCCTCCTGAGAGAGTAAACTATAGCCAGAGCTTTTTTTATCATTGGCCTTATTCATAAATTCTGCATAAAGAAGAAGATAAAGTTAGTGAAGAAAGATAATGAATGAAAGCAGGGCTTTTGAGACATGGGATTTTGGTCACTGGGAGAGGAAATGCAAGTAAATTTTAGGTAAAAAAGACCCAACGAGATTTCAGAGATAAAGGAGAAGAATTTAAAGCAATGAAAAAGCATATGGAAATAGTAACATATGAGAAGTTTTAAATTAACTGTTTTGAAGCATCGCTTTTTTAAACTTCCTTTTATCTTAATTTATTCAAAAGGGTCTCCCTGGTCCAATAGGCCCAATGGGTCCAGCAGGTCCTACGGGTGAAAAGGTAAACAGATTTTTATGCTATTCCCTACTGAAGTTTCTTAATATTGTCAGACTTTATTGGCATTTTTGTTACTTGTCTAATAAATTACTTGGTAAATAACCTTTAATTTTATTTTAAGGGTGAACCAGGTCCTCGAGGTCTAGTTGGTCCTCCTGGCTCCCGTGGAAACCCTGTGAGTAAACATGCTTGTTTTTTGCCTGGCATAAGTTAACAATATCTGACACTGATCCAAACTCCAGGTTTTGTATCATTTGCTGATATATCTTACTCTTTTTTCTTCCCCTTTCTTTGTAGCCAAAATCTCTGGTTCCTGTCTTGATGCTGTGTGCTTGCAAAACTATTGGCAGATTTTGTTCCTCTGTCCTACGCTTGTTTTAGGGCAATATTTACATAGAGTTACCCTCATTTATCTCACTCCTGACAGTATAACACCACTTTTAGTTGTTTAAAACTTTTTAAAAGCATGCCTGTACCATATTTTACTGTGCATGTACAAATATTTAGATGGACAAATCACAGAAGTATATCTTAGTTTTCATCTAATTAGGCCAACTCTTGTCATCTTCTGTCCATTTTGTGATTTTAAGGAATTTAACGGTTGGCTTTAATTAGGGAGTTAAAGACTCAGCCCTTCTAGATCCTTCATACTGCTTGGAATTGATGATGGCTGTGTCATAAATCAGAACAGCCTTATTTCCAGTGTAATTGGAATAACTTCCACCCCTCTGGGGAGTGCTGGAGCTTGGCAGCCTTCAGCTCCTTCTGTTCCAAACAAACGTTGTGTGGAAAGCTTAGTTGAAGCAGGTCATAGCCCATTCTGACCTTGCAGAAGAATACATCTTTGAACTATTCTTTTTTTTCCCAGCCTATCTGATTGGAATGGTAGGTTGCATAAAGTGTGTGCACTTTGGCTAATCCTGCTGTCACTGGAAGTGATTGTGAGCAGGATTTCTGCTATTGCAGTTTTAGTCCTTGTACATGCATTCTATCTCTAAGTCCTGAAAGTTTATGTGTAGTCTTGAACACGTGGCAGATCTTAAAGTAGTTAACATCATTTATTTTGTGATTAAAAGATCTTTTTATTCTGATTAATAGAGCAAAAGTATAATCACACTTATGACAGTAAATAGTTAACATCCTTTCTTGTATATTTAACTGCAAATAATACTGTATATAGAAAGACTTTTATGTTAAGTATGGTTATTCTATGTTTTTTACCAGGGTTCCCGAGGAGAAAATGGCCCAACTGGCGCTGTTGGTTTTGCTGGTCCTCCGGTATGTGTTTTGTAACAGTAATGAGTTTCCTTTAGTCATGCTTTGACATACTTAGTTTCCTTCATTATGAATAAGTCTGCAGTGTTCTGGAACATGAGTCATATTTTTGTTGCAAAAAGAGTGGTTTCTTTTTCCCATCAGTATAGCAAGCAAAGAAAAGGGCCAATAAATACCCTAGACAGTTGAAAAATGGTTTTGTTGATAAGATTATGTAATTGTTCATCAGATTTCATATTCTCATGAATATGCTATGTTGCTCCTTTGAGATTAAAATGAGGCAAGTTATAAAGTGTCATCTACTGAAGGTAGCAAAGATTTGCTCCCTGAGTAATGAAGTCTGGAATGAATTGATGGACCAAATGGAAGGTTTGTGAGTTTTCCAGTGAGTACCCCAAACTTTCCCACAGCCTAAATATTGCCTTGACCTTTCACAAAGAGTCAGGCACCTGCTTCCCTTGGTGGGAAAAAGAAGACTATGACAACGTTTGTTCAGTCCCTTTTGCTTTTAGGTATGTAATAGCTACTGAGGAAAAAAGAAAATCTAAAGGAAAAAAAAAAAGTAAGCTAGATAAGAAAATATTTTTAATGGAAATTCTGACTTCACAGACTTCAGATATTCTAAAGACTGCGCTGAACTGTTAGATTTCTTTTGAAATGAGCCACTTAGCAAATGCACTGTTTCCTGGACTGATATGTTCTGTTATTTTTTGCCTTCTAGAAATTCCTCCACAAAATGACTTTGTTGGGCTGGAAAGATTTGATATTCTCTGACCTGATGTCTCTTCTAAATATTATTTCTTACAGGGCCCTGATGGTCAACCAGGTGTGAAAGGTGAACCTGGAGAACCTGGACAGAAAGGAGATGCTGGGTCTCCAGGACCACAGGGTCTTGCTGGGTCTCCTGGTCCACCGGCAAGTATAAATACCACTGTCAGAGAACCAATGGCAGAGGCTGATCTTGCTTATTTAAAATGTTCTGGGTGTTCACTGCCACCCCTGTCTTTCTCCTTTCCTCTTAGGGTCCTCCAGGTGTTCCTGGTCTGAAAGGTGGTAGAGGAACTCAAGGTCCACCTGTAAGTAGATTTTGTTTTTTTCTGACCTGACTGCAGATAATCTAATACTGAAATTTTAGGTAATGCGTGTAGCATTCCTCATCTCAGCTTGTTTTTCACAGTCTATAATTGTAACATTTGCTCACCAATTCAGCTGAGAACATTTGAGGTAACCAGTGCTGTATTTTTTTCAATCAAGTTGGCATGAAAATTTTTTTTAGGGTGCTACTGGATTCCCAGGATCTGCTGGAAGAGTTGGGCCTCCAGGACCTACTGTAAGTCAATTGTCATATTCCTAAGAGGTGTGTTTTGTGAAATGGTCATTGAAAACATCAAGACTATGTAAAGCAGGAAATGTGAAGCAGTGTTTATGGCCTGATGCTATAGAAAAGAACAGCTGGTCAGCACTGACTTCTGTGCCTGCATGCTTACATCTGACTACATTAAATAAAACTCATTAGCCTTGGGCTTAATCCGGTGCCAGTGTGTCCAAATTAGTGCAAGACTTTTCACTGGGTTAAGGAGGCTTTGAGCTGTTCAAGCTGCTTTAATGACTTAATTGCTTACAAGAAAAAACCCAACAACCAATATCGTCCTATACTTTTTAGTGTTTTGTCTCTTCAGTGGTGGCTGAAGGTAGGAGAAGTTTTGGAAAAAGAAGAGACCTCTGCTGGGTTATCTTATTGGTGGAGTTACTCATAAGATCCATTAAAATAAATTAAGAAACAAACCATAACAAAACCACAGATTCTCACGTCTAAATATTTTCAGAAACACTAAAAGAAAAAAAAACTAGCTGTGGATCAGCAAGTGAGGATTCAACTCCACGCAGAAAACTGTTTCACTCTCTTCATATGTATTTTAATGTTTTGATGAGACAAATAACTTGCAGTTATTGTGAGTTTATCAAAAGGTGTGAAGTTTGTGGAAAACATAATACAAATGTGAAGTCTTTTAAAAGTATTTGAGAAGTGAACAAATGTCCATTAAACACTAATTTGTACCACATGAATGAAAAGTTTTAATGTGGACTTTAGGTTGATGATATTGGAAAGAATGGGCAAGGGTTGATTTTTCTAGCAGTAAAAAAAAAAAAAAAGAAAAAAAGAAAGAAAAAAATAGAGAGAAAAAAACCCTGTCTTTTAAAGGAGGGAGTTTAGAATTGCAAATTGTGTGTGGGGAGGGATGTATCTTGGACATAATTAGATGATATGTTTATTTAATCTCATTTATTTGTTCTTAAATGAGATGATAATAACTCTTATCTAATTCACACTTTGGGCCTTCCTTAGAGTATGCATGTTTATAGTTAATCAAAGCACAAGTCTTAGAATTTAATTGTCCTGATCAGAAAAGGGTCCAATATAACGAGGTGTTTTAATCTTAGGGAGCTCCGGGGCCTGCTGGGCCTATTGGTGAGCCAGGAAAAGAAGGTCCCCCAGGTCTTCGTGGTGATCCCGGTTCTCATGGCCGTGTGGGAGATCGAGGGCCGTCTGGGCCTCCCGGTGGTCCTGGAGACAAGGGTGATCCAGGGGAAGACGGGCAGCCGGTATGTCCTGGTTGATGTTAGTAATTCTCCCTAGACCAACTCAAGGCTCGGTCTCATTACACTCATTGCTGCTGAAATGATAGTAACATTGTTTTGTCCTTCATGGATTTCAGGGCCCGGATGGCCCCCCTGGTCCAGCAGGAACTACTGGTCAAAGAGGTATCGTTGGTATGCCAGGACAGCGAGGGGAAAGAGGCATGCCAGGGCTGCCGGGTCCTGCAGTAAGTAACGACCAAGCCAATATGCTACCGGCTTGGGCATTCTCATCGTCTTTATGGGATTCTGAACATAGTGCCCCATAGCATGAGGAGAAAGTTGGAAAACTCCAATTGCAGGAGTGAATATAGAGAGAATAGTAAATAACTAAATCTCATGCTAATGCATGAGGTCAGAGATTTTGTTCCTTCCGTAATGGAAGGTCTCAACCTGAATTAAGATTAAGTGTGTAATAACATTAAGACTTCTGGCTAAAATGTTCCTATTTGACTTAAAACGAGATTCTTGAAAAAAATAACCTTAGACTCTTAATTTAGGTGCCCAAAGGTCACTCGAATGTGAGTAAATACTCTGTAACTGCCATTTCATAAACATAAAATTTCATAAACAAATTGCCATTTGTGCTCTGTTTGCTTTCATGTATAATTTATAAACACTTACTGGAAAGCCTAATGGTCCAGGAGATCAAGTCATTAAATAGACTATTAGTAAAAGGGATGGTACGGAGGATCTGACATTAAAGTCAATTTATAGTTCAAGTTCGCCAGAAATTATTTGAGGCTAACAAAATTTCTTGGTGTTGCAACAGACAAATAATCCCATGTTAGTTATTTCAAACTGCATTGCAATTTCCCAGAGTCAAAAAGACCGTACCTCTTGTAGATAATGCCATCAGACATGATATATCAAGAGAGTGTGCGCTTAAAAGAGTTGCTACTAGGTAGATTAACTTCAAGTATAGCTTCTAGTCAATAAAAGCATATTCAAAAGAAACTAAGACAATTAAACTACTTATAAATATACAATATAGTAAATATATATTCAAAATCTTTAAGAACATTTTCCGTAATTATGAGGTTTTGGAAATTACAAATGTTGATAGTAATTCAGGCTGGATTAATGAGTAATGTTTTTCAGGCAGCAAGGTTTCTTTGTGCTTTCCTTATTTTGAGTTAAAATTTTGATACGATATTTCTCATCTTTTTTAGGGTACACCAGGAAAACAAGGTCCCACGGGGCCACCTGGTGACAAAGGTCCCCCAGGACCTATTGGCCAGTCAGGTGCCACTGGACCTGCAGGTGAAGCTGGTCCAGAAGTAAGTATTAGAGCCTCGTAACATGCGAAAAAGAGACAGGCTAGTGGTTATTCTCCTCAATTTGAAGTTACAACTTTCTAGTTCTTTTTATGGAAATGTAAGATTACAGAGCTAATCAATAGCCCTAATTTTATTCCATAACTCTAGGGACCTGCTGGTAATGATGGTACTCCTGGACGAGATGGAGCTGTTGGAGAACGTGTAAGAATACTTTTTTTTATAAAGTAACTTCTGAAAATCTCCATTTTATTATTGACTCATTGTAGATTTTCTCTTCATTCAGTTAATTTGAATGGAGAACTTGTTCTGAAAGTATGTCACAGCTTTGAACAAGTTGTACTTCTCAAAGCTGAAGAAACCTGGCTAAGAACACCTGCCTCCACAAACTCAGACTTGAGTTGTCACAGAAGGAATATCTTTGTAGATTGGAATTGCTAGAAAATAGATTAGCAATGGTACAGTCCTGTTGTTTTGATCTAGTCCAGTCCTCTCTATATAAATAATGTTGAATTTATGCTTTGCAGGGTGATCGTGGTGAACCTGGCCCTGCAGGCTTACCAGGTTCCCCAGGGGGTCCAGGAACTCCAGGTCCTGTTGGGCCTCCAGGAGATGCAGGTCAAAGAGGTGAAACTGTAAGTGAGACTTCTCTTTTTTTAATACTTTATCAAAAAAATACTGTGTATGCTTTTGTCCATTGCTTCACATATCTTCCATATGTAATCTTTGTAGGGTTCTCGAGGTCCGATGGGTCCCCCAGGTCGTGCAGGAAAAAGAGGTTTGCCTGTAAGTTCCCCGTGGTCACTGTCGTTTGATCTGAGATACTTTTTACAGGAACGTGTGTATGAGAAACTGAGCCCAAATTGGAATGCTAAACGGGGCTTCAAGTTTTAGTGTTCTGACTGCAAGTGGATGCAGGTAGTCTTCTGAGCTGCAAAGCTGCACAAATCTATTTAGATACACTAATATTTCTACACTTTCTTTAGAAATACTTTGCAGAGAAATTTCAAATGCTTTGGAAGCCTCTTTGATTGAAGTGTTGCTGTCCAGATGACAGTAGGATCTGAGTTAACAAACGGCTGGACTCTGTGTTTGACAATTTTAATAAGGGGTAAAGAAATGAATGCTGAAAAAAGAGGCACATTTTTAGATAAAAATGGCAGAAATATAACAAAATCACCTGTTCCCATGAAACTGCCTTAATTTAACTCATGAGATTCTGACTTCAGTCCAAATGGAAAAACAAACAAAAGCCATCTTTTTGTGTTACATAACTCTTTTACAATCCAAGCTTGGAAAAAAAATTAATTGCAAGCTTGGGAAATTCAAGAGAATGTTGTCCTGTCCCTAAGCAGATGTCATATGAGAGACAGGAAAAGTTTATTGAGTAGTTAGTGATAATGGCGCCATTGATAAACTATTTTGAATCTGGCATTGAGAAATTTGGCATGCAATTTGGGCTGAGGAATGTAGAATTGAAAGAAGCAGCCATTTTTCCCAATGATTCTTGAATTAGTATGAAAAGTTTGAAACTATCAGAAATACCAAGAATTAAATTGTGATGGTAATAGAACCAAGCTACTTGTACTGGGGAGCCTAAACATTGTTGTCTGTAGTTAGGGAATGTAACTTCATTGTTGTACTTTAATCATAGTAAAGGTGAAAGGAGCTGTGAAGTAAAGAGGCAACACGTAGGATTTCATACTGAAAATGCATTTTATTATTATGAGTCTCTCATCTACGAATATCATTCGCCATACCCAGTAAGGCAAAGAAATTTCTCAATCTTAAAAATTTTGTTATGTAAATAATTTAATTTAGTGTGTTAGGTTTGGTTTTTTTTTTTGGACTGTGTTAGGAAGCTAAAGAGACCAAATTTGCCACAACTATAATTAAGCACAACACAGTTTTCTGTAATTGTTTAATTATTCTTTGGTAAAAAATTAAGATTCCTGGTGCTGCCACAGCACCACCTTTCTAGCTTTAGTAGAGAAGGAGGCCTGAATGCAGTGTCTAAAAGCAAATAAAGGATTTTTGAGGTTGGGGTTTTTTTTCCAGTTCGGAATTTTACATTTCATCACTATTTACAGGGTCCCCAAGGACCTCGTGGTGACAAAGGTGACAACGGAGATCGAGGCGATAGGGGCCAGAAAGGACACAGGGGTTTCACTGGGCTTCAAGGTCTTCCTGGTCCTCCTGTAAGTTGTTCTAATTTTACTATAATTTTATATCCTTGATTGTTAAATAATAAATTAGGAACTTAGTTATTTAAAAAGGAAAAAAAAAGCCAACATGAGCGGGTTTTTTCCCCACAAGGCGTTTGTGAGTGGCCTGGCTGTCTGTACTTGCTAATATTTTTAATGCAATTTTACAATACTATTGCGTAGTGAGGTAAACCTTTGCTTTGCAAGATACGTGTTCTCCTACTCTTGTTCCATTTGTGCCAGTTCTGCAGTGATGGATCACTCACCTGTTCAGCACAAGATGGTAACAAAAGTTGATAGTTTGAGATAAGCACATTAGAGCACAAAATGCGTTTTACCAGCATTTGAATTCTTTACAGTCAAAGAATCAAATGCAAAATCCCATGAGGACTTTGATAGTATCTGTCACTAATATTTGCAAGAACTTCATGATTTCAGTGGCAATTGAATGGAAATGCCATGGAAAACTTTTTTTATGTTTGTTCACTGATCCTCTACGAGAGCTGCAAGTTTCAACACACAGGAAAAGAATCAACAAAAAAACCCCAACATCCAAAGCATCTTTCCACTTCATAATATTGCTATCAGTTACTCTTTTGTAAGCCAATCTCATTCTAAATGTCATGAAAGTAAGGCTTTTCTGTGGAAACAACTTTATACATGGCCAAGCACCAGTAGCTTCTATTAATCTAAATTGTGATTACAGTTACTCTGTGACAAAAGAGAACAACAGAATGAAAATGAGTCGTAAGAGGGAAAGGCACTACCTATTGTTCATGTATATTATAATCCTATTCATGCAGAATTGTGTATACCACACACTAATTCTTTAAAACTGAAGGAATATGGGAATATGCTTTGAATGTCACAATGATACAATAATTTCTTTTGTTTAGGGTCCGATTGGTGAACAGGGGAGCCCTGGCATTCCAGGCCCATTTGGTCCTCGGGTGAGTATAGTATTTCAGGTTTAAGGTATTTCTTGCTTGTTTTTTTCCACAATCAGATTGCTGTTTCTGCTTCACTTTTATTTCACTGGCTTTTGTTGACTTCAGTATCGTGTAGTGATTACCCTATTATCTTTTGCTGAGAGACATTACCTTCTTTGATATAGTAAAGCTTTGACGTAAGTGTAGATTATAGCTAGATAAAAAGGTCAATTCAGAAAAACTACAGGGCTACGGTCTCTTTTTATAGATGCTTTTGCTGCAGCTGATACAAAGTCATATTTGTGGCAGCTCTGCTAATTGCTACTCTGCCTTTCACACCCCCGTGTACATCAGTCACCCGAAGGTAAAGGAGAAATATGACTCCCTTGGATTTGCCCAAGTGACAGTATATCTCTGAGTCTGTGTACCTGTGGGTGTACATCAGCTACTCCAGTTCTTGTAGCACCTGGAATTGAACCCACTTAAATCGGTTAGGGGAAAAAAATACAGCTCATCTAAGGTATATTGGCTGAGGTGATTGACTTCAGAAAAACAGCATTGAAGCTGCCTTCTTACTTTTGGAGAAGAAGAAAAAGGGTGGTAATAGATAGAAATAATCGGATTGCTTCCTGAAAAGATATTGATTGTAAAGGGCATTCGTTATCAAATGCTAAAATACATTTCTTCTTTCTCTTTGCTTTGTAGGGTCCTCCAGGTCCAGTTGGTCCTTCCGGCAAAGATGGGAGTCCCGGTCCACTTGGGCCAGTTGGGCCTCCTGGTGTTAGAGGGAGTGTAGGAGAAGCTGGACCTGAGGTAAGTTGATGGGAATATGGAGGAAAAAGGTTACCTTCAAATAAGGAGATTTTTACAGTCTGTTACATCACTTTCTCAAACATCCATGAGCTCAAGACAAAGGGTACGTCTTGATACAGATTTTCCAACAAATAGCCAGGGTAACTATGCATTGAAAGGACTCATTTCTTACTCGTTTTCATCTTCTGGACCTAGTCTTACCAACCTGTGCTCTTCTTAGGCCAACCAGGGGCTACTTCTGCAGTTAGCTCACTGGATCTGCAGTTCAATATGGCTATTTGTCAAGTTGCATCCTAAAACCCCAGGCCTAAGCATAGGAAGCATCTGGAACCAGCTGTAGTTCAAAGTCAGTAGTCCCACAAAGGTGGCATTAAATTGCCAGCGGCATACTCCAGCATGCCTTGAGTTCAGGAAATCCTTCGGTCCAAATGAACAGCCCAAACTCTAACACTCATCTCACCTGACCTTCCGCCTGATCTGAGGTTTATATACATCAACCATGAGCAGATTCGCAACTAATGAAAAATAGTTTCATTATTTTGGAAAAAAGTTCTAAACCTTTGCTAAGCACCCTGAGCATATTCCACATTTACCAATTCACAACATCCTAAGTCATAACGCATAAGTTATGCTATCCCAAGGAAAAAAAAGTTAGAAAATTAGAGGGATTTGAGAAAAGGGTGATTTGGATGATCATGTGAAGAATTGAAAGACTGGTATTGCTTATTTTGGGGAAGAAGTGGAAAAGATGCAATAAAGGTGGAAGAAAATACTGAGACAGAGAAGGCAGTTTCTGCTTTTTTTCTGTCTTGTAAGACGTGGTGTTTCCTGTGTGTATCGTGTGCTAGTATTCACCCTATTTAATTTGAATTCCTGCCAATTATCGGTATCTCCACTTCTGCCGAGGCACCAGGACTTGAATGAACAGTCTATGGTAGAGCGTAAGAAGACAATGTGTATCCAGATCCTTCATCTGTGTAATGAGACAGTAGAAAAATGTCGCCTACCAGTAACCTTAGTTTTGCTTTCCATGGTGGCTTGCTGCAACTATAAACTGGTACCACAAAGTGAGAATAGAAAAGTTAAGATTTAATTTGTTAACTAATTTTATTAGTTTGGGTGTGTGCTCTGCAGTAAACATTTGGGGCACTAATTGTGAATTCTGAAGTAATTACTCTCAAAAGAAATGCCACATTCTGAGATACCATTTGATGCACCAGAGCATCAAACTTACAGTGAAGGTATGTTACAGAGTTTTCTGTTGCCAGAGAAAAGCTGGCAGAGCCTGCAGATGCAGATATGTTTATTAACAGATACGTTCTGTCTCAAGACTCAGTTACATCCCCAAGTGTCACAATTCAGGTTGACAGAAGGACCTCACAACCCATCATTGAGGAAAACATACTTAGAAAACCACCTGCTCTGATGAGTAAGGATGACATAGATTCTGTCTCTCATACCTGACACCAGAAAGCTCAGCACTGTGCAGGATAAAAGCTATTTCTAGCACCAAATTTTCCTTCCAGGTTTTATTAGTTGAAAATGTGCCTGGGGGGACTCGGGAAGCAGGAATTTTAGATTTATCTAAAAACCACTCACAGCTGTTGGGAATTTTGTGAAATAAAGTTATTAGGCAGGGATTTGAACAAGGAGAGACAGATGGCTTAAAAAAATGGAATGAGGTAGCCATTCCTTGATGACTTTTTCCAGTTGTTAAGTCTGAAATCAGGAGTAGCAAAAAATTAAGCAAGGTGTTAAGACAGGCAGAGAGGTCATGAAGCAGAGAGAATACTTTGCATGCAGTTCTAATCTCTTAGCCCTGTACCTGGAAATGTGAATTGTTTATCTGTACTTGAATTTTCCCTGCACTTTAGCGTGATTGGCCATGAAGTTTTGCTCTTTTAGTGGCTGGTTTAGCTTTCATTTTGTATAGTATTTACTCTGCTGTGCCTCTATTGCCTTTTTTTTTTCTTTTGTTTTAACCTTAGGGTCCACCGGGTGATCCTGGCCCTCCTGGCCCTCCAGGACCTCCAGGCCATCTCACTGCTGCCATTGGTGACATTATGGGACACTATGATGATGCTATGGCAGATCCGCTACCAGAGTTTACTGAAGATGAAGCAGCCCCCGATGACCATAATAAAACAGACCCAGGAGTCCATGCCACACTGAAGTCACTGAGCAGCCAGATTGAGACTATGCGCAGCCCAGATGGTTCAAAGAAACACCCAGCACGGACTTGTGATGACCTGAAGCTGTGCCACCCATCCAAGAAGAGCGGTGCGTATAATCACACCACCTCCTGTATATGCCATATGATTCTGTCCCATTTCCAGTAGATACTTGGTCACTGGACAAAAATAGTGTAGATTTTGATGGTCTAAATTGACGTTTACACTAGGACCTTGAAAACTTCTTCTTGCCAATGAAGTATATATTTCATATGTATACCATATTTATTTACTCAGTATTTATTCAGAGGTATTTTAAAATCTTAAATATTTTATATTTCCGTGGAACACTGCTTCTGAAATTGTTTTCACCATGGAGTACCACTTCTATGATGACAGAGCTAGCTTGGTTCCCCTATTGTGAATATTTGCTTAATTGCTATTAGCTCAAAACATTACCTCTGGGCTGATAACCTGTGAGTGCTTTCCATCTAGAATTCCCTGCTGCTGCTTCGTAGTGGCAATTTTTAGGCGGAAATGCGCTAATGTGCCATTTAGGACTTTCCCTAATTTAGATGGATTACCAGTGATAAATCAGAACAGACTGGAACATAGACATAATTTGCAGCAGACCTTACCGGCTTCTTCCCTGATTCTTGAAACTTTGCCTCCAACATCAGCATTAGGAGGGGCTGCCATCAGTTTCTTCTGTGTAGAGAAAACTCTCTTGTAGCCATTGCAGGTTCTTTATGTGCTTGGAGCGTCCGGGAGCTTTGCAATGGACTTAAACAACCTTAACCTTAAACAACTTTCAAGTCTGCATTCCCCGGTTTTGAAATATTTGAAATACTGGTCAGCATGTATCTTGAAGTAACATTATAGCGTTTACCTGATGGCACACATTAAAACATACATCAGATTATGTGAAACATATGCCTGTTTTCCTTGTGTTTTGTACTGTCATGACATGCTTTTGCTTGTATCTCCCCAGTTATTTCAAGGATCTTACATAAAACGTGATTCCGTTACCTTATGTCTTTGTAGGTGAATATTGGATTGATCCTAACCAGGGGTGTGTTGAAGATGCTATAAAAGTATATTGCAATATGGAAACTGGAGAGACCTGCATTTCTGCAAATCCGTCTACTATACCACGTAAAACATGGTGGGCCAGCAGGTCATCTGATGTAAAGCCCATTTGGTATGGCCTGGATATGAACAGGGGATCACAGGTAACTAAATATATTTAATGTTAAGAATCTACTTCCATTAAACTTGTTTCCTTCGGGTTTAGAACTTGATCTGCTATCCTGAGCAGATTCTGCTACAGTCAGAACTATCGATTGACTGGCTTATATTCAATTGGTTGCTATCATACAGTAATTATAGGAAAGAGCTGGGAGAACTAATGCAAGTGCATCTAAGGCTATAAGTATACCATTGCTGGAAGACGTGTATTTTTCTTGATCCCAAAAACTTCAACTTCTCTAGCAGTCTACTTCAGTAACTTACCACCCTTGTCCTTAAAAAGTGTACTTTTACCCCAATATAGAATTTAAATCATTACTGTGTTAATTTAATTCTACCTTTTTTTGTCAGAAAGCTCTTTCCTACTAAAAAGTACAAAGCTTACTTTATAAATCCTCTCAGCTAATCCATTTTTAAAAAAAAATACGATTGTTACCATATGTGTTAGAATGTTCCACGCTGAATACATCAGTCTCCAGGCAGACAAAAATTCAACTCTTAGCCTTCTGTTGGGTTTTCCCTGCGTCGTAACTTCTAAAACTAGGCTTAATGATCCTGCCAAATAACAGAAGCTTATGCTATGCAAAGTATACAATAAACTTACAAGCTTTTGCCATTTTTATTCCTAGTTCATCAAATCAAAAGCACAGAAAATATTTTTAATTGTTATTTCATAGGAAGTAATTAAATAGCTTTAAAATAAGTACTTGGTGTGTAAAAATAATAGTGCTGTTATGAATTGGATTCCTGATGGAAGTTCAGAACTTCGACAACTGAGAACAGATGTGATATTGAGAACAGATGTGATACTGATCGCTTTTATTGAGATGCTTTCACTGATTATTAAATTCAGGAGAACTTGCCGTGACCCAAGATGTCACAGTTCCCGTTTAGCTGCCTGCAGACCTACATGTAGGGGTTTTGTAAGTCAGATGCTCCTTGGAGGAAGCCGTCTTCAGGATTACTGTAAAAGAACACTCAATTTTTGAAAACGAGGTTAGATTTGATATGAGTATGATCTATGCAGTAGCCTAAATAATAAATGTGAGAGATTGCTAAACAGAGATAACAGATTTCGTAAAAAATGACAGTGTCAGTGCATAAGATTTTCTTTGTCCTTTGTCAAGTTCAGAGAAATTTTTAGTCATTCATGACTGTTTTTTTTAATGATTCACAAAGCATGAATAAAATTAAAGCTGCCCAGGTAGGGAAAATATCTCAGGAATTTTTGAATTTTTGTATTGGTAGAAAAATTGCTTCTGTTTTTTATAGAAACAATGGCACATTGTAAAGTATTTTTCAAACTTCTGTGTAAGTTAATTAGTTGATGAAGTCAATATGGAAATCTATAGTTATTTTTATATACAATACAATACAATACAATACAAAGCCTATAGAAAACAAGCTGCTAAATTTGCAATGTAACCGGTACGCAATAAAAGGTTTTTCTGTGCTTGACTTTCCTTATCTAGTTTGAGGTTGCTCTATGTACTATTTCATACATAAGGCTTAGATCCTACTGAATCCCTTTTTGAAGGAAAGCAGAATTCATTCCCAAACTTGGCATGTCTGTGGAGACCCACCTGCCTTTCAGCTGTTCAGCTGGAGAGCTTTACTGTCAAAATTCTCCAAAATGATCCCCGTTACAGGATGTCTACATTAATTTGTCCTCAACTGGCAGCAAATTACAAAATAAACCTTAGATTTTCTGTAATAGGGCTTCTGCTAGTCGTATCTGCAAAGGGTTGTGATAATGACAGATGTTTCTAAAGTTGTTGAACTCTTAAAGAATTTTCGTATAATGTATGTTATCTGTTTTTTTATCTTCATAGTTTGTGTACGGGGATACAGCTGTCACGCAAATGACATTCCTACGCCTCCTATCAAAGGAAGCTTCCCAGAATATCACTTACCTTTGTAAAAACAGTGTTGGGTACATGGATGACCAAACCAAGAACCTGAAAAAAGCTGTAATTCTGAAAGGGGCCAATGACTTGGAGATCAAAGCAGAGGGAAACAGTCGATTCAGATACACTGTTCTGCATGACAGCTGTTCTGTAAGTTTGGGTGTTTTGTCATTTGTTACGGAGAAAAAGGACTTTTGTCTTCTAATGTTTTCAGCTCTTCCTTGATTTAGAAAAAGAATATCAATAGAATGGGGTAATTAAAGTGCTGCAGAATTTCACCATGAATTATAGAAGTAACCGATCAAATAGATCTTTTACTACAATTCTAGCTTTGCATAATGGAAGTCTGCACTATTTAGAGGATATTTACAAATTATTAGTATTACTAGTTATTGGTGAGCATACTGAGATATGTATCTTGCCATTTTGTGTTTTTCGGTACTTGTGTACCTCTGTGTGGAATCACACAGAGAGGTCGGATACCTCAGGCGTTTGTCTGCCAGATGGGTAAGATTATTGCAGCAACACACTGGAGGGAACTCAGTGGTACTAAGGCTGACTGACTTGGAAAGGAAAATGTTCTCCCCAGAAAAACTTAGTGGGCATAAAAACCAGCGACTAGTAAATTTTTTTCATGTTCGTTAGTATTCTCAGCCAAGTCCAAGATACTGGCAAAATATTTCTCAAATCAGTTTTAAACTTGAAATAAATTAGAGTAGTCTCTGTGCTTTAAAAAAATAAAGCCCACGAATATGTGTGCAGGCACATATTAAAACACAGAGAAGAATTTCACAACATAAAAATCAGTCCAGCTTGAAGGGAAATCCTGCTGTGTCGGTCTGATGGGTCTGTTCATCAGTGCAAGAGCTATATTTATTTTATTTTTTTTTTTTAAATAACCAAGGTGCAGTACAGGCAAGGGGGTGTTGCTCAGTGAAGATACAGTGAGACCCTTCTGAACTGTCAGACAGCTGACTTGCCAGCTGGGATTCCGACTGTTTCTGACATGAGTTCTGGCCTAAGTTTTTCTTTCTTTTTCTTTTTCTTTTTTTTTTTTTTCTTCCCCCCCCCTACAGAAACGTAATGGGAACACGGGCAAGACTGTCTTTGAGTACAGAACACAGAATGTGGCACGCTTACCTATCATAGATATTGCACCGGTGGACATTGGCAGTACCGACCAGGAATTTGGAATTGAAATTGGGCCAGTTTGCTTTGTTTAAGAGGAAGGGGGGAAATTAACACACTACCCAGCAACAGCAGCAATTAAACACATGAACTTAGACTGATGGAAGTTAATCCTGAGACTCTTGAAGTAATGGCTGATATTGGATCAGCATTGTATATACGGTTCTTTTTAAATGCCCGGCCTCCTTTTGAATATTTATTTTACTTACAAACCTTCCGTTTTAAATGATTGAAACCAACTTTTTAGTACAACAATACAATTTTAAGAGGATTGATGTGCACCTTTTAGAAGTAATATGAATCTTTTCCTTGCTTTTGTTTCAAATTATTTTGAAATATACAGGTATTCAAAATATATAGTTTTAATGTGGGACTATGTAAAGCTCTAAGGATTATTTCTTTTGCTTGGATGCATACTGAATAACAGAAAGAGTAGAGCACTTCTGTGAACCGCTGGCCATATTTCAATCATACGTACTCCCTCAACCCCAGTTTGTGTTCCTGTGGTTGCCAGTATGGTAGTCATTAACAGAAATCTATGTCTTTTGTAGAAGAAAATCTCTTCTTAATTTGGCATTGTCTTTCCTGCACTTTCCTATGCAATAGTCTACTCAGAAGAGTATTCCATAGCCATTATTAATTTATGAAGTAAAAGTACTCCTGGGGTAAATAGAGTTCCCATATCTTAAATTTGAAGGCCAGACTTCACTTCTCACAATGTATCTGTGTAATTCCATTAAATGATCCTTAATCTTCAAAATACATCTTAAACCCAATACTTGTTGATTTTCCAATACTTGCCCATCTAAGAAGCCATTGCATGTCAAATTATACAGATGTCTTATATACGGTGCCAATTTATGTATGTTGCAAATCATTCACATGTATACCCGACCAATTGTTAATAAAGAGAAAGTAAGTTTAGAAATTCATTGTTTTTAGCTGACATCCAGACATGCATCACCAGGAATTTGACTTACTGGCCTTGAGCTGTCAAGGCAAGAAAGTTCCATCATTTCTTAGCATGAGCTACCTCATCTCTGGAAGTTGGGATGCATTTAATATTCTGTTTTTATTTTAGATATTAAAAGGTGCTACGCTTCTCTTGTTATTTCGATAAAGGAGATAGGCAGGGCAAAACCAACAAAAAAGTGATGGTGCTAAATGACTCTGTAGGAGGCTGATGAAATAAAAATGCCTACTGTCAATGCCATTTTCAGAGCTTAGCTGTTAGGCTTATGGTGTTTGAGAGAACAATGTTACAGTGCATTTATTTGTTGATCATACATTATATAGAATGTTTTGTACCACTAACATGCTTTATTTTGTAAAGTATGTGGGTACAAACTTACTTAGTTTTTTGGTTTGTTTTTTTTTTTTTTTTTAATTTGCATCTGTGCTTTCCACGTTTTTTGTTTGTTCCTTTAAAAAAAAATAAACAGCTGGGGCCATCCCTAACGAAAGTCATGCACATAGCTTTATTCATGTATCTTTGCAAAGCATTTAATTAAATACATGCTTCTCGCTATGTAAGTGGTTTCCTTTTTGTAGAATTCCTTCTAGTGTGTCCCATATCAGTTCATTTCCAGGAAATTGAAAATAGAGGTATTTACTTTTGTTGCTATTTGAATAACTCATTTGCAATGCACTCTCCTGGAGTATTTTACACTTAGGAATATAAAGGTATTATGAATAATGCCCGCTTTGTGCCAGTTTTTACAAGATGGGTGTCAATTTGTATGAGTTAATCACCAGCAGTCCTGTTAAAGCTACTTGATTAGGGTTGTTTGAGACTCCAGAGAAAGAGAATTTTTATTCAAGACTGAATAAAATGTGACTTAGCCAATTGTCGACGTAAGTTATCTCTGATAGATAACAGTTTCTGGACAAGCCATAAAGTTGCATTTGTAACAAGGTAGGGAAGAATTTACATTCCTTTCCTCCTTCAGAAAGGGTAGGAGCTTTGCAGTTCTCCAGTCGTTCATGTGCATGTCCATACAGGGGAGGAAAGGTGACAGGTTCACGCTGACGTTACCTGTTTGCTTTGGTTGGCCAAGCAGGAACTCTATGATTTCTTTTTCACTAGCATGAAATACTTTCTATAAGTATGTGACTCGGGAGTTAGCTTTACATATTGGATTCTTAAGTTATATGTGTTCAGTTTTACTGAATAACCTGAGGTCTTATGGCGGATCCAGTGGCTGTGCTCATACATCTAAAGGACATTTATCCAGATGCACAAAATAAATAGCATTTGGGGTATAGATGCATGTTTGAACGTTATTTTTAATCTCCGACTTTCATCAACAGAGTATTATGAACTGTGACTAGTATAAATGTTTTATGAGGTTGTTGAAGGAGAAGAGTATTTCATTGTGAAAGATACTTGTTTTTTCTTTTCAAGTCTCTCTTTGCATCTTTATCTCTGTACAAAACATGTGATACTTCCTCAACTGGGGGCCTTGAGCACTTTATTTAGAAAACACTCCATGGTAATATTCTGTAAAAACGGTTGCTGGAGAATCACTGAAGTGAAGTCTCGCTCGAAGTGTGAGCTTGCAGGAAATCTGAGTAGTTAACTGAGGAGTCTTTGTAGTGCAAGGTGTTTTTCTTCTCTTGACTAATTATGCTTATAGCATACATGCATATTACTTCTCTTTCCCTGGTAAAGCATTCCTCAAAGTATTGTAGAATCTTTTTTAAGCGGTCAAAAAAGTAAAGGGGGGGTTGGAGGTGCCAGGAATTTCACTGCTTTAAACTGCTTTAGCTCTTATCCAGGCAATGTGGCATAGCCTTCTGTAAATACAGCTTTAATTTCATGGACCTAGAATGAATGAGATTATAATTTGCAGAAGGTTGATTTACTTATAAAGTAGCATTACGTAAATATCAGCTATTTATGAGGTTTAGTGGAGTTCTTTCTTTCTTTCTTGCAAATGGCTTCAGAAGTGATAAAAAAGGCAGCTTAGAGTGATTACAGTAATATAATATCAGAGACTGTATTTAAATTAAATTTGAGTTATAAGAGTTGGTTATTGCTGTTGTTTTCCGTAGCTGACCTGTCCTCAGTGAGAAATGAACCCCAGGACTGCCACTTGGTTTCTCAAAAAACAGTAGTGCAAGAGTTGTGTGGCAGCTGCTCAGTAAAATCTCATCTAGAAGGTAAAATTCTGTTATTCACTGCTCATAATTTAGCACTTACTCTATGTTTACATCAGTGGTGGAGTTGTTGATACAGTAGTTTAGCTTGAACATCTAGAGAAAAACATTTGGATTCTTTTGTAATTTGATTTTAACCAGTTTATCTGGATTTCCAGTGTTTGTTCTGAAGGTGCTTGTATCAGCACTGTCATGCTTTTATCCCTTGCCACTGAACTCTAGGTATAAAATTACCAGACTTTGTATGTAATTGCACAGCTGATTACAGACTTGGGACCAAGCAGAGCTTACCTAGTGCGAGGGGCCCTGTCAGTGGAATCGGAACCTCGCCTTTCTAATTCTCACCGAGAACAAAAAAAGCAGCTGAGTATGAAAAGCAACAGCTTTGTTCTACAGGCTTATGGGGTATTTAACACTAATTATTCACCATCAAGGCATCTATTTTATACAGCTGCGCAG
The DNA here is from genome assembly GCA_013399435.1 of Arenaria interpres. Taxonomy (NCBI): domain Eukaryota; kingdom Metazoa; phylum Chordata; class Aves; order Charadriiformes; family Scolopacidae; genus Arenaria; species Arenaria interpres. The sequence goes on along the minus strand of VXAK01005469.1, from coordinate 85,847 downwards.
TAGAATCCATTTTGGATTTCTTTTCTCAGTCAGTGTCTCCTAACACTGACTGCTTTTTACAGTGTATTATACTTTTAGATTTCTTTCAGGTTAAAACTTTGAAAAATTACATTCTTGCTGAGGGAGGAAAAATGTGAAAGGTCTTTCCGATATGTTCAATGCGCCTTGGAGGTTATGATAAATGTTCCCAGAAATGAAAAAGTTTGTTTATCGGAAAGCACAGTGACCAAAGAATTGATATTCAGGTATTGCTGAGCAGATTCTTATTTTGCTATTGACTAGTTGTAATTATCTTTCACCTTTATATTACATACATATTATATTTTGCAAGGAGTTTAATAATGTCTTCTCCAAGGCTTTTTCTCTTATACCTGCTTGACATTTTCTCCCAATTTATTTTGAGCAGAAAGAGATACAGAGGACAGAACTGATCACAGTGCTACAGTTTATTGGATACATCAGCTAACATGCCCAGTGCTTTAGCTGGGTAGTATTAACCTTGCTTTATATACAGTATAATTAAGTAATATTAATACTGTAAAAAGAAAACAATGTTCTTGCTCCTTCTGTATTTCCTAGAGGAGCCCATCACTGAACGTATGCGTCAAATGAGATAATAGCCGCCCTACTGCATTAGAGCCTCCTTGCAGAGAGCTCTTTATACTGAGCAGTCCTGGATGCCTAAAACTTAAGGCAAACAAGGAATTGATGGTTTAAGTCCTTCCTGAACAAGAGGGGTTTTTTTGAATCACAGTTTTGGATTTATGCACCTCAGTTTTAGGGTTACTATGGAGAGTTTACATTTGGGCTGAATGTTTGCTCTTCTAAAAGGCTGATGGAGCAGCTTAAGATGCATTTCCTCCACCCTCTGTCCCTACTGACCTTTTCGTTTTTCTCTTTTCTTTTGGTACTTCCCTCTACCGTAGTGGTTATTCTCTTGTCTCTGGGTGCACGAGAGCACAGGTTCAAATCTCATGGCCTCGCTCCCCCAAACTCCTTCCTTGCCGATCTGTTATCTTCCTTGTAGCTACCATAAAGACTCAGCTCTAAGGTTTTTAAATGCTAAAGAGATTCTGTAGAGTATCAGGAGCATTACATGCAGCAGAAGAATGCATTAAGCAACACATAAAGGTGAGAAAGAAAATGTCATGGAATTATAGCTAGCAACACAACCAAAATCTATAAAACATAGCAAGAAAATAGAGGAGAATGAGAGATTTTTTTTTTTTTTTTTCTCTATGAAGGCAATAAAAGCTCTAAAAATGAGTTGAGAGCAAAAAAGCATTTTTTTTTTTTTTTCTTATTACTGTAGGGTAAGAGCTCCTAGGTTTCTTTTATCTCCTGTAGCTGCCTGAGATTGAGAAAAAGTAGTTATTGGACTGGTAAACACTCTCATAATCTATGGCTTTTAAAATTATTTTTTCAGGAAATGAAGGCTATACTTCCTAGGCAGTTGGTCTCGTTGAGAGAGGATATTTATAAAAAGAATAGGATTCGAGGAAGACAGAGTAAAACAATTGCAAAAGGAAAAGCACAACTAAATGGAAATGTAGAAAAGGTAATGGAAGAAAAGAAATACTTCCTGAAAGTAAGTGAATGCCGTAGAGAAAACAAGGTAAAAGCGATAGTATTAGACAATTATGGTATTATCATTAAATGAATGTCATGCCAAAAGGTAAAACAATATCAGCAGTTTAATAGCTGAAACAGAAATGCCAATTAATCTGCAGATCCATAGACCCAGTTGGCCAAACTCCATGTTTATGCTACCGGAAAAAAAATATCATTTTGATTCTGTTATTATGTCCAGTGGATTACAATTTGTTTGCTAGGAGATTTTATGTATGTATATAAGATTTTATTGAAGTGTGTGATTTCAAGCATATTCTGCGAAGTTCAGACTGTCCATAGAGGAGCCCTCTTGAGGAAAATTCCTAGATTGGAACCAGTTAGATGCACTTTCTTAAAAGGTAGAATGTTTTTAGCCAACCTGTTTTACCTGTTGTCATGTTATTTAGAAATTCAGCTCTTGTTAAAATTAGAGGTAGTGCACTAATAATGCTTATTATTACTGTATCAAATAGAGATCATGGGAACCATTATGAAGAATATGATGAATTATGATTAAGAATCACTTGCATTAAACCCTCTCTGCCCCAAGAGAGCATATATATGGTCAAAAAGGGAAAACGAGGTACAAAAGACCAGCTTCCTTGTGATGTTGCTGCTCATTCTGACGAGGTGGTTATTGGCCAATATCTTGAGGAATAGTAAAAGAAATAACCTGTGTTTTCCACAAGCTAAAGAAGAAAGGTCAGAGTAGAGCCGATGGATTGGATAGTGTTGAGGTGGATCCTGACCAGAGTGATGCAAAGATTAAAGCTGAAATGCTTTGTAGATTTGTACAACATCGGAGAAAACTCAGGGAGCTTGATTGCTAATACGTCTGTTGTGTTGTCAGCATTATCTGCTTTATCATTTGTTGGGAGAAGGTCTGGAAAAGTATTAAGGGAACACTAGTTTGAGCTGGAGGCTGGAAGAGTCATTTTTTTTTTTCCTCCATCTCCAAAATGTTAATTTCTTGCACATTTTAATTTCGTTGCTGGTAAAGTAAGAAACCATCTTTCTGGAAGCTCCGGTTTAAGGTTTCCCTGAACAATATTTCATAATCATTATGAGCTGCTGTGTTCTCGATATCAGAGAATGGTGCACTATTGAATATTTCTGTTGTAAAATTAGTTCCTCAATTAAGGTATTACTATCCATCCTTCAGAGAAGAATGCAGTCTTATTTAGGAATGTTTGTGCAGAGAAAAGACACGTAAATTCATGCCTGACAAAGCATCACAGAACTGGTTTTTGACCTTAGCCAACTGATTGAAAAATCTGATACAAACCCAGCCAATTATAGCAAAAGAACATTATTATATTTCTAGAAACTTCAACAACAGTAGAGTCATGAGCCTCTGCCCACCAAGAAGACCCTGTGTGATCCGACAGAACAATCGGAATGAGTCAAAAGCATTTCCTGCTGCCATTTCAGTTCAGCCATTTCCTGATAGAAATCTTCATCTCTGCTTTGCAGACGCCACCAAACCAAAAGGAGGAATGAGTAGGTTACCGTAACAGAGATAGTGAGGCTGAAAGGTGAGTTATGATAGCAACATTCACAAAAGCCCAGTGAAACTGGAACATCTCCAGTGCCTCCAAGAGTGATCTTTTAAGGACTGCTTTCTCAGTGGTTGTGGACATGGATTCAGCAACAAAACTTAAGTTTCAGCGCTTAATCCAGTGATGTCCATGGCTAAGGGTATACTGAAGGGAGGTCATGCAGTTTTCTCTTGAACGGGCAGAGAGAAATTATGGGAAAGCATAGCTTTACCAGGGACAACTTATGCCAAAAATAAAAAGACAATGTGATGACCTTCTAGGAATAAGGTGTGACAAGCAGGAGTGGCTGCTGTGATGGGAAGGCAGCAGTATGGGTTACAGTCAGTGCTTCCAGAAGACATCCTCTAGGCCGAAGCTATTGTGGGATGAAGAGCAAGTGAGAGGACAAGACCACCGGGATTTTGTTCTGGTGGACTTCGTTCATCCTGGAGCAGCGATCCCTCAGTGAGGGTGAACTACGTCTTGCCTCCTCCCAGTAAACAGGTAGGCAGAAACACAGTAAGTTTCTCTTAACGTCCTAAATCGGAAAACCTCCTGAAAAATATCTTTCTCTTCTGGTACTTTATATCTAGGTTTATGCAGATTTTCTTTAAGACCATAACACGATATAATCGAGGACATCTGATTACCAGCACGTTGAATTAAAATGCTAAATTATAATAAAAATACTTCATACGTTAGTGTAGCTTAAGATTTGTGCAACAAGTACCTCGTTACTCACATTTCCAGAAGAGAGGCACTTAGTTTAAAGTTGGAGTCTGTTAGATCTGACTTCTTTCTTGGTGAGAAAAAATGGATATGATCTTTCAAAGAACCCTTAGGGTTTCTGTCTTGGTTGAAATGGGTATGTTATCTGTAATAAGAAATATATTCTAATTTGGTGACTAAAATTAAGCTGTGTTATTGTCATAAATAATAACCGGTCCTCCAAAATGACATTTTCCAACTTATATAAATAATATGCAGCTGAAAAGGAGCACTAGAAATTAGATTTCACTCCTAAAGCTGTCAGGGCAGCCATAACACGGCAAAGTATGTGTTGGGAAGACCTTTCCCCTTTATGAATTCAAAAATTCTCATAGACAGTTCTTCCTCCAAGTTACTGCCTGCAAATAGAGGTTTAAGACTATTTAGCTGACATCATGACAATGTGAGAATTACAAATTATACTGCAGCTTAGCTAAGCATCTAGCTTCCATTACTTTAGCAAGGAAAGTTGTTGGTGGATGGATTATTGTCATATTTGGGGTTTTTGAAACCTGATTTCCATAAAGAATGTAGAAAGCAGGTGTTGAAATAGTCCCCAAGCTGCAGACAATAGTCAGGGAGTCTACATTCACCAGAAGAAAAGTTCTGCTGTCCTGCGAAAGAGCTGCTCCTTCAGGGGATAACCTGCAATCAGTTGGAAAGGTGAAGTTCCAAAGAAATATTAAAACTTAAATTAGTGATCTCTTAAAGATGGTGGTATGATCTGGGCAGGGTTTTTGGGTTGGTTGGTTACGGGTTGGTTGTTTCATTTCTTGTTTTCCCCAAAGAGCCATAGTAATTGGGTGCTACGAAGTGGACGGATATCGAGTGGTGTAATATATGGCCGAATAAGAAGCTGTGGGACAATGAGAAATTTCTCATATCAGTCTTATTCCTGTGCAGGCAACCTCTGTCCTGGTTTGTACGTGCCTCTTTCAACTTTATGCCTCGCTTTCAGCTACGTAGACTACAGTATTTTTCTTTTGTCCAGTATACGGCTTTAAATTTATATGTTGAATATGTGCCTAAAAATCAACTTATCTTAGAGCTTGAAAGCAGGTGTTGGTGTTTCCATACAGCTTTGAAAGACCTCTATTATTTACCTGTGCACAAGGTAACTAGTTCCCAGAAGTGCTGTAGTCTGTGACCGTGATGTGCTGCCCTGTAAGAGTGAATGACGGTGCTGCCACCCTCAAAGTGTCAGGTAAGAATTTATTTTTTTTATTGTATTTCCCATGTAAAATAAAAGCTCAAGCCTTTTGCAGGCTGACAAAATAAATCAGAATAAAAAAATAGGATTGGAGTCTAAATCTTCCAAAGGCTAGCCTTATTATTTACGTTAACTAAACTTAATTATATAATATATATATAAAAATATATGATAATTAACTGATCTGTTCCATGTATTTATTACCTCAAAGAACTGTAAAAGTACAGCAGTACCAGAATCATGGTGGCTTAATTGACTGACCCTCTGAAAAAGATGAAGGTATTTGGATGAAGGAAATTATTTTATAGCGGTCTTGGCAATTTCTTTGTGTTTTCTGCAAACGTTGCAGTAATCACATTTCATTAGTAGAAATTATTAATTGAAGTCTAGTTGACTATATGGTTTCTTTAGAAAAATGCCCCCAAGCCCTCAGTTTTAAGGTTATGTAATTGCTACCAGCCATTTATTCAGCCACGTAAGTACTGGAGATGACAGAGGGTTGTTTTTTGGGGTTTTTTTTTGCCATGGAGGTTAAGAACAGGTTTTTCCAATGCTTTTTCCACCAGCCAGTATTCTTACCAGCTGCTTTCACAAAATTTCAACTACAATCAAAAGACTTCCTACCATGTAATTTCTGTCAGATCAATATTATTACGCACACGTAATTCTCATCTTCCATAAGCGCTAGCTATTTTCACCATAAAATGAGGAGTTTTCCTGAGAAAGCCAGTATTTTATTAATGAATTGTTGGTACTATTCTTTTATGTTGCATTAAGTACAGTCAGGCCAGTGTTGATTTGTGCTGTCCTGGTATCCCCAGACCCTCACTGTTCTGCTTCTGTGTGGACAGGTCCGAATTTTGTGATGTCAGAGCAAAACAGCGTTTTGGCTCAGACCCAAATCTGATGAGATTTCTGAAAAAGCAGCATTTCTCTGGCCAGTTTTCCAGCTTGGTCCTGTCCAGAAAGTATTCTGAGAGGGTGCATGATCCGTAATCATCAGTGAGAACCTTTAAGAATCTGATTTTATTATTTTAATTTTTTTTACGCCCTAATTTTTTTGTCTGACCTTGTTGTAGAGCACCCTTAACGACCACTGGCTGTGGAGCAACGCGTGGTGGTGCAGGCTCTGTATCTTCTGTCATGGGAAAGTCTCAGTCGCATCTGTCAGCATCTACCACTGGGAGAGGTCTCACGGCTCGGATTCTGGCGCGTGGCACGGTTCCTCCTTCCGGCCTGAAACTCAGGAGCTGCCAGACTACTGGGGTGAGTGCATCTCCTTGAATTTTTGCTACAATCCAGGGATGACTTAGTCGTGAAGCTCCAACAAACAGAAAAGACATCAAAATGTCAGCTTCATCAAACTGCTAGTGCTTCCAGCCTGCGCTGCGGGAGACCCTTAGGCCATTTATTTAAGCTGCCGGCTGACAGGGCAGTACCTGTGACCGCCTGTTTATTGGACTGAAGCAGGGGTTTTTGTGAGGGGAGTCTTACACTCCCTCCAAACTGATCTGCCTCGGTGCACGGGTGCCGGTTTTGGATCTGGCTGTCAGAGAAGCAATCCGTGATGGAAAAAAATGAGCCACTGGATAGAGAGGAGTGGAAAAAGTAGGAAAGAAAATTTCATAGTATGATGCCATAAACTGCAAAACAAACAAATTGTCTTAGAAAAAGCAGTTAAAGTGGTACCAGAGTTGTGTCCTGCTCTCTTAATTTGTTTGAAGAGAGAGATACAAATAGCAAAATAAATAAAAAAGGCAGTTTTATGAAACAACAAGGAGTTTTATTAAGATATTTTATTATGTGTCTCTGTAAGGAATAGACCAACAACCATATAAAAGCTTACAAAGATGGTTAACCTTCAACACTATAAATGTGTTAACGTGACAGAAGAAGTTCACAATTTTGCAGCTTTATTTACTTTTACAGAGTGAAGGGAGAAAGTTCTCAACTATGACATGCCAATGACGATCTTTGACAGGAGACATTTACAATTGCTTTAAATCCTTTACCTTTTTTATCATTTTTTTTAAGCAAGTCAATAACCCTGACTTGCAGAGTTAGGAGTGAAAAATACATTAGCACCATCATATTAGTCTTTTACACTTCCCCAATTTTAGTGGTCTTGACCAGCAATGACAGGAAAGTAGAGAAGCACCTTTGATATAACAGAATACAATCCAACAATAAAATTATGGTGACTACTGACATCAAGGTATTATTAAACTCTTAAAATACACTGTACTGTTTCACAGCTAATCAGTACAGAAATAGACAATTTTGTGCCAAATGATTCCAAATGAATTGACCGATGGGTCCGATGCGTTTTGATTGATTTGTTTGATTGTTTTTCGGTTTGACTCATCAGACACATCCCAGTTTCTGTCCATGTTGAGGTAGTTGAAACAGGGAGGTCTTTCTAGCTTTACGGACTGCATCTTAGAAAGAAGGGTAAACTTTGGTATTGGGAGCAATCAGTGCTTTGTTAATTGGCTAACATTCAAATAATAGAACACAGTGTTGTTTTATTAAGTGTTGAAGTTGTATTATAGCACCACGGAGACATGTTTTGAAGATGGAATTTGGTAAAAAAAAACAGAGGAAAAAAAAGCATTTTTACTGTACTTTGTGTAATAGCGAAAAAAATAACCCTTGATATCAAATTGATTTTCCCCCCAGAAATTTTGTTAATAAATAACTGGGATACTGATGGTCACCTGCACTAGCTGACAAGGCTAAAACAAAGGAGCACAGTTGGAGTGTGAATCTGTTTGCTGGGGTTTCAGAAAGAGCAGGATCTTTGATTTATAAGAAGCAGACTGGGCCAATGTCCACGCCAAATTCCTGATCGGGACGACCGATATCTAAGGGTGCAATATCAACCACAGGCAACCTCATTGTCTTGCGCGTTCTGTATTCAAAGACTGTTTTACCCCATTCACCAGTGTGTTTCTGTGAAGTCGAAAAGAAAAAAGAAAAACCACGTTAGAGAAATCAGTGTCAGGCTATGTTAAAGTTATCTCACAGTTTACTGTTTTTCGTAACTTTCTCTGTCCACGTGTCCCCCTCAACACTGGGTCCTTTCCTTACTCAGGCCATGCGAAGCTCTCTCTTCCTTTATTATGGGTCTAGGCCTCCAGAGGGGATTATTTATTAAAATACTATTCTGAAGTCTCGTTTACTTACAGTACAGCCATCTTCCAGAACAGCGTATGTGAATTTGCTGTTTCCTTCAGCCTTAATCTCACTGTCCATAGAGCTCATCAGTTTCAGGGCTTTTTTAACATTTCCACTGGCTTGATCCATGTAGGCAATGCTGTTCCTGCAGTGGTAGGTGATGTTCTGGGAGGCGCGGCTTGAGAGGATGCGGAGGAAGGCCAGCTGAACTTCTGAGACATCCTCCGGAAGCTCAGGATCACCGTAGCTGAACTGCAGGGCGTAACACGTAAGCAACAGGTTTTGTTTAATCATTGTTATTATTTCACAGACTAAAGGTTAAGCTTAGCTTGATTTCAGGATTATTAGTGCATCAGTACAATACGCACACTGCCTTTTGGGCTGTTCAGTGTGGTAATTTCTTACCTGGAAGCCTCCGTCCATAGATTCTCCAAACCAAACGTGTTTCTTTCCACTGCTTTCGCTGGTCCACCAGTTTTTCCTTGGCACGGTGCTGGGGTTAGCGCTGAGGCACGTCTCACCGGTTTCCATATTACAGTATACTTTAATAGCATCCATCTTGCAGCCTTGGTTGGGATCAATCCAGTACTCTCCTGGAGGTTAAAAAAAAAAAAAAAAGAAAAAGTATTAAGGGGCTGAATCTATTTGGAGAAGAATCTGACTGCATGATGGGGAAGCTTATTTCTATGCCAGATTCCTGAGCCACATAAGGAAGCGTATTCATTTTGACAGAAGAGAAGCCACAGAAAATAAGATGGTATCAAAATATACTGAGTTCACGTGAAGACTATAATGTGACTGACGTTTGAAATAAATATAGAACTTATACTTGCCATGTGGCTTTTTTTCCACAAACTTGTTTAAACAAATGTTCACTTACAAGCATATAAGGACTGGAGTTGAAGCCAGTGTATATGCTGAGTAAATACACAGCAAATTAAACTTTAAAATTATTACATTTATCATGATATCTGTTAAAAAAACCCAAAAATGACAATTCAAATTTTTATAGCATCTCTGCTTTTAAGTACTCAAAGACAATAGCGTTGTCCCCAAACAGATCTGCTACAGTTGGTGAAAATAAGAACCCAACATACCACTCTTGAGCTCAGGATGGCAGAATTTCAGATCTCTGCAGTTACGAGCCGGATTCTTCCGTGACCCATCAGGACTAATGATGTTCTCAATCTGGTTGTTAATTGATTTCATTGAAGATATGATGTCACCCAGATTGATATCATTTTCTTTGGGCTCATCTCGATATTCGTACCCATAGCCCACTGGACCTTTTTCACCACCCATGATAGCCGCACCACCGCCACAACATGGACCGGGAGGACCAGAAGGACCGGGAGGACCAGGCTGGCCTGGTGGACCCTAAAAAAATTACGAACATAGCGCTAAGTAGAGATCACAGGTTAAAGCTAAAAACTATTAAAAATGAGAATTCTGACATTACATAAACATTTATTTTAGTTGTTCATTAAGTAATGGCACTTGCTATATATCAACATCTGTTAGGCTTTCCAGGCCTTTATGGTTCTGAAGTAGCAATTTTCTTTTCCTAATTTTTTCAAGCTGTGACTGTCCTTCTTCTGTCTGGGTTTTGAGAAGGAGAAGGAACCCTTTCCACCAAAACCCAGTGAATAACCATTTCTTGGCTTTAGGAGAAGTGACTATGCCAGTGACCTGTGCAGTGCTGGCCTCTCTAGCGGAGTCGAGGAAACCCGCGTCATGGCTTCCAAGACACACAGGGAGTCTGTGGTCTGAAGGGAAGGGGACATCCTGCCTTCTCGTTGCACGCAGAGATGTCAATGACTATCTGAGACCCGCGCAACACCCGGCGCGCCAATAGTTCCACTGAACAACAAATGACCTGTATTTCTTTGGATTTAGCCTTGATAGCTAGATACCTCCTACCACAAACTCTGTCTGTGAAGTGCAGGATTTTCTGAGGGAGATACTGAAATGGGAGAACACCCCGTCTTTCACGAATCGTTCCTGTTCGTTTGGGTGTGCACAATTTACTTACTGCAGGGCCACTTTCACCTCTGTTACCGCGAGGGCCAGGAGGACCAATTGGACCAGGATAGCCACTTGTACCGTCTTTTCCGGGCGGCCCAGCTGGTCCCGGGGGACCCTAGAACAATGTTCAACACAAATAATATGGTCAAAATAGTTTACCAGATAAATCTCAAATTCAGAAATAGTTTGTGAGAGTTTTCGAACATTTCTGTCTGATTTATCGGGTGTCTGTCTTCAGCTGTTAAGATGGCCAATTTTAATTTTGTTTTGTTTTGTTTTTAAAGAAACAGCCTGAATCTTCCTTCCAGTTAAGCAAAGTAAGGAGTTTTTCTTACCCTTGCACCTGAAGCTCCGGGACCTCCAATTGCACCTTGTGGACCCAGGGGACCCTACGAGGAAAAGATAAGCAAGTCATACACCCCTCCCAGTAATGTTTTGTATCTACCTGGATGTACCTTAAATAGAGACATTGAAACATCTTTATGATTATAAGAGACACATCCTTATAAGAAGCTTACGTCACATAGGAGAAAGAGTGTTTGTGATTCTTTAAACAGAAAAAATTATCAGATATTGTCCATGTGAAAAAAAATTAGTGATGCAATATCATCCAAAATGCAAGAAAGCCAACTAACACGAGATTGAAATCTTGTATTCATAAGAATACAGAGCTATAGGCTCAAAATGCTGGATATTACTATAAAATCATATTAACAGTAAATTTCACTCATTAACATGAGTGAAAACACTCATGTTTTCAAATGCATTAAAAATTTGCTTTATGTATGCATCACAAAGAACTAAGCCATGTGTTTAAAAACGATTAATCATCTTGCTCTTGTAGTGCAAATAAGAATTTAGAATTTATCAGACTTTTTTTTTTTTTCTTTTACTCCTGTTATAAGTGAGACAACAGGTTATATTGTGTTGTCAAATAGGCTGGATTTGGTGGCATTTCTATTTAACACTTCCCTCTTTTTGCCATTATTGTTAGATTAAGCAGGTGGGTTTTGGTTCCTTGATTCTCACTTGTATCATGAGTGCTATTATTAGTTCTCTTCAGTATAATCCCCTTAAAATTTTTACTTGTCAGATACCTAGGGCACACCTGTCTACTGGCCTTTTAGCCATTAAGAACCATTCACAATGGTAATGCATGTTTACAGTTCAGTAGGTTACAAAGTTTACAATTTCTTGCCCTAATATTAATTACTGCAAAAGATGCCTGACAGAAGAGAGGTATTTGGACTCCGAGCAGCTTTTTCATGCACGTAGATGTCTCTCTTGCATAGATTTCTAATATACAAATATTTCAACCCCTCTTCCTCTCTTTTTTCAATTGAATCAGGAATAGTCTGTATAAATGAAAGCGTTCAGGCAAAGGCAGACAAAGCTGATAGAGATTTTAGCAAACCCAGCTTTAGCCCCCAGCAGCTTCTTCCAGTTCTTCATTAATACTTATTTCAGGTTGATTCAGGGAATCTGGACTTTTGAACACATTTGAGAATCAGATTACACAGGTTCTTTACACTTTCTTTCTTCTCTCAGTAAATTAAGTTTCGGCTAACTGGCTTCCTAGGACTCAAACCAAAGGAACTAAGAACAGCTGTAATTCCTGATCCAACGCAAAATACTCACGGGAGGACCAGGGAGACCGGGAGTACCAGGAAATCCTCTGTGACCCTTTATGCCGTTGCTGCCTCTTTCACCAGGTTCACCTTTATCACCGCGAGGACCTTGAGGACCCTTGAAGAGTAGATTTGCGGTAAGAGGAATACAGAAAGAAATAAGAAAAATGGCCAAATAACAGGAAATGTATGATATCACAGATACTTCAAATATGACTTACAGCAGGACCTCGAGCACCAGCAGGACCAGCAGAGCCGGGAGGGCCAGGCGGACCCTGTGACACAATAAGAATAAGATGGCGGGGATCACTAGGAGTTGACTAGACTGCCTTTTTATTTCCAGATAAGCAGTATGTTCAAAGCCAGCAGCTGTTCAGAAACAAGAGGAAGCTCCACACACACTATATAACCAGCGAGAATTTTGGTCAGTTCTTTTTCCCACCAATGTTAGTCTTACTCAGCTCCTTGTAGGCACCGATACATACCACACGCACTTGACCCCTTCTTCATTTTGTGAGGTGCTCAGTGCTCAAGCTGTGCTGTTGTCAGCACTTCTCAGAAATAACTTGAAGACTTCCAAAGTTACTCCCTTAGCTTAAATAAATAACATCCCTTGTGCTGCGTGAGCACCAGATGGGATGGAAATTAAGACAGGGCCTGGTGGGATGATACGCTTTATTGGCATCCTAAGGAGTACGTGGATTCTGAGCTTAATTTATACAGTTATCAGGAACATAAACTGTGATGTCTTTCCTCTTGATGTTCTTATAAAGGAGGTCCTCAATGCCAAGAAACTATGACAGTAAAAAATGTATGACTCTTCCAAACTTCCACTTTATTACAGCATGAAGTGCACTTTGCACAGGAAAGGTATGTAAATAAGCAGTACGCTATTTATTTTGGTCTTACCTGAAATCCTCTTTCACCAGCTTTTCCAGGTGCACCACTGGTACCTGCAGGTCCAGGGTGACCAGGAGGTCCTGGAGGGCCAGGAGAGCCACTTTCACCACGATCACCCTGCAGATAGTCACAGTTGACATGATAAGAAATTTTATGTTTTACAGAACTGCAATGTAAAGAGTACATTCAGTGGAGCCTAAGAGGTTCAAGGAACAAGTTAGATAGCACAGGACTAGCTACGGATATTGTCATCTCTACATGACATTTATTTGGCGATCTAAAGGTATTGGTGATTCCTTACTTTGCCTCCTGGGGATCCATCACGTCCAGGTAAGCCATCTGAGCCAGGGTTACCCTGGAAAAAAAAAAAGAGTGTTACAGCTTGTTCATCAGCTGGATGGTGAATAGACAGCTTGTTTCCCAGTAAGCTAAAATGATGCTCATCAAAGAGAATGTTTTCAAGAAGGAAGAGTTCCTGGAGGTGGAGGGGCCTGCAAAAAATGTCACACCTGCATTATTTTGTGGGCTTACAGGCAGCACAGTCTCCAGTTCCAAGTGAGACGGAGACATGGTCCACGGGTAGTGAAAGTTATAGTAGAGACAGCAGGCTGCACCACCTCACATGAGGATGCAATCTGCCTGGGCCCCTGTGCATCAGGCACTTGAGGGAGGCTTTGTGAACCTTAAAGCTTCTTTAGTCCCTGTGTCTCCTGTTTGTAACTCACAAGCTAGCAGGAAGGTCTAACACATCCACTCACATCTCTGCCAGGCTCTCCAGGTAAGCCTCTTTGTCCAATAGGACCTTGCGGACCGGGAGCACCACGTTCTCCTGGGATGCCATTGGTGCCTGGTTTACCATCTTCACCCTGAACAAAAAGGGAAAGGATTTCATTAGAGATGATGTATTTATGAAATATCATTGTGTCATATATCTTTAATTAAATATGCAGTGGTTATGAAGGAGACCTGATAAAGTGTGAAGGGTCAGTGTGACTTTGGTGATTGTGAATACTCAAAATAAGAAAGACAAAATCTTGCCTAAACTGGTTTCCTTTCATGGCTAGTACTATTCATGCAAGGCCATTGAACTCAAGGAACATTCCTTACTATTTTGTCAATGTCCTGTCTTATCTGCCCAAAACCAAAAGCCAGTTAACAAAAAAATGCTCATCTACCACAATATTAGCGATAAAATACAAATCGAGCCTCACCCCACCTTTTCTGGAGAGAGGTGAAAGTATTTTCCCGTTCGGGTCGTAATATTTAAGCAAGAAACATATTGAGAATTAAGCAAAGATAAACATTTTGAGGTAGGTGAAGCTATGACTCAGTTCTTGTCTCCAGGAGAGTTTATAGCCCATTGCCCTCCTGAAGTGGGCGAAGCTGGTTATGTACTTCTTGGTAAGAGAGATTAAAGACAGCCTCACCTTCCACAGCTGCTTGTTACCAGATGTTTTCAAGCCTGATCTTACAGCTACAAACAAATATAACTAAGTCCTGTGCTCTCTAGACTAAAAATACGACACATTCATTACTTTTTGTAGCACAAAGGTATTTTTAGCAGCTGGTTACAGTTCCTGCATTAGCTTTGAGGCTATTGCTGCAGTGAATGCACTCTCACCTTGGCACCCGCCATACCAGGTGGACCGCTCGGGCCACGCAGACCTGGCAAACCCGTGTTACCCCGGCCACCAACGATGCCTTGAGGACCTGGTTCTCCTGGTGCCCCCTGTTTAGGAAAAGGACAGAGCGATCAATACTGAGGATCTTCAATGTTCGGTAGGTGGCTTCTTATTCTTGGCAAACGTATTCCCTGTCAATTAGTATAAGGGCCCATGTCTGGATCTGTACTTACCCTTTCTCCTCGTGTGCCTGGTGATCCTTTTTCACCTGGGGGGCCAGGCTCACCTCTTGTTCCAGCAGGTCCTGGACTGCCAGGAGAACCAGCACTACCAGGGGGTCCGGGAGGCCCATCCTTGCCTGCAGGCCCTGCATTACCAGGGGGACCTGGACTACCCTAAAAAGAATTTTAAAGGGAAAAAGCGTGAGCTGTGTTACCTGGAACAGTAGCACGTGCTTACGGGTGTTGATCTTTCCTCATGAAAACCAACCAGACTTGATTCATTGCCTGAAGGTGGATTTAGGGTCCAACCTCTATGCACCCAAATCTGATCTGGTTTTATACAGAGAATCCTTTCACCTACAGCTTTCATACCTGATTTTTTTTCTCCTTACTGACTGGACATCGGTTTGCATAATAGAGCACCTGCACAGTTTGGATGCCCAGCGTCCGTAATGCATCCGACACGGGACACACGTTCCTAACCCAGGGCTCTGCCACACAAATTTGAAATAGTTGCAGACCCCACTGATTTCTTGAGTCACTCGTGCCAGATACCTTTAAGGTGGTTTCTTGCACACGTGCAGAATGAAGTATCTTTCATTAAATCTCTTAACTTAGCCAATCGATTGAAAGAATAACGTTGACTTTAATAGTACCTTACATAAAATCCTACTTTTTCTTTTTATTCAGCAATATTCTAATTTGTATCTATCTGTAACCATAAGCAGAAAATAGTCATCTTCTTACTCAAATATAAAAGTTTTATTACTTTATATCTGTTACAGCAAAGGATTACTTGCAATTTTGATTTTAAAATGGGTAAATCCATTGTATTCTTTGAATTTTCTTAATTTTTAAAGAATCAAAAATCAGAATCTAATATTTACTATGCAAGTCAAAAGTAGGCGCGTGTTGAACATGCAAGGATTTTATGAAACAGCTTTTCTTCACGCACAGATATTGCATGAAATAATGAAATTAGCTAATGCCATCAGCATACATTTTTATAATATGACACTGCAGATTGGTAAATTAAACTTCAGGTGTAGGCCATATCATACGAGAGAAAATTTCCTACAAGAATCTTTCCAAACTCCTCTGTCCCAAGATAATTAAAGCTTATGCCATTCCATTCTACAGGCAACTAAAAAAAATTCTCAACACTAATCTACAAAATTTTTTGAGAATGCATACCAATTCAAGATCCTGAATTGAATATTATTTGCATCATAAAAGAGTAAGACAGATTACAGGAGATATATGAGTTATATTCATGTCAAGGTATATACAGCTTGGTATAGTTTAATGTATTAATATATGTCCAAATATATCCACAAGGTAAGAACAAAAGAAAAGGGGGAAAAGACAACTTACGTTGTTACCAGGGGGACCAGGCAGACCACGAGCACCAGGGAAACCAGCAGCACCCTGTAAAAGATCAATACTTTTAGTTGGCATTTTCTGAAGATTGGAAAAACATGAACAAATTGATTTTTATGTAACAACTGGCTTTGAATTATATTTAGCCATTTTGCTTAAAACTTGAATTAAATGCCCTGGAACTGAAGTACTAATTCACAAATTAATTTATTATTTTTTAAGGGAAGGTCCTATACTTTTCATCAGAGGTGAGCTAACGGGCTCTGAGAAATTGGCAAAGACGGCATGTAAATCTAATAACTGTTGAGATAAGCCTTTTGATTGCTTTGGGTCAGTGCCAAAGCTATTTTGGCACCTTATTTATACTAAAATCAATGTAATCCAGATCACTAAACACTTCAATTTCTCCTTTAATTACTCCTTCTGGAACGCTTTAATTATTCTTGAACTTCAGCTATTAAAGTCACTGAAGGTCGGCTTTTTCATTTACATCATGTTTATTGTAATAGTTATTTATCAATGAGTAAGTCTAAGAGATACTCACAGGGCCTCCAGGAGATCCACGTTCTCCTTTTACTCCTTGGGGACCAGGTGGACCCTACATGGAAGGAAACAGATAAAGCAAATTATTTGATAAATAGATTTAAATTATAGGAAGTGTCATTAAGTTTCAGGCAGTTCAAATGCTCGCATTTGGGCCCAACCACCTTGAGAACTGAAGAAACCTCTCTTTGTAGCAATAAAGAGCAGCAAAAACTTACTGGTGCACCAGGACCACCTTGTGGACCTGCAGCTCCAGGAGGTCCAGCCTCTCCTCGTAGACCAGGCAGGCCTCTTTCTCCTTTCCCACCAGGTTCCCCATTTTGGCCCTGTAGAAAAATTATATTGTTATATTACAACTCAAAAAATACAGAGGATATCACTGTGATGAGAAACCCTACCCAGATGCTTTTCTGAAGGGAATTTCAATATCAAATCGAATGTGACTGCATTTGAGCTCTATTGGTCTACCCGTACAGGAAGGGAAGGGTAAAGAAAAGTTGCTTTATGTGTGACTTGAGTACAGAAAGAGTAGCAAATGAATCAAATGTATGTAGAAGGTATTTATGGTAAAGGGGTTACAGCAAGTCTTTCTGAGATGAGGATGAACTTAGAGAAACTAAAAACTGACAATCATATTCAATTGCTTTTAAGTATTTATACTTACTGGAGCTCCAGGGAAACCAGCAGGTCCGGGAAGACCTTGTTCTCCTCGCTCACCCTGTAGAAAACAAACAACGTCAGCAACTGAAGATGCTGGAAAGAGAGGCTTCACTTTCACAGGTTAGAGAACACTCCCATGACTACCACTGAAGTTTCTTTGTCTTATCAGCCTTTGGAGGAAACAAAGGGAACCCAAAACAACAGCTGCTCCTGAGCAATAAAAACAACTGTTCAGGAATTGTCGGATAATTATCTAAAGTGTGACAAACTAATCTCAGTTACACCTCTATAAACCCCAAGTACAATCCATGGTGTTCCCCAGATCCAACCGAGATCTAAAATGCTGTTTTATCCATCTAAAAATACAAATATAGTAGTATTTTTAAAAGGTTGATTAACTTTAAGATGGAAATAACTATTGTTCACACTCTTGCCCTGACCTGTCACTGTTGCCCTCCAAACCCCTTACATTGTTTTAACTGATTTTCTGAAGAGCCTAGGACCCGAAAATCCCAAGAGTCAGCAGGACCAAATAAGCTTAGTTTATTTTGAACTTAAGTCACACGTTTCTGATCAGGTAGGTGCAACAATGATGTCTATACTAGGCTAGAGGAGCCATGGTAAAGTTATACTGGAAGAAAAATCACTTACAGGACCACCACGGGAACCCATTGGACCTGGGGCACCTGCTGGACCAGTCTCTCCCTGTAAGGAACAAGAATGATTACTAGGTGTTTTTCTTCTTCCCATGAGTCAGCCAGCAGTGCGAGTGTTTACAGTATCAAACATCATGACGGAGAATGCTTTACCTTGTCTCCAGGCGGGCCGGCAGGACCAGGAGGACCAATGGGACCTACATTACCCTAAAAAATTAGAAAACCATATATTTTGCATTAAAATAGGACAATGTTAATTTTGATCAATAGCATTTGTTTTTCAGTGTTAAAAGGTTGCTGAAGTTATTTAAATGGAAGTAAGTCTACAATGACAGCATGTTGTTGCACACTACATTTTGGAGTGACAATCTTAGATCACACCATTTTGCAATGTAAGAGATCTCCTATGGATTTAGCCTCTTTTGTTTTGTACTATCTAAACTTAATCCAAAGTCACCTGAATTTAATAGGTCTCTTCCAATGGTAGACAATATAAGTTATCCATTGCACTAACTTCTCCTATAGATAATTGGTCCATATTTCTTCAGTATACGTTCAACTTCTCTTGACTAGCTTCCTGACCTTTTTCTTTTTTGAGAATTTAATGCGCACCTGATGGTTTGAAATACATGTTTTATATTTCCTCCAACACATACAAACTGCATTTTTTGAGGCTCATTATTTTGATAGATATATATGCTTGCATGTTTTCATTAGATGCATGTATATATTTCAAGTGTCTAATTTATGTTCTCCTGGTTTCAGCTGATATAGAGTTAATTTTCTTTCTGCTAGCTGCTGTGTTTTGAATTTAGTATGAGAATAATGCTGATAACACATGTTGGTTTAGTTGTTGCTAAGTAATGTTTACATTAGTCACCAACTTTTTCCCTTTCACATAGAAGCTGAGGGGTGCACAGACAGGACGAGCTGGTGAAAGGAATATTCTGTGCCATAAACATCACGCTCAGTGTATAAATGGGTGTTGCTTTGCGGGGGCAGGAACCCACAACCACTATTTGGGACAGGCTGGACAACTGATCATCAGGTGTCGAGAGTGACTTGTGTTCTTTATTTTGTATATTCTTTTACCATCAATATTTTTATTTTCTGCTTCCATTACTGTTCTATTAAACTGTCTTTATCTCAACCCATGAGGTTTTTTAATTTCCCCTCCTCTTCTCCCTACCCTACTGGCGTGGCAGGAGTAAGCAAGCAGCTGCGTGGTTCTAGTTGCTGGCTGGGGTTAAACCACGGCATGTGTATATGCTATATAGATGTATATATACATCGTATACATAATACTTCTACAGGTTGCTATATGAGATTACTTACTATCATGATGGTATTTTGTGCTTCATTATAGCCAACATTTTCCTCATCAGTTAAGCTAGTAACATTTTCTCTACTTTTGTATTGCTGCTTTCCCTCCAAAGCATTGTCCCAATTAATTGTAATCTTCTGCTTGCAAAAAATTCTTTCTTGTAAAAAAGCAGCTGCAATCTTAAAAACTAGTATTAATTCTAACTTACTTTATAAAACCAGATTTACAGTGCCACAATGAACTACGATGGGATTACTACTTTACTAAATACTGTCTCCTAGAGAGTATTTATTCACTGTAAGTTTAGTCATAGTGTAGACTATGTGAAGTTGATTAATAAATGGTTAGATGTTTAAAGACTACTCACTCTCTCTCCTCTTGCGCCAGGAATGCCATCAGCACCTTTGCCACCAGGTTCTCCCTAGAAATCATAAGATGTAAAAAGCATAAGCAAAAAGCAAGCATAAAATGAGCATGAGAGGGGGGGAGAAGGGGAGAAGAGAAGAATTAAAGCATTATTGGGGCCAGGATCTCATACTAAGGGTACCTCAATAACCAGATTTCCTTATTGTGATCATGCAAATCTAAAATTGGGGATGACTTTCTGCCCAGTATTCAGCATCCAATACTGAAGACTTTGATGGAAAAAACTCCAAATTAACTCAAAATGGAGTTTGTGCCAAACTGTTTGCCCATAGTATGAACTATTATCATTGTTTATTAGCTTCATTAGAACTGTTTCGATGTACCCCTTCCCCATGAGATCTAACACAGCAAAATATCTAGCATATATTAAACCAGGTGAAAAATCCTTTATTTTTTAATAAAGGATTGTGGGATCCATGTGTGGGATCCATATCATGCTGCTAAATCAACAAGGCTGCTACACAGTCAGTATCTCTGAAATCAGGCCAAAAGTGAAGATGTGAACAAAGCCAGTGCCTTGTGGGAAGCTAACACTGAGTTAGCATAAAATTGGCAGAGCGTGTGCGTGTGTCTATGGGTGTGTTACCTTATCCCCTTTTGGCCCAGGACTTCCAGAAGCTCCTCTTTCTCCAGGCATTCCCTGTAAGCCAGGCAGCCCTGTGCCTCCAGGAGGACCAGGGGGTCCAGGAGGACCCTAAAGAGTAACAAAAAATAATTAGAAAAGATATTAAAAAAAGAAAAAAAAGAAGATGAACCTGAATGATCATCACAACAGCAGGAAGCAAGTAAGTCTGTGGGTACCTTGGCACCTTCTGAACCAGCAGGACCTGGCCCACCTCTTGTTCCAGGAGGTCCGGGAGGACCCTGTGCACCACGTTCACCTGGGATACCATTTTCACCCTGTGGCAAAGAAATGTGTTAGTCTTTGTTGTCAGGCTTATAGTTTGTTAATTCCTTAATATAATTATAGAACCATTGCTGTCTGATTTACCTTAGGGCCTGGGAATCCGGGTCCTCCGATATCACCTTTTGGCCCCTGTTTATGACAAAATAAATGCAAGTTATCCATGCACTTTACTTCGTAAATTATATTGTGATTGGCACCCTGTTTCTCTCGCCTATTATCCCTTCAAGTAGAACCCTCTGCTGCTGATAGTTATCTGAATTTGGAAATGTAATCTAGAAAGAGCTTTCAGACATATTTTTGGTGGTTGGTTTCTTGGGGTTTTTTTTGTTTATTTGTTCTGGTTTTTTATTATTAAAAAAAAAAAGGAACTTCTACTTACCGGTTCTCCAGGCTTTCCATTTTCTCCAGCTGGTCCTGGTCCACCAGGCAATCCCTATATGAAGGAAGAGTATTATCATCTCTGTTACAAAGATAAATTATGCATTTTCCCACCTAGCACGTTTTTTTGACACAAAGATGTGTACCCAACTCATTCTGCTCCTTTAGAGAGTAGGAGGTGCTAGTTGGTAGCTAGATGTTTTATGTGACACAATCTATGGAGCTAGCCATCTGATTTGCAATTCTGAAATCCTAAGCAACAATTTTTGTCAAGTGGCTGATCGGTCTTCAAAATATGATGACATGCACCCAAATGAAAACGTTTAGATGCCTCCTGTTTTTTTCCTTTCTTTGTGTGAGTGCGTGTTTTAGTCTATTTAAAAGCATAGGAAGCCAATAAACAATAAACACACAGCACCTGGAGGCCGGGTGGACCTGATGGTCCTGGTTCTCCTCTCTCCCCAGAAGCACCCTAGAATCAAACAGAAGGGGAAAAAAAAAAAAAAAAAAAACAACAAAAAAAATCCTNAAAAAAAAAGCAAAAAAGAAATTGTCTAAGAACATTTAAATATATAGTTCGCACCATATTTATTCTATGCCTCCTTATCACGATCTGTTGATGACACTGCACAATCCCAAAGACTAATGTATAGTAGTGTTCTGGTATTTGCTCTTTTCATTCCAACCATTAGATGCAATTCAGCAGACACATTTACACTTTATACTAGTCTGAAATGGTAGCTCTGATAAATGTTAAAGGGAGCAATACTGTGCTTCAGTCTGAAAAGCTGGTAAATCCCCAAAAGCTCTAAATTGACTTTCCATTTCAATTCATACCAGGTATACCTGACTCAGGTTTCTCCTAACAAAGTTTTAACTTATTAAAATAACAGAAAAGAAGACCTCTTTTATTTGTCTTCATAAATGGAGACTTCTTTATTTAATGTAAAAAAAATTCCTTCCCCTAAACTCAGTCTCTGTAGAAGACAGACCACCCTGGCAACAAGTGATAATTGTCGACTGCCCCACTTACAGTAGGTCCAGGAGGACCTGGGAGGCCAACATCACCATTCTTCCCAGCAGGACCCTATACAAAGAGAAAATAAGGCTGTGGTTAAGGAGTGAGATAATTTTTGTAACAGTCACAAAATTAATGCCTATGATGTCATTAATAAATTATCATATAATTAAACAAAATGTTAATGACACTTACAGGTGTTCCAGGTGGTCCACCAGGGCCTCTTTCTCCGTTCTTACCCGGTGCACCCTTACAAACAAAAAAGATCCCATTTAGAATTTAGAATACCTGTAGCTTCAAGCTGCAGCACCAGATAGACCCACTATGGAGCAACTTAACAGTTGATTGATCAAGTTTAAGCACAGGAGAAGAGAAGAAATCCCACTCACCTCATTGCCCTTAGGACCAGGGAAACCCATTACCCCTGGCTGACCTCGGGGACCTGGGGGGCCAGGTGGACCAGAGCGGCCAGATTCACCCTGATTACCCTGGGATAAACGAAAAAGAAACAAAGACATGGCACTTGTTAGGTGAAAGAAATCAATATCCATGACTCATTAAATAGCGAGTGAGGGTAAGATCACGCTAGAGACAATGTCATTCAAAACTTATTACGTGTTTTGTACTTCAACTAAGTTTCTATATACTCTGCATTTTAAGTAGTATTAAATGACAAGATTTACAGAATGTTATTACAGTGAGACAGCAAGTAAAGTGCTCTGGTAATTAAAACAAACAAAAAGAGAGCCAATCAATCTGACTGTGATAACAACCTGTCATGTTTGTACTGTGGGATGAGGGTGAGGTCAGTAGGAGGACTAGTATCAAGTATTTGCACAATGTACGTACTGGAGGTCCAGGTTTCCCATCACTGCCAGGGCTTCCTGGAATTCCGGGCAAACCCTGCAAGTGAAGAAAAAATAGGTGTTATTCTTCAGTTTAAAATGGGTAGTATTAAGTTACAATGCATTAATATGAATATATAAATACACGTTTTAAATTCCTTGCTTGATTTTAACTTCTTTAATAAAGACTAAAACTCCTCCCATCTTCCCCCATTCCCATTAAGGGGAAAAATTGGTGAAAGCTAACCAATTCTTCTGTTAGGAGTTTATCGCTTTCTCTGAGAATCGTATATAGTCAAGAGGTCGGACATTAATCAATGTCCACAAAGATTGTATTCTTTCAGTATTTGGGATGAAAACTGATTTCAGGTGTTAAAAATCAAGGAATGAAACAATTTTGATTATGTACCTCCACTTACAAGCAACACAATTTATAACATATTTTAGTTAACTTGTTTTATAGTTTTAATTATTATTTGTAGTATATTTTAAATCATTCAATTTCTTTCCCAATAAAATCTTGTCTAGCTCTCAGAAGGCCGCAGTCAGGCTGACTTTCAAATTTGTTGTCAGCAGTTGCTATTTCTTAGTATAGCTCACAGAATACTGCTACATTCTGTACATATTACACAATAGGTTCTCTCTGATAATCTCATTAGGTACTATGAAAATCTGACCAAGAGGTTATTTGCTTTAATTGCAAATAAGCAGTAAATATAAGTTAAATACTGGATAAATAATACTGGAATATTTAAATTAATGTATAATTAAATTATTGAATTTTTAAATGTAAGCCTATTTAAATAATAATTTAAATATAAATATATTTAAAAACAGTAACCCAAATACTTATTAAATGTAAGAAACGTAATGCAGTTTATAATAAACTATAAAATTTGCTAATATGTAGACAATAGAGAAAATCATCCAATGCTAATTCACATTAAAGCCACATCTCATGATAGTACATGGCGTACCCTGAGAGCTGGGGAGCACGTTCAGCTTCATATAAGCTTCCTCATTCACTTGTAACAGATGTTCTCTGAATGGTTATCTATTGCACTATATGCTACTTAAAGGAATTAATAGAAAATTTTTCTAATTGGACTCCTCTATTGTGTCAGATCAGATGAGGTATCTCTAACAGAGTTTCTCTTATTGTCTTGGAGATAAACTGTCTTACTCTCATTCCGGGAAGACCTGGGCCTCCATCTTGTCCACGCTCTCCTGCTGGTCCACTGGGGCCAGGAGGACCTGGGCTACCACGTTCACCTGCAGGACCCTAAAAAAAGAGATGTTAAAATTCACAGCAAGCAAATCAGCATCATATTGAATCTGAAATCATCCATTCAAATTCATGTGGAATCCCCAGAAGTTTGGCATTTTTTTAGAGGAAGACTTTTACCTTTTCACCTGGAAGTCCATTGCTACCAGGTAAGCCACGGAAACCAGGGGAGCCCTGCCAAATACAAGAACAAAATATGGATCATAGGCAATATGACTTAGGTGGTGGCAACAGGTTTTTTTTATCTAAACTATTTACAATTAGACATATTATTATGAAAATTAATGAAAAAAATAGATGGAAATGACATTCCATGGTAGCAAGAAAGTCTACAGAATTATTTTATCTTTGGATTTAACCCTCCTGTTGAAATCATAGCCAATTTTTAACCCACCCTTCACAGGTTACTTAATTCATGAGTTTTCTAAATTCATATAAAAAATAAAACAACACATTCCATTTTGAACAATCATTTTCTTCTAATTCAATAATGAAAAGAGCTTTATTTTATTACTTTATTATTTATCTCTACTACTATCTTCATTGGCTACAAGAAATTTGAATTATAAAATTTATATGTTTAATATGATTGATTTGTTCACTGTGTATCTTTGGTTCCCTTGTAGCTTCTGCAAATACTGCAATCGGTTATTAAACTGGGAATTATAAAGAGATCAGCACGATTTCTGTTGTTCAGATGGGAACACAAATCAAAAATTTGAAAGGTTGTTGCTATTTTTTTGTTGCAGAAATCAATTCAGAAATTCCTTTGTGAGAATGCTCTTTGGAAAGTTATCAAATCTACAAGCCAAAACACCTGTTGGTAATAAAGACATTATAACACAGAAGACATCCTGACAATATTGTTGTTATTGACATTATTGACATTTAAGATCTATTGATGATAAAGATGCTGACATAAAGACATATCCTGAATATAGAAGAATTTGCATTAATTTAACTTTCCAGACCTGAAATTTTGTGATTGTTCATTTTTGTTAAACAAGAAGTAATTTTGAAATTTAGCTTTTGGGGGTTTATTATTGTATTTTTTTCCACCTATGTAGTTCTCAGAGTTTATGGTTGCTTTTCAGCACAAATCTTTCAATACAACTTCTAAGATCACTGCTTTTTCCGTATTAAAAAAAATAAATAAATATTTCAGACTGAGATAGATTCAAACACTGCAATTCAGATGAGGAACTAGGTAAGAATTCTCCCCAGTTTCGTAACCCAGTTTCACATCTGGAATTTGCTGAGAACAGATATGGAGCCAGATTTCTCTCCAAGTATTTTGTACACCACATTTTGCTGTCTATATATTAACTCAGAATGTACCTCATGTGCATGGTCATCTACAGCAGCTTACCCTTTCTCCTGGAGTACCAGGTACACCATTCTGGCCGGGTTCACCATTTGCACCTCTTTTCCCTTCCTCACCAGGAGGTCCAGGAGCACCTGGGGTGCCGTTTTCACCCTGACAACAACAACAAAAAAGCCCACCGGTGAAGTATGATGTCCTCCCCAAAAAAACCAACCCCAGGTTTTGTATGGGGAATGATTCAGGGTTCAGACTACCTGGGAAGAAGTCTTTGCATGCATGATAAAATCACTTACTCGCTCGCCTTTTGGGCCTGGATCTCCTTTTGCACCATCCTTACCAGGTTCTCCCTAAATAGGAGAAAATGCCATTAAAATTATGGATTTCAACAGGGTATTATTCTAGAGTTACTAGCCGTGCTAAAATACTAAGATGTAGACACGATATCATTCAAATTATGGATTCATTTTCATTATTTTACATTCTGCAAAGGAATTAACATGCAGTAGTTGAACCTGGATGTGGAAAGCATGAGGCTCCTTAAAAACCCAGTAAAGCAAAGAAGTGATAAAATCTTAAAAGCCACTGAGTGAAGTTTTATATCTCTTTCTGAGCTATTTCAAACATCATAGAGACTTTTGCTTGACATCCTTGAGTATCTTCTCTAACAAAGAACTTTGTGTGGTGTAAGGCTGTCAGGAAAGAGCCTGCTGGGGAAAATGACAGTGTAAGAACAGGTACAACTCACTAGGTGACTGTGGACTCAGCCCATGGGAATTTAAACAGGTGAAATTAGGATTTTAAAACAACAGATTTTGTATAACATAAACATTTTACACTAGCTTTTTTGTTACATATTTCAGAATTGATAGATAATTTAGGAAAGACAATAAATATTATTATCATATTTATGTATAGTGTCTATATATAGCAATATATAAATGTGTAAAAGATAAATATATATCTATAAAATTAATTGCCTACTGTTATTACATAATCATTTATTAGACCATCTCAAGTGAATGGGACAAATTCTATGGGTTTTCTTTAATGGTATCAGAACTACTTCCACCATATTTGTTTGTACAACCAGTATAATGAATATTGGTAACTCACAGGACTGCCTTTTGCTCCAGGGCTTCCACTTGTACCTGGAGGACCAGGAAGACCACGGCCTCCTGGCAGACCAGGAGCACCAGGAATACCAGAAGGTCCCTGTAGAGAGCAAACAATAGTTGGGGATGAAGAGAGCATGGCACTGTTGGACTCTGCCCAGTCCAAACAGCAACCCCCACCAACACGGTGCCGCAAAACAGTGATGTGAAAAGTACCCACCATTTCACCCTTGTTGCCAGGGCTTCCAGCTCTTCCAGGAGGGCCCTAAAAAAATAAATATATAAATAACTGACACTGCTAACCTAGGACGAAATCAAAGGACATGCAGAGCTTTGTGGGGAGCAGCTGGAACAGCATTTCTCAGTTCCCGTGTGGTATTTATGTACCTGAGGCCCGGGTGGCCCAGCATGACCCTGAGGACCAGGTTCTCCTCTCTCTCCAGGACTACCACTGGAACCAGCAGGACCAGGAGGACCAGCTTCACCCTACAGAAAAACAGTAAAAGGAGAAAATGAATGGACCTTAGTCTTGTCTCCAGGGCAATTAGTATTTGCTTCAAGGCTGCTTCTTACACTGTGGGAAGAAGGTTACCAGCATCATCACCTGAGTGCAAGAGCCAAATCAGCACAGCAACCTGGGTGCTGAGGCACAAGGTACTCATGCACTCCAGCCAGCACATGCTTGCTGCACAGCTCCTCTAGTTGGGGAAGTTCACTTGAGCCCCTGGCATAATGCAACATAAAGCATTTGGTCTACAACTTCATGCTGTTTTAGGGTGGGCATTCATGAAGGTGTTGAGGATATGGTTTGTCTTGTGCTGCGTATGGAAACACATCAGTTCTAAGCTTGCAAACAGGGTAATAGCAGCCAGAAAAAGGAGGACTCATAAAATAAACATGTATAGTGACATAAGCTGGCTAACTAGAGAAAGGACCAAATCCTGTATTAGTATGCATCTTCAGCTGAATACCTTAAAACCTGGAGAGCCTGGAAATCCTGCAGTTCCAGGGGGACCCGGGGGACCCTTAAAAATGAAAGAAATACTATTAATATAAAAGGTAAAAGCTATATGGAATTAATGTTAAGTTTAAAAAAAGTCTGATTATGAGATTTTTCTCTGAGTAAGGAAACACCTGGCAAAATAGCAAATATAAATTACGCTCCACAAGATGAAGTTTGGCTAGTCCTAAAATATCACACCTACATCTTAGTTACTCTGACGTTTACACATTCAGCTAAATTTCTGTGTTGTAAATTTAAAAATATGAAAGCTAGCATTAAAGAGATTAAGCTATAAAATATGTTCAAAATTTGTTCTAATTATAAAAAGATGTTGGAGAACAAAAAAGGCCACTATAGCTATTACACATACAAGTGGACATGCTCAGTTTTCTAGGCAGATAGAAAAGTTTTTACCCACCTCAGACAGCTAAATAATGTATTTGATAAGACCATTCAAAATTTGATCTGCATAGAGAAGAGCAATTCTATCTGTCTATCTGTTCTCTGAGAATAATCTGGTTTTGGATTTATGCATTTTCTCATTTACAGGGTTAAAGCTCTCCTATTTCACTGTATGCTTCAAGTATCTTAACCAACAGTTATGAAATACAATTAAATAAAATGCTCATTCTTAAACCAGTGCACCTTCAGTCTCAGGTTTGCTGGCACTGCAGAACATCAGCTAGAAATAACTAGACTTTAGCAACACAAATACTTAAAGTAAAACATCTGTAGTTCATCTTACAGGTGGTCCTGCTGCTCCCGGAGATCCATCTTTGCCATGGGCACCCTACAGAAAGAAGAGAGGTGTTGGGTACAGACCACTGCCCTGGACACAGAACCCACATGCTTTAATGCCCATGACTCATAGACCACCTTCTTCTGACTGTACATTCCCACTTAGTTGACCAAGACACAAGGATTCCTCAACTGTGCAATTCTAAAATAATAATTAACTAAATATTTTGTGAAGGAATATCCAACACATCATGTGACCTGTACTGTAACGGTGAGACAGCAATATACAAAAATGTATTCTTATTACATTTAAGGAAATACCCATCATCTCTGTGGACAGTTCTTAAGGTTAAATAACTAAGATCACAACAGATGTATATTTCAAAGTAAGAGTTACTTCAAATTCACATAGAAGACTAAAATTTCACTCCAAAAACCTATCAAACAGTGGTATGATTGCCTGCCTGTATTTATAGAGATGTTAGACCAGGTCTGACGCTCAGGTTATATAGTATTTGTATGAACAAACGAAGCAGGGAATTCTCAACATATTGAAACAAAATATGTGCTGCTTCTGGATAAAAACAACAGCTGCAGTTACTTACAGGGCCACCAGGATTTCCAGGTCTTCCTCTTTCACCAGCTGGACCTCTTGGTCCCTAGAAAACATAAGAAAATGAGTCTGTTAAATGGCTTCCAAAATAATACGGCTGAGCAAAGAGAAATTGCTCTTATTTACATATCTCAGTATTGTTCAATGCATGTAGTGCGGTAATTAAAGTTAAAAAAAGATAAGTAACTCAGTTAACTGGGCAGTGCCATTGGCACTTTTATTTAAATACTACAGATACATATATTTACCGGTTGGCCTGGTGATCCATTTGCTCCAGGAAGACCGGTTTCACCCTGTTATGGAGACAAAACACCAGCGATGGAATAAACTTTGGTGAGAATGTGTTTGGTTTATTCAAAGGGAAGAGACATATAAATGAGACAGCCCAATCTGTTGTCCCTTTCTGCCTGGTGCTGAGTGTCCTCAGCATGAATTGAAGTCTGTGAAGTCTGAGAGGTCTAAACTAGTGCCAAAAAAAATATTTAAACAGGGAAAAAAACCCCCAAAATTAGGAAGACTCGGTCCTTCAATATTATGCAGTAAAGTCACATGATCCAGGTATGGCCTTTCATTTTGGAATCTCACCTTTATTACAGCTGGAAAATTGAGACATGATGTGGTTCAGGAAGTCTAACTCATTTGGAATGATTCTCATTCTTTTCATGGAGATATTCAATGAGTTTCTTCAATGTTCAATGGATTTTTATAATTGCATGATGGAGGGTATTACTCTACCTATTACAAAGATCACGCTATAGTTTTTTACCTTTGGACCAGGAGGACCGCTGTCACCTCTGGCACCATCTTTTCCATCAAAACCCTGTGGGAATAGAAAACCATATCTGTGAGTAGTATTCCTCTTGCATCTGGAAAACTTGATTCCTCTTGGTAAAATATGAAGCTTCAAGACAAATTCATATAATGGGGCATATTTTTAGTAATCTGTTGGAGTACTTTTTGAAAGAAAATTATGTATCCTCCATTTCTTCATTGAGAAGAAGCAGGCTTCAGCCCAGCGTTCAGGATGGAGCTTTATAATTGAGGTAACTAGATAAAATATAACAGACTCTGTTACAGAAGGTCAGATTACATTGTCCAGAAATTGGCCTTCAATTCCATGATTCAGTCTCTTTAGCTGGGAATTGATGACTGAAAGACCACAACAGTGCAAGAGCATAATTCAAGTAGAGTAACAGACTCACCTATACTCAATATACTCAATACTTACTCGTTGACCTTTCATCCCAGGCATCCCAGGCATTCCAGGGTGTCCCTTGTGACCCTTAACACACAGATATAGAAAGATAAGTAAATCCCATACTTATTGTATGAAGGGCACAAGCCAATATTCATTGTGTGTCACGTTCACTTGACTAACTTAAAATGGGAAAGCAAAACCTTTGATAAGAAGAACATTGTTATTGGGGGCTTTTCCGTACCGGTAATCCAGGGATTCCACGGTCTCCATTTCTGCCTGGTCTTCCTGGTTCTCCCTGTTGAAAGAAGTAAATTTTTCTGACTGCTTTGCTATTGCTTCAGTTACTGGCAAAGACCCAGTTCTAGTAGATCAAGACAAGTCAGAATAAGCAGGTGAAACATCCATCAAAAACAATAGAGAAAATTATAGCAGGGAGATGGTTCACCATATGACTGCCTTCCCAAAACCAGTTGGCAGAATTTATAAATCAAATTTTCCCAAGATTTTGGCTACATCTAATTTCTTTCAAGACAACTTTTAGGAACAGATGATCATGGAAAACTTATTTTTCATGGTGAAAGGCTCAAAACGGACAAAAATTTTAGCTGCTTGTCTCACCTCATACTATACCCATTCAGGACTCCCAGGTGTGACACCAAAGATGGTTTTAACAGCCTTAACTCTCAAAGCAAGATTTGAAAGGAGCAGACAACTAGCAGTGCTCACTGATTTTCTTTATAACCACTAATTTATTTTGCACCAGATCAAAATAGCATACTTCATGTTTACGTTTTCATTTTTTAAAGAAATTGTGTCAGTCAAATTGTCCACTAAAATTGACATCTTTTTGGTGAATGGACATTTATAACTAACGTAAGCTAAATCTAGTTTCTTACAGTCTTGTTGTAAAATTGAAAAATAGTGAGATGTGAAAAATTCTTAAATGCAATGGTTATCAATGTGCTCTGCTGTCTTACCATTTAATGAACATTCATTCTTCACATTTATTAATCACTGGATGAATAATAGTGAACTTACATCTTTTCCCGGTGGACCAACTGGGCCTATCATTCCAACAGGGCCTGGAGGTCCCTGTAAAAAATTAATTAATATTAACTACAATAATAAAAAATATAAAGTCTCTTTCAAATTAAAAATGCATTAGGTGTCATAAAATATTTGTACATTTATTTGTCATACATGATAGTAAACAGACAGGATGAACTTTAAAATTTCAATCCACTCCAGTGATGAGACAGATTCATGCTTGTAAGATCATGCTTTTAACATATATTGGGATAGATAATGTATACATACAGGAGGGCCAGGTTGTCCTGGTTCTCCGGGGGAACCTTGGTAGCCAGCAGAGCCCTATAATGTAGCAAAAAAACCAGTTAAGATGTGAACAGTTACATGCATCATCCCACGGTGCTACTATATTTTACAATAATCTCACAACTGTAAGGAAAACTGTAGTCAGAACTGTCACCAAATGATCAAAGGTGAAATTAGCAGAACCAAGCAGAATATGCCTACATGAAAATAGAATTAAAACTACTCCTCTAAAAAGATATGTACATCAAAAAACTCATAGCCTTTGTGTGTTCACTGTATGCGTATTAGGACTCCCACTTTCTTTTATCTCCTACCAAACTTTTGTACAAATAAACATTAGGGAATATTAGCAGAGGATGATAGGCAGTGGCATGTCTTAAGACAACCTTAGCTGACACCCCACAGAATTGCAGAAAGCTCGGGGGAACACACGGACTTAAGCAAGCACAGTATAGAGCACCTAGCCATTGAGTCCTGGTGGTACATAGATGGTACAACCTAATTAACAGAAGATGACATTTATCCATAAAATTCTTCAGCATAGTATCTAGATTTATTAGTTGAAAATGTACCTAATATTTATGACAGAGTAAAGGAGAAGCTCATATAAAATGATATGAGACAATTATGAAAAGATTAATTTTACTTACAGGGGGACCTGCATGACCAGGTGGGCCAGGGGGGCCGCTGGGGCCAGGGGGTCCTGGAAATCCACTCTATATTGTAGATTAAAAATAGTCATTATATTAATGCAATAAAACTATAAACTTTATGTAGTTGCTATAGTCACCAATAACTGTGAAATAAATTTTTACGTATTAGTATAGAGAAAAATCCATGGTGACATGCAATTGGTGCAGTAAAAAAAAAAAGCAGCAGTATATATACACATATATACACATTGATAAATACATTGTCTAGTACCTGCAGTCCCTTCAGAAAAGGGATCACTGGGTTTCTCTTTGCAGCCTTAGCTAACATACCCCACAAGATATTTTCAAAGCTGTAATTTTTTTCTTTTGAGTCACTGTTCTCCTCTGGACCACCCAGAAGAATGCTCACAGCTCAGCTTTTCAGCTACCTAAACTGGAAGAATAGATAACTGGAACTCTTAATTTGTAAGAAAGAGTAAATGAGCTTCAGCTTCTCTGCCATGTAACTAAGCTTTGTTAGCCTAACACTACATCTTCAGTAGTGGAGACAAAGTGTGCTAATAAACCTCCTTGCTAGTCTATCGATGTCAGATTTTGCTTTCTAAAACTAATGTTAAAATTTCTCATCTGCATCCAGGAGCTATATTACATATATACATACAG
This sequence comes from Arenaria interpres, assembly GCA_013399435.1. Lineage (NCBI taxonomy): Eukaryota > Metazoa > Chordata > Aves > Charadriiformes > Scolopacidae > Arenaria > Arenaria interpres. Next base: position 53,086 of record VXAK01005469.1, on the reverse strand, counting down.
CCCATTAGAAGAACTTGATATGATAAACCCTGTTTATGACCCTAGACTTCTTAGGACTTAGAGATATACTGAACTAAGGCCATATTTTTGTTATTGTCAGCCAGGCAAGCATTTTCACCAGTGAAATCTTTTCTGAACTTTGACATACTAAGCCATAAGAAAAAAATTATGTCTGGACTAACCAAAGGACTCAGAGGATGAAACCTCAATATACATATGGTTTGACTCAAATCAATAGTGTTCCTTATTTCAACTGGTAAAATGGGAGTAAAATATTACTAAGAAAATTCCTAGTTTGGAAAGAATGCTAATATTTCTACTTCCTCTAGCAACAACCATAAAAGCATGTGATACTTCAAAATATAAAACATTTGAAAATTAGTATAGTGGTTTACTGCAGTTATATGTGGTTCTTTAAAAAAAACAACTTTTGTTAAATTAAATTCTTAATGGGTTTGGTACAGACAAAATAGCTGAAGTATATAAATTACATGAAAAACACCATGTACTGCAGTACTGGCAGTATATTCCATAGCTTAATATTACACATAATGCATGCCATATTGTATCAGAATAGGTCATATATAACAGATGTTACATGAACCTGATTTTCATAATACAACATTATATAGTATTGCTATACTATGCCAGTATACATAGTATAGTATACTACTATACTGCAAATATACCATGTTAATATTAGTTCACAGATTGTCTATAAAAGAGAGTCATTATAATATTTGCTACTTTCTGAGACAAGAAGTACACCAAGTGGCAGAGCAGTTAGTGTCTGGGTAAATCAGGTTGCCTTCAGTGTTATCTACTCATCAACTGCAATCAATTGATTAGACGCACAGCTATAAACAAACAAGATGTTATTTTTTTCAAGGTGCACACTGAGGAGTTAAACTGATAGTTAGGTATGACATTTTCTTGCTGTCAGCATCTCCAGACTGTGAACAAATGAGTACAATTTAGCTAAAGTACATGCACTGGTGGAAAGAAACAAAGACAACATGTGGAGTTTATAAAAGCAAATGAAGAGCAACTGGGATGTTAAGTACAAGATCAGTCCACAAGCAGTGGAGGGCCACTGGAAAGACAGTATTGGAGAGACGTGTGACTGAGGAAATACCAGGCACGGTAACCACCCATGGACAAATGTTGATGCTATAGCTGACATTTTTTATTTTATTATTCTCCCAAATGATTTCAATTTGTATGTTTATTCAAACTGAGCGTTTAAGTTGAAAATTGATAAATTAAATGTATATATTAATAAATTAATTTATCTATGTAATGTAAATGATAAACATTATTTAGTTCTAGTGAGTTTATTCACATCTACCTGTAAGTACCCTGTTATTTACTTTGCAGTCATGTATTGCATGATGCAATGTAAAAGACCATATGACCTGAAAGTATGCAGACAATCCTGGCTGAAGACATTCTACGGTGCCAAATGAAGTTGTGGATTTTTTAACCCAAAGTCCAGGGGTCAGGGCACATGAAATTACTAAATACCTCAAGGAAAATTGCCAAAATAGAGAGAAGTAACCTTGTTAACTGAAAGGTATCTTGGTTATTTGCCTGGTTCAGCACATCTCATTTAAGTCACAAAGTAGCAAAATGTAGATGATATGATAAACTGTGGGAAAGAACTGTGAGGAGCTGAATATGAATAAATGAATAAACAAATACAAAAATGGATGGTTGAAGACCAACGCATGGATGACCATATTAGCAAATGAACAAGGTAGAAATAGACTAAAATAAAGGTGACAAAAGAATTAACTATATTTCAGGAAAAACAGCTGTCATGATTAGAAAAAATTATTTCATGAGATGATCTGATGGAACCCTGAGAAATAACACATTTGCTTGGAGCTGCCTTGATATGTTACAATATGTGATTCCCAAACCTTGTTACACAGGACTGGACTGAAAATAATGATTATGCTTAATGAAGCAGCAGCCAATTTCAAATAATGGCAATTTGCCATATCCTCTATATAACAGATTGCCTGAATCAAGAACTATCCGAGTCATCCATGGTGAGTATCTCTAAATCCCAGTGCCTAAAAGGAAAATAATGAGGTGCGATATTTAAATTTATTTTATACAGGAAGCATAGCTCATGCACAACTCTTTCAGGCAATCCATGCTTTATCTAACTAAAAAAACTGTGAAAAGCTTGGGCCAGGCCTAGCAGGCAGATACAGCATCCTTAGCACAGCAGTCTGAAAAGCTGTGGGTAAAAAAATGGTAATTGTGAAAAAGCAAAAGTGAAAAGCTTTGGACTGCTCTGGGATGAAAAAAAAATAATTATGAGAGGGGTTTACTCACTTATTAGGAGGAAAATTTGAGTTGCAGAAAAGTAAACAAGTTTGGAGTATGAGTATCATGATTAAAGACAGCATTCTGCTACATGGATAAAGGACAATTAGGGACGGTGGAAGAGGTAAAATAGTGGAGGAAGAGAAGGAAGGAATTAGTAGAAGAAGACCAAAGCAGATAAATGAGGAAGGTATGCAAGGGAGAAAGGGACAAATGTTTAGGTTGTGTAAGAAAGTGAATCAGAAAGAGATTAGGAAAAAGGTCGGAAAAGGAAGAAAGAGAGAGAAAAGGCAAAAACCCCAGATAATCTATAATTACTTTCTAGAATGGTATTGCCAAGCAAACTGCTGCCTTACGTTGTATTCCTCTTGCAGGCAACAATTAAATTAAAACTGATCTTGTTAAATTAAAATCAGGATACATACACATCCAAGGTATAATCTACAAGCAAAAATCTTTTTCTTAAAAAAAACAGACAGGAAAAAGGCTGTATCATCTTACAATGGGCTGTGGGTAACCGATACCAGCTGAACCGGCCTTCACATCATAGGAGTCATACTGTGGAGAAAAACTCTGTAAAAGAAACAGAGAAAAACAGAAAGAGAAAAAAAAAAAAAAAAAAAAAACAAAAAAAAAAAAAAAAAAAGGTGATTGTTACAAATCAAGTAAGTCTTTTCTTATATTGGTATGGCAAATGTATGGAAATAACTCAGTTGTATCTATTGAGTAGTACTTGTTTGACATTTAGCTGCCACATATTTAAATCATCCATAAGAGAAGCCCAGCCAGTATCTTTCTTTTGTGGTCACAGTAACATTAGGTCCCTACTCTGTGCACATCCAGATATCATCTTAAAAGCTGGGCCTCAGCCGAACCAAAAAATTACCATTCTCTCTCCTCTTCTTCTTGTTTGACTCCTTTTAAGCTTTTCCCCCCATTTTCTTTTCATTTTTTTTTTCTGCTGGATGTAGTTGTCACTCAAGGAAGTCGATGAAGTATTTTCTGTTGCACTAAAGAATGTAATAGTTTATTATAATTTTCCTAATTTCTGTTACCTGTGACTAATGGATGTCTCATTTCAGAGTATCTGGGTAGCAAAAAATCTCTTAGCTGTGTAGAAGTCTGTCCTTCCCCAAATTACAAATAATTTATTTTACCTCATGCATGGGAATTTACATATCTCAGAAAACTGAGTTTTACACTTTTTTCTAATACAATATTCTATCTTTTTCTTTTTCATATTCTGTTCACTAAGTCATTCCAAGTAATTAAAATACAATCATCACTTTTGATCCCAATCAGCTAAGCCTCAATGCTTTTGACGATTTATCTTGAAGCAAATGGAAGTTCAGTCCAAAGCATGGAGTGAAAACATGTCCTGTGGGCCTTTCGGAGAGCAGACAGCATCTTTGACAAACCCGATTTACATAAAAGACTGTTTAAAAAAACCCTATAAATTCTACAGTCAGTTTTTCAAGGAATTGACATGTAACCCTCTTACTTGGCATATGTTGATTTTTTATGCAGATGTTAGCAAACTTAGTTGAACATGGCACTAATGCAGTTTATGCATTAATGGCACGTAGGTGGTTGAGCAGGAAAGGCTGAACACATGCAGTGTTCTGCCTGATGACCCAAACCACTGTGGACCCAGCCCCTTTGCTGACCAGATACAAGACAACTCCTGTGCTGCTGTTGTCAATGCTCTCACCAGGATTCAACGTTGGACCAGGTGACTAATTCAGCCTATCACTCTCTCCTGTGTCTGCATCTGCATCTGCCAACCCAAAGCCAGTAGCTATCTTGGTATGTTACTGTGATGTCCACTGAGACTGGCTAACCAACCCATGGGTACTTCTCAAGAAGCTCAGTCCTTCAGATGCAGTCCCTTTCACAGTTGAATAGAACCAAGACATCTTTCCTCAGTTTTTGGCTTACCTGGGAGTGAGGAGCATACAGGGAGGCTATAAACAGTGGCCTGTATTCAAAGGTAGCAATTGTTTTAACATAAGATTTTTAACAGTTTTGTGCTAAAGCAATCCCATCTTGTAAAGCTAGGCTTGCTTGATTGCATGGGAGATAATATCACCTCTTAACAAAGCACCAGCTGTGGCTCAGCTCCCTTAACAAATCCAATGGCACAGAAACTTTAGTTCAAATTAGCTCTCTTGCTGAGTCTGCCCAATTCTTCAGAAGAGAATTCAGGATTCAGTGGGACAGAAATAAAGAGGGAGCATGACAAATTGCACTTACATGGCACTTCTCTGCAAGCAGAGGACCTGTGTTTCAGTCTAGTCTCCTGGGAATGTTTCTTTATCAAACATGCATTGGATAAAATACAAGAAAGTAAGAGAGTTCCCTAACCATTAAGCTTGAGAGGAATACTTTCTTCTGCACGCTTTCTTTCTGATCAGATTATTTCTGAGTTACATAAATCCTTCATCAGATCTGGCTCCAAAAGTTTTAAAAAATAAGGCAAAGATTTACTTGCACTACAGCCAAATTTTGTGGACAAAATCCCAAAACAAGAACAAAACCCCACCTACCACTCAGCTGTGTTTTTTAAACGGCACAAACGAGAGACAGGTGCCACTAAAAGCAAAATAGATGGGAAGGTGCAAGGGACAGGTGCCTGTAATATTGCTCAGTATGCTTATGAGCGACAAGGTAGAAGCTGAAGATAATGACTTACGCCTCCGCTTATACTGGGACATGACTGGCAGATTCCGGGAGGGCCAGGAGCTCCAGGACTCCCTGGCTGTCCTGGAGGGCCAGGAGCACCGTTTCTGCCCGGAATCCCTGGAGAACCCTGCAAGGATACAAACAGAGCAGATAACAGACATCAGCACTTGCCTCCAACTGCAAGTGCATTGCAGGACAAATCCTTCCTTTCATTACAAAGTTTGTGCGATTGCGGTGGGAAACTCTCTCAAACGTAACTAAGACCACAACTGAATGCTCAGGAAAGACAGAGACAGTAGACAAAATTCACACATGGAAAAACTTCTTAGTTGCTGGAGCCTTATTGCAGCTGATATTTCATCAAACACACTGGAAATATTAAACAGGTCAATTCCTAAATCTAAAATTAGTACTGTTAAAAATCTACTGTCCGTAGATTTTCATTTTTTTTTCTACTTGGAAGAAATATAGCAAAAAATAACAAATGTAATGCAGTTTGAACTAAACTCTCTCTCTCCCTGTTTTTCCACTTTAAATTTTTGAGAGTTTTGTTGAAGCTAAAGGGCTACTTCAAAATAACTATATGGAACAGTCCTGCAGACAGTGCAGACATCAATGAAAGCTGGATATCTCAGCAGCTTGAATGGGATATATAGCATTGTAGGAACTGGCTCTTTATTTTGCAACCTTCCTTGGGAAAAAAAAAAAGAAAAGCTGCACTTACAGGGTCTCCTTTGGGGCCTCGGCTGACTACTGCAGGAGTCTAGAAAAAAAAGGAAAAGTGATTAAATTAAGAACCAAAATCAAAACAAACCGGAAACGGAAAGAGGAGTAATAGATAAATAATAGCATAATAAATATGTAAATAATAAGTAAAGAAAAAAAAAAGGAGGAAAACACATTTGAATATTAGAATATAATTATATCAGATTAATTCCATTTATTCTTATTCAGTACGTAGTTTTTTGTCAGTATTTCATCTGCATTTTCACAGTTCCATAAAGCTACACCTCTCCTGTAGGCAAAAAAGATGGCACTAATGAAGTCAATAGAACTCTGGCATCGAGTCCAGTGGGGACAGGAGTCCACTGCGGAAAGCTGTAAGGGACAGTTTTCTTTTATCCTTATCAGTCTAGGATGTTAAGTGTGATGATGTAGATAATTTTAATTTCTCAGATCTACTCCTCCAATTTATTTATTTTTCAATTAATAATTCAGCTACACATTACTCTCCGGATTGTCAATTAGTAGTTCAGAACAGTTTTTACGCATTTAGATGCTAATGGTAGTAAAGAATATTCAGCTGAAACTATCTTGGATCTTTCAAGGTGGCATTTCCCTATATACCATCCGAGGTCATCAGGACACCTTCCAGAGGGCTGACCAACCTCTTCTATATTGAAGACAGAGGCTGAAGGAAGTAGTCCACTTGTCCATTATTATCAGGAACGACACAACTGATAAAAGTCTCCAGACTCCACAAGAGAGGGAGCTGTGCTTAAATCAGTGGCATGCTTGTATGTACCACTCATTTACATCTCTAAAACTGTTCAGTGAGGTAGCTCAGGTAATCCTGGAAGCAGTACAGTTGCAGTAGCATGGTGTGACTAACACTAGGCAACATATTTGTATACGGCATTTCATGTTTAAGCAGATATACTATAGAGCTGCAGAGATACATCTTCTGCCTTCCTCCTTCATATACATGTCTCTTTCACTCTTTTATCTTCTTGATAAGAATCTTCAATGTGCCTGTGGAAATCTATGTACTTTAAGAGAATCTCACGGATCTTAAAGAAGGATGAAATGTTTGGATAACCTCAGAGCTCAGTACAGCTGGCTAACTCACTGAAGTTGCTTAAGCAAAGGATTTGGCATACACTAACACTCTTGATTTTCCTGATGTTAAGTTGCTGCAACTGGTTTAGACAATGTTGGTGTCTATAAACAAGATGATGATAAATTAGGGGTGCAGGGCTTGATTCACCTTTCCTTTACAGGGCATTAAATCAACAATAACTCTGCAAAAGGAAATTTACTCTGTGATGATGTAGAATTGAGTTGATAAGAAACGTACACTTGAGGTATGCTGTGAAAATTGTTCAACTTTCTTTAACTCTGTGTTGATATTAGTTTTATGGATAGACATTGAGCATGCCAGTGAACAAATAATCTGCATTATTGTTTGCATTATTCCTATGCTTCTCTGTAAAATGAAAAATGTAATGGCAAATTGTTGCCCTCGGTTCCTTCCCACTATTTATCTGTGCCTGTTGTCTACGTAGAAATGGGTTAAAGGACTTCATGCTTTCAGCTGCATTGCCCAAAGGACAAGTATTTTATCAGATCTGGAACCAATTCTCTGACAGAATACAGTAGTATTCTTGAATTTAAAAAAATAAAAATAATAATAAAAAAGATAAAACTGTGAAAGATCAAGCTATTGTGTCTTTTTTAATTGATTTGGCAAAATTTGCCCATCCAAAATGCCCGCCTAGAGTCAGAAAGTGATAAGCTTAGCATTTGAAGAAAAGCGTTTAAGAGCATCTAAAACAAAATGAATTGAAGTTGACAAGGGATCAAGAAGGTGGCAACACCAAAGCAACAACATTGAGGACAAACTTACTCTTGTAGGTGGTGGTGTTGTTTGTGGACAAACTGGACAGCACTCTCCAAAGGGAATTTCCGGGTTGGGACAGTCCAGCTCCTGTTCGTCACAGATGATGTCATCACAGAGAACAGATCCCGAGTCGCACACACAGATTTGGCATGGCTCTGGTTTCCAAACATCCCTGTCAGCATAAACCTGCCCAAGATGGGTACATCCTGCGACTGGAAAGAAAGACAAAATAGTGTTCAATATTATTTCAAATGTGTTTTCCAAATCAAAGATGAGTAACAGGAAAGCTGTTGGATAGTCTGTTTTGTTTTCTACTGTAATATATTTAATGTGTGTGAAGTTTAAGGCTAAATACTTCTCTTCAGACACTGGGAGGATCTGTTATATTAATTGCACAGTCTGCTCTGAATCTATAAATAGACATCAATGGAAGCCTCCTGGAGCTGATCCAAAGCCCAATTAAATCTGTGATAATCTTCCATCTCGAGTAATTTTAGTGTCAGACTGAGTAACTGTGTAATTAGCAATTGAATCCTCTACTGCAGCTAAAAAGAAAATGTGCCAAATCTCTCAAACAAGTCTATCACTGACCCCCAAGTGCCAACACGAGCACTTACACATGGATGTGGACTAAGCTGTCTGTCCAACGCAAACTCTTGTCACTAGCATTTTGCATTAATAGCTAGCACTTTTCAAAGTGTTTTTTGAAAGCCACCATATGCAATAGATCTAAAAGAATGTTCACATTAATTGTCCAGATGGTTTGCAATTAATATGTCATCTGGCCTGCTCAAATGTTACAAGCGTCTGTATTTTCAGAAAAAAACACATGTAATAGTCATGGCTTTGTGAATTACTTCCAACAGCTATTCTACTGGTCTAATTTGTTGTAGATAATGAATTTGAAGAGACTGGTGAAAACCAGCTTCAAACATTGAATTGTTGTTTTGTATTTTCTTAGAGAAACAAGATCCAGAAAACTCAGTAATTTAAGAAACCAATATGAAAATAGCACTGTGAAGTTAGACAAGCTCCTTGTAAGTTTTGTAGAAGTTATTGAAAGTCTCAGATTACAAATGTAAGTATCTCTGAACATCTTGAATAACGGAACAAGATTTTTTTCCGTGTATAATTCAAAATAATGCAGTTTAAAAACACAAAATTCTGGAGAAAGAGCTATTTGTGTAACTACATCATCCCTAAAACTTTAATATCAGAAGTTATCTACTACACATCACCCTTCAAAAAGAAAAAAAAAGCTCAAAGATGTAATTCAAAGCTCTGACATCAAATTTCCACTGGCTCCAGACAGAAAATTTTGAATACCAACAAATTGTAATGGTCATAATTATGTATGAGACTGAATCCAAATCTATAGTGCAGTTCATTCCTATGGGTTAGGCAATCCCTTTTTCTTTTCTCACAGGCAGCATCTTTCACCTCTGTTTTTTCTCTTTTCCAATACTGCATTTGTACACTGGTCTCTTCTTTCTCCTTACATTTTTTGTTTCCATTTCTCTCTTTATTTGGGTATCTGTTTCCACATCCACACCCCGCTCTTTGGCATGGTACAGGCTTGGATGTGTTTTCTCTCGTCATGCTGCTTCTACTCTAGTCATTTTTTACTCTATTTGGTTTCCTCTTTCCCATAACATGTACTTTTCCTTTTCATCTTCCATGAATCCTTGTGTCTTTTGTACCCCAGTATTTCACCTTCTTTACTGCCATGTATTCAATTAAGCTTATTTTTACGGACTCTGCTCTCTTCCCAGTGTCTCACTCAGCTGCTTTTCCTTGTCCGTATTAATCCGACTTTTCCCTCTATGTCACCTATGAAATTCATCACCTCCTTGTGTGAGCTCTGTAAGGGTGACAGGGAATACAGCCAAGACTCCTGGCTCATGGACTGGAGAACAAGAGTGAGGACCTTGGAGCAGGGCACTGCATGGGACAGGAGGTTTCTTTTCCCAATTTCAACCCCACTACAGGCTTTCCGCATACACCAGCTTATGTTATTTCTGCACTTCATTTACAAGAGAAGCAAACAGGAAAATGTTGACTTGTCAAGGTTGACACTACTTATGGTTAAGAGTTGGTTCTGACCACTAGCTTCATTAGGACAACAACAGGATACAAGAAGCTCCAAAAATCCTTTTCAAACATTTTCAAGCCAATATTCTTTTTTTGTGCCTGATATTGGGCTGGGAGCCAGTATTTGACCTCCCTTTGATAACACAAAAAAATCTTAAAATCTAAAATTTTCCAGTGCCATATGAAAACTAATTCTCCTCAGACATTTTCCATCAGTTAGAAACTCCCTTTTCTCTTTGATTCTCCACCTTTTGGGTCTCACCAGAAACCTCAACTCCTGCACAACAGAGGTGGAGAAGAACTGCTCCAGGACAGCTGCATCTTCATACCCACCATGACACAGGGTCATGGCACCAGGTGCTGCTTCAAAGGACACTGCCTAACAGCCACTACCTCTGAAGAAGATGTAGACATCCTTCCACAGTCTGGCAAGCTAGATTTAGTTTCTAAAAAATGGTTTGGTTTCTCAGCTCTCACACTGCAGAATCATGTCAGTGCATCCCAGGTAAATAAGCTAATCCTCTGCTTAACTAGCTGCTGACTCTTTCTGCGAGAAACATTTTCCTCCTTTAACAAACCAGGATTTCACTGTGGACACTTTGGGAAAAAAACAAACAGCCTAGTCTTGACAAGACTAATGACAAATTTTTCGTAACAAAGAAGGCAGCTGAAATGGATTTAAAAAATGAGAAGTGCAGCTTAATGAATGAAATCTTTTTTAGAGGCTCTCCAATGAGTCACGAAAAAATGTGAATTATAAATTGACAAAAGCTGAGTAGCTCACTGTACCAGTGTTTCGCTGTACACAAGAAGACCTCAAAAGCAGTACACTGTGAGAGACAGAATACCATCAAAGCTACTGGGGAGGTTAGAGCTTGTTGTCCCTCTAAAAGGAGATGGTTGGATACACCCTAGAGAGTATGGGTGGACACAGATCCACTTCACCTGAGTGCGATATACTCAGCTGCCACTCTGCTTAATGTCTTCCCAGCTCCACAGTTTAAAATGTCCTTCGCATTTACAAACATAATGAGGAAGGGAAGAGATGATTTTTCCTTAGTTCAGGGCAAAACACAGTTTATATATAATTGTTAAATAAAAATATCACAATACAGATCTAAAAGAATTAATACTGTTACCGGTGCACACATAATGTACAGCTATATGAATTGCATATGCATAAAAAAATATCCATAGTGTACACATACTTCTGAACCCATAAGATGTGTTTGATTATTTTTAATATTCAGATTTTCAGCTCTCGGTATCACTCTCTCTCAAAACCACAACTACTTTTTTTAACTATGTGTTTAAGACAGCAAGATTCTTATTCACTAGGAAATTCATATCCAAGAATTTGCATTTTCGTATGTCAATTTTTTCATCATCCTTACTTCATTTTCATTGTTTTGTTTTGTTGTTTTTGTATTTCCAGAGATGTGATCCTGCTGCCTTACAGTGAGGAGGACAGCTCAAGTGGGGAGCAGAAAAGGGCCATCTTTCTCATATTTTTGCACTGCTGGTCAGAAAAGATCTGTTTTCAAGACAGCTGCTCTTTTCTGAAGCAGAGGCTTTTCTCAGTGACCAATTTTTCACACTGAGAATACTCACCTTTCCACATTTTAGCCAACAATATCAATGAAAGTCATGGAAACTTAAAATGTGTCACAAAACGACTGACATAATTTTACAGTAATAAGGAAATAAAACAGATTTCTCTGTTTTTACAAGGTTGTCATTCAGTTATTCTACAGTAGATGGCATCGTGTGACAGAAAGAAAGAAAAAATCGAAAACATCTGGATATAATGAGATTCATATTTGCTTCTAACTTTCTGGACATTGTTAAATGAATTAAGAAATAAGCTAGGAGAGCTGCAATGAAAATCATTGCGGCCTTTGGCAGAATGAAAGTATTAAATAGGTTTCCAAAGGAAACTTACATCTGGGAAGACTTAGTCTGTTCAAGACACCCCCTCTGTGCTCAGATGTAGATCTGTGTGTCAGCATGTTATGACATAATGCATTTTGCATTGCTCATAAAGATTAACTGTTAGCTCCAAAATCCTTTGGAAAGCTGATTTGTGCTAAAGCCCTGGCAAGTAACGTATAGTAATAATAAGGTTATAAAAAAGCTGACTTGCCTACTTCTAGTATTGCAGTAAAACAGTCACATACTTGCCTTAGCCAGCTTTTCTTATTGATTCCTAAACATAGATATTAGCCCAAGATTTAAAAAAAAATATCTTATAACTCAACAGTATCTGCCTATGGCAATGCAAAGTCTTATTCTTCTTCTCAAAGCCCTAAATACAGTGGCTATACAGCACTTCAATTCTATGGAAGTTATTGCAATGGTACGTTGAAAGCTGTGTCAATCGCTAAGTCATTGTACAAGACAGTAAAGGTTAGTACTTGAAAGCCTGGATAACTTTGCACTTATGCTTTTTTACTGAGCATTCACAACTTTAAAAATATTGCTGCGAGTAGCATTTCCCTGGACCAGCCTAAAAAGTGAAGAAAAGGAAAAAAAGGCAACAGAATCTTTGTCATACGCTGGTTTTGAATTATTTTCCATTTCCTAAGCAGACTAGCAGCTTTCTCTAAGTGGACCAATAGGGAAAGCTGAAAGGAAAATCACCATTTAGTCTCAATGGGCCTATAAGTGTGGTACATAAAAGAGCCCAAGTGTGTACAAGGGAAAAAAAAAGGTCATTGTAGGCTTGAAGGATGACAGATGTCATATGGGAAATAATCCTGATTCCAGTGAGCTGAACTGGAATTTGTTATTGAGTGCTATGACCTGTGAAGCTGATCTGTTTTGTAGCTGCTTCAGGCTTTGCATTCGTGCAAGCGCTGTGATCATGACTTAGCCACATTTATATGGCAAAAGGAAAAAATCTCCTAATAGTATCCTCAAAAACCACAAGCTTTTCCACTTTGGCCAAAGCAAATGTCCAGCTATTGCATTAGTAGCAGACTCACATATCCCATGTGCAGAGATGTGACTAAATGGTTAGAAATTAAAGAACATCTTGAACTTGTCTGGTTCTGCCTCAGAAAGGGCAATAGTCCACACAGAGGTGACTCACGATCCTTCAGCAGCCGCTCGATGATGGCTCGGGAAGCTAAACTGAGGAGCTTTGATCTGCGAGAATCCGATCACAAACACAATGAGTCGAGGAAACAGTTTTTGCTGTTATTTAAAGTGAATCTGGTAAAGGCTAAAGCACTGAAATTAAAGTGGCCTTGCTCTAACTTTGACTGGATCCAAAATTTCCTGAAGCTAAGAAGGGTCCTTCTGTTGCTTTTTATGGACTTTTTACTGTACAAAGCCTGTGCTTCCTTACTCTTACCTAGTTTTGGTCACTTGCTTTACAGGATGGCTACTTCAAAAAAAGGTTTTACATTTCTTCTATAATAAATACATCTGTTTATTGTGTACTCCAGCACTGTTTTATACATTGTTTAACCAAAGGACAAAGTAGAAAGGAGATATATTCACTTTCAGTGAAAATTCTGTAATTCTCCCCTACACTGGAGCAGACAGAGGAATCCATCCCAGCATCTGCAGCATTGCTGCTTTCCATCTACTGAGGCAGGAAAGAATGTCACGGAGTCTACCTCGAAGCAAATGGTTTGGGCTCCCTGTCTGGTAGTATGACGATGTTTATAAGAAAATCAAACATACTCGTTCCATCCTGTAATCAGTAATGGAAACAAACGGACTCTCATAATGAACTAACTGGCTTGCTGAGCCAGAAAGGCCTGGTTTGTCCACATGTTCTCCGGTCAGGTAAGTACTAAGTACTCAAAAAGTCTGAAATAGTGTCTGTTTCGTAGGAGTCAGGAAAAGAGGTGGAAATATGAGAAAAACGTTTTAACAAGATAATTTTTTTTCACCTGCAAGGCCTACAGGCATTCTCTCAGCTGGAATTGTCTTAAAACAACCAGCTAATAAACTGAATCCATTTCACATAGTGCATGATGGCATAAGGGCCAATTTGGACATACCTACCTATTAGGACATTCTCAGATTTAATGGTACTGATGTAATATTTTGTATGGTTTGTCCACCATAAGATTGGAAGTATCAAGAATGAAACCTCATTTGATAAAGCACTTAAATGCAGGATGTGAAAAATCAGACTTGGTCCACGTCCTGTAGGAGGAAGAACTGCTATCAAGTCGAATAGAACAGGAGCATGAATAAATGGTTCACAGATTTCCCAAGTTTCACACCAAAAAGGATGGCTACATCCTAGAATTTTAGACTGCAACTGAAGCTTTCTTACTTCTAGGGATGCTCATCTGCCAAAAAGCTGGCTTTTGAACAGTTCTGCTACTGTGCCAGTCCCAGACGTTTTCCTCTTTACTCAGATACAGAGCAAGAAAAAGAAAGCAGCATAAAAGAACGCTGGTTAATCTTAATACTGTACTTGTCTGTCAGAGGAATTGCAGAAAGAAGATGCACACTATTTCACTGGCAATGATAAGAGGGGCTGGATTCTCAGGCAAAGGATCATTACGTCATGTAGCCAATCTGTCCTTGCTCCGAGACCCAACCAACCAGATTACAAAATGGAAAAAACCTCAGGCCTGCACTGGTACAAAAAGCATTTGCATTTTAAACAAATCATTGCTTGTTCCCTTCATTCATCTCTATAAGCTCCAAATATTGCAACCTTTTTGCAGATTTTAGAAATTTTAGAAATATCAGGATTAAAAAATACCCTTACAGCCTATTTGCTACCCAGTAAAACACAAAATGCCTCTATTTTCCTTGCAGATCACTGGCTTCTTCCTAATATTTCAAAGTGTGATTTATGTTAAGAACTCCAATTTTTCTTTATCTTCAAAGGTCTATCATTCTTCTCAAGGGTAATGTAGTCTAAAGTGGCTGAATCTGTCACACTGTTCTGCCTCAACATTTATTCAAAATTTGCTTCAAAAATTGCTCTTCTGTCTTTTTCGTAGAGATAGAGCTCTTTTGCGGTAATCTACAGAATGTGTATCGTTCATTCCTGATTAAGGGTAAGGACTGCTTGATGAGAATGTCCCTTGATTTTACTGGGTTTTGAATCAGACTTAAAGAACATCAACTTCTAATCATTCTGGTGAGAACTGAAGGTCTTCAGTGTCTGAGAGATCAAACCTTTTAATAAAGGTAACCATTTGCATTAGAGCAGGACACACAGTAAGTAAGAATTTAATCTTAATTCAGAGCACTCGATGACTTTTAGAGGGCCCATTGCATAATTTTTCAGTCACTCTTCCAATTATTGGTAAAACGCCTGTGAGATTTTTCCATCCCCTCTGTTCTTACATTAAAATATTTTTTGGCACATCACCTTTTGTGCCATTTGGTGTCACTCTAAAAATAAACAGCAGGCTGCAATCACTTTATTTGTGGCTATTTAGTTGTAGTGCTGGCATACACTCTTACTACTCTGTGGTAATCTGATTTTAATGTGCTGCTTGTCTTTAGAGTGAATAATGCCAAATGGCACAAAGACTTGTGTCTTAAACCAAGCAGAAACTGACATAAATTCAAAGTCTGATGTGATTAGTGATGATTTTATGGATTTATTAGTTTCTTTAAACCTACATCCTGCCTATTCCTTGGACAGAAGACTTCTACAGTCAGAGTCCAAGTGTGAAGGTAATTTAATTTCTTGAACACATGAGCACTTCCAATTTTATTCCATAAGAAGCTGGCCTAACATGATTTCTAAAGAAAAGCAATAGCTTCATGCTCAACATTATTAGGATCGTTTAAGCAGAAAGATTTACCAAAATCCAGCACAACATTTTTTCAGAACTTTCCAAAAAACACCAACCGACCCCCAAGGTATACCTCAAAGACATATTTCTGTGCTTCTGATTTTAGCTAGGACCAGTAATATTTTATAGCATTGTAGGGTTCTTTGCAACATTTCTTGCAGTAGGTCTGCCCTGGCAAGAACAAAGAAAAACTGAAAAACTCATTGTATGCAAGCAGGTTTCCCAGACTGTACAACCAGTCTGAGACTTTCAAAGCATCATGAAAGTGCAATTCAGCTTCTGAGCTGCTCAGTGAAAGAGAACCATTGGAAACTGATAATTGTTACATCTTGCTCTACATAGCAACTTGTGTAAAACACTGAACTATAACTACTCAATTCAGGATACTTTAAGCTTCTTTCAAGATAAAACCCAAAGGCCGTATGGGAAAAAAAACAAAAAGTATGATTTTTGTTTTTCATTGCCTAACTTTGTAATTAAAACAATTTTTATCAGGTGATTAAAGTTTCAAGTGGGACACGATCTTCTCTTTTCCCTTAGCTCAGTGAGAGGGCTAACAATTTTATGCAATGCTGTTTCTGTGGTTTGCCTTGGAAGAAATCAGCTAGATTCAATGCTTCTCTCCTGAGACTGAAACAGATGGGAAATGTTACAATACAGTATAGTACATATGGTAATATCATTTATATTTTCAGATATGTTGGACAAATTCAGCCCCAATATAACTCCACGGCCATAGTGAATTTACATCAGAGATGAGTAAAGCAGCAGGGGGTAAAATTCTACACTAACAAAACTCCCTGCACAATTTTATTGATTTCACTGTAATTTCAGAAGTTGGAAGTAAATGAAGGGTTTGGTTCTTGTATTTCATATTCCAGTGCCTGATTAAAGAACTCTGGCGTATTGTCTAAAGAAAGGAATCATATCTTTGGCTTCCAATAAATTAAAGGTATTTGTAATTCAGAAGGTCAGAGGTGGGGGAAGCAAGATTCTGAATGCATGGAGCATCATTAAACTAGCTTCATCTGCAAAACAGTTTGTTTTAATATCAAGTCCTTATTCCAGTTAGTACTAATTTGCCTCACATCCATTGTGGACAGTTTGTTGGATACAGATGGCAGTATTTGAAATTCTTCTTAATCTGCCTCATAGAGGATATTAAATGGCTATTTGTACACTGGATACAATGTTCTTATTGTCAACTTCCTAAGGCTACCAAAGTGGGTATTGTGAGGGCTTTCTCAGGGTACCAAAGATGACTGTCTTAATTTTGGGGCCACTTTCAAGTATCAAGTTCTGTGCCTATTTTTCAAGCATGAAGACCTAAGGATATTCCTAACTAAATCCTTCAACAGGTGAAAATCCACACTTCTGGCACTGCGAAGAGCCTGCAAGCACAAAGCTGGCTTTTTATTAATATCAGAAGTCAGAAGCATTGCTACTGAAGCAGCTGCCTGAAGCCTGGCACACATGTAGCTCTCCCTGCCCTGTGCAGCAACAACACCTGCTGGCAGAGGGTGAGAATAAACAGTGCTGCGTAGCAGACGAGGGCTAGAACATCATCAGTAGACACGGACAGATCCACCAGAGTTTATCTACCGGAGTCCTTAAAAGGCATGAGTGGAAGAGCCTGAGCCAGAGAAAACCTGATAAATGAAGAGGCTCTGGTTTTGTCTTTTTTTTTTTTTTTTTTTGATTCTTCACTGAAAGAAGTTTACAACGCCCTTTCTCTCTTCAGCTGCTCTAGCAGGAAAAGAATCAGTTGGACTTGAACGCCTCTCTTCTTTCCTTTTTCTCGCCTCCCCCTCCCCAACCCCCATTTATGCTTTTCTGTTCATACAAAAAAGAGAGTTCTACAAAGAGGACCACCCTGCCAACGACGAAGCCACCAACAGGCTTAGAACATTGTGCAAAGAATCTTCAAAATGTCTGAGCAGATTTCAATTACTCTTTTCAAAGATTTGCAATTCCCACTACACAGCCTATTGTTTGCTTTCACTAGGACATTCTTCTCTTAAACAGCTGGCACAAAATGACTACTGCTCTGTAGGGAAACAAGAAAACACCATACTGTAGATTTAAAGCCAAACACGGAAAAAATATAATTTTTTTTAAAAGGGCCTCTCATGAACATAAAAGTGCTTTCCAAGAGAATATGAATTCTATTTTTGCTGCTTATAGCTGAAGGAAAGCATGGGGGATGTAGTTTGTTTTCCTTTGATGCTCAGCATGGCTATTACACTGAACATCAAAGGAACAATGAACGATGTTTCCCATATTTTCCATTAGCTGTGTTCGGGTGAGGAATTGTTTCTCTTGTGTCTGTCTGAAAAAGAAGCTGCAGTTTTGCCCTTGCATCTTTTCCTAAAAGAAAATGGAAAGAAGGAAAAGAGACAGAAGAAGAAGAAGGGAAAGAACAGAAGTAAAGAGACGTTTACAGCAGCCAGCCTGCTAATGCACTGCCTGGTCACTGGACTTGAATTGTGGGGAATTTCAGTGTGAATTAATTATGTCCAGAAGTTTTCCAAGAACTGCCAGTGTCAAATTGCTGTGGGAAGTAGTTTCCAGACACAGATCATCCTTTCCTACCTACCGCTGCAAAGGTGCACAGGGTGTTCCTGCCCTTTGCAGTGCTGGGGCTGGGAATAAAGCGGTGCCTAAATCCACCATAGCAGCCCACAGAGGTTCTGCACATGGAAGAAAATGTTTTGCTGCTTGGCAGGAAAGCAGAGATGCCTGTGCCACCCTCCAGGGTGGGATGCACAGTGACTGAAAGAGAAAACCAGCAGCAGAAAGGGATGAGTCTGCTGTGGTAGTGGATAGCTTTGTCTTATGCCAAAGGCCATTCTGGTACAAATTCCATTAAAGTCTTAAAGCTACAAGTCACATCCCCGATTTCTTCAGACTCATTTGGGTGCCCCTTTAGCTGTAAGAGAAGCCCTTGCCTTTCAAAACAACAAAACACATTCAGCCTTCTATATCTTTCCATTATCATCACATTCTTCCTGTTCAATGTCCTGTGCATGCTTTCTCCTCCCTGGCAGACATCTCTTCATACAGTACCAGTGTGAATCAAAGCAAGACAAAAACTTGCAGGCATTGTTAAAGAAGATACAGTTTTCATTCTCGTTCTGATAGTTCATGTTTAAATGAAGGGTTTGATGTAAATGAAGGAAAATGGAAGTAGTCTCTTAGCTAATCTGAAAGGAATCTCTTCTGCTGTACTTTCACTAAACAAAGCCAGAAGTCCCAGGGCTGAAGCTTATCCAAACTAAAGCCAACAAACGGTTGTTGTTGGAGGGGGTTATATCATGTTTTCCATTGTCATTTTGACATGAAACAGGCAGAGGCTTCAACTTTGCAAACTCGGAGACAAGAAGATTGGCTCTGAAGTGAAAATAAATAAATAAAAGCAGCGGTTGGAAGTAGGCTAGGTTTTCTCAAAGCAAAATTGAGAAAACCTTTCCTATGAAATACAAGATGAGAAAAAAATAATGACTGCTGGAAAATTTAAATGCAAAATATAATTTACTATGCCTCTGTGTGAAAGATCGCTCTACAGTCACTGATGGAACTTACTCCTTCTTGCACCCTTCTGGCACTTAAGATAGGCTAAGCACAACTGTTATACTTACAGAGGAGACTTTCTGACTCCTGTAATACATAGTTTTTTACTGCTTGTGGCGATTATCAGTTCAACAGCCACAGCCAGGAGCAACGTAAGGATTAATCTTTGAAACCGTCATACAGTCTCAAACCAATGTGAGAAATACGAATGGCACGGTCTCTGCACAAAAAAATGGGAATCGTATTTCCCTGAAACACAAAGCGTCTGACTGCTAAACGGAGAAAGATCAGGAAATTCTGTGGGAATTCCTTATAGATTTCTCCAGGGACAAAACATCTCTTGTCAGGGAAGCCACAGGGAGGACAGAAAGTAAAACCTTGCAAACCGTGTGCATCTAAAGATTCAATGGAAGAAAGAAAACCCCTAGAGTAGCAGCTGTTCTGCAGCAGTAACTAAGCCAGAGCACTGGCGCCCGTATCTAGTAGCAGCATGGCCACGGGAAACCAACTGCAGTGAGTCACCACACAGCATCTCTGTAACAGAGATAACACCACCATGAGCAGCACAGCCCTAAACAGCCTTCTTTCCAGCAGGAATCCACTGGATCCCCTGGGCTGGAGATGGGCAGCATGCTGAGAGCCAGGGGCTGCAGCACTCTTCTGCACCCAACCACACTCCCTGCAACAGCCAAAGGTAAAGAAATTAAACAACAGTTCTTGCATCACTCCTGGAGTACTCACTACACGGTACATTATCATGGATGTTTTGAAGCAGGGGTAGTCTGTTAAAGTATCGTAGCAGGCAAAATACTGAAACTAATATTTTTGTTCCATTTTGAGTTAAAGATTATTTATCATCTGCCAAAACCCCAAACCAGAATGTCTCAAAACCATAGACATGCAGGTGGGTAGGTACTGAACTCTAAACCATGTTAAAGTTGTGCAATCTACAATTTACCAAGCTACCACAAGGAGACCGAGCTAACAGTTGTCATGTTGAATCAGAGAGGATCCTATTATACTCTTTTCAACTTTGAGTTTTATTTTTTTGGGTGTTGCCAATAATAAATTGAATTTTTGCTCCATCACATCAAGTTTCTGCAATGATGTGGGAATTTAATGCAGTTACTTTAAGACCGAAAAAAAAGCCCATTTTGTTAACAACATATCTTCACCATTGCCAACTGTTTTCCTTTTCTTAACTGGGATCTTTTCCCTAGTTTCTTAAACAAGCATGACTAAAGAATGGTATAATCTGGAGTATTAATGGACATGACCATTGCACTAATTTCCACTTCTGTGGGTTTTGATGAATTATTACTTCAAACCAACAAATTAAAACTTGCAACTGTTGCAGCAGCTGTGGCCTGTGCTCTTCTCCAGATTACTAACCTACCATGAAAACAGCAAGAACAATATAGTTTTCATGCTGCCCGCTAGCCTGGGAAAGCATGCTTTGTTATTGTTTCCCCCTACTGGTAGGCTGAACCTTTCAACTCTGAAAAGATTGCTTTTAACCCAAAATGCTAAATGACAGTCTGCATCATTTCCATTTCTGACCTATAGCATACTTTCTCAATTAATGAGGCCAGGTATGTCCCATTTTCTGCACATTTCTGATTAAAACAATGTTTGAACAACATTAGCACATAACTGGGACAATGACTAAAAGATCCATGTCAGTCTGGTTTGCCAGCCAGTCTGTGAAACAAAAAAGTGTTAGTAATTCACTCCTTCCTTTCTCTTGAATAGCATTAATTAAAACTTAACATCCAGCCGTTGCGTAAGGCTGGCATCAGCTAAGATTTTGCAAGTGACACCTGGCTGCCTATTTCAAACCTCAAAACTTTGGCAGAAGCTGGAAGAGGAAATAGGATCTACTTGTAATCTGCAGCACTAAGCAGGGAGCAAATGTAATGACGCTGACTGAGGCATCAACAGTAATATTCGTGCCAGAGACAACACCCTTCTACCTCAGCCTTGTAATAAAGCAGTGGATGTTTCCAACTCCACCTCCTCTTTGAAAAAGTCAGTCTATGTTGATTTGGTCTCAAACCAAAAACAAATTTGGAAAATAATGAAAGGGATGTATAATGGTCTCATTTTCCTAAGGCTAATGTCTTCCAAGGATGTGTGATCTAAAATGTGTTTATAAAATTTGTCATATTTCCAAGAACATATATATAATGTTTAGAGGGGGTGGATTCCCCAGGCTTTAATTTAGCATGATTTTTCCAGACCAGAAAGGAATGTTTCAGTTTTCCTAAGCATATCCTTGCCTGCTGTCTGCTTAGTCAAAAACAGTTAGGAAAAATGGAAGAGCAGTAGACCCCCGATCCTTCATATTTTCATGTAGTCCAGGTTAGTTAAGATGGTGTCATTATCTGTTGGCACACAGACATGCGTCATCTGGTTTTACCTTCAAAACTCTGGAAGGGGACTTTTCTGTGGTACCAAAACCTTTGAAGAAAGATACTTCGCATTGTAATTAGCTTTACCTTTAAACTAGCTAATTTATCAACGAAGAATACATATATGCAATGTTGCATATAGATAAGTGCTAAAAATACCAGTTTGGCAGTCTCACAAATACACTGCGGTACCCATCTACTTCATTACCTATCTAATCCTTTCAAATTTATAAAATAAGAAAGCAAAATGGCTAAACCAAGCTGCTTACAAGTTTTCCTAAAATTTCATGCTTCTTTTCTGGGGGATCAGAAGTGGGTGCTCAGCTTAAAGACTTCTTTGTGTGCTGCCTCCTGAAACCTACATGTAATGGTTATATTTCATTTTAAAACTGTAATTTGCAACTGGAAGTAATAAGAAAGGTCAATAAGTCTTCCCAGAGAAATTTTAGGATTCAGTCATTACCTCAGAAACGAGCTTCCTGACCAAACATCCAGGATAAAACTTACAAGGAAAATGCTAAATTACTTTAGAGCAAAAAATTATTTGGAATAATAATTAAGGGTTTCTGGCTCTGCTCTCACGCTGCTTTTAGAGAATTAGAGTTTTCCTGATGACCTCAGTGAAGTTCCTCAAGGACTATTGGGTGTACATATGAGAAGTGTCACGATCCAGGTGTCTGAGATGTCCCTTAACCATCTCACATGCAGCTGAGACAGGCTCAAATCCATCTGAGCTCCCTTTTGGCACTGATGTGAGCAGGGCTGTGCACGTGATGTGCTTCCTTTTCAGTCAGTGGAAACTGCCAAATACCTCCAGTCTGTCTAGCTAAAATTTATACTGTCTTCTGGAAGTAGCTGTCTAGATTGACTACACAAACTCAAGATAAATGGTACAAATGTAGGCCATGAGGCCAGCAAGTGCTTGCACAAAACGTGCTGGCTGGGTAGAGGATGGATTTCTTTCCCAAAGAAGGATTCAAAATTCTTACACTTCTTGGTAGTTTAATATGCAGGATGTAAAGATGCCTTCAAATGGTGGAACTGAGTATACATTTCCAGAATCTGAACCATCTGTCATGTCTGCAGCACCAGCTTCATGTCATGTTGGCTATCAGGAGGCATTTTATCTTGAATATCGTCAGGGCTTGCAAATGCCTTACGCTAACATGACACATATCAGAAAACCAGAAATGTGAATAGGTGGTTTCATATGCAGCCTAAAAGTATCCTAGTGGGTAACCAGGACATAAAGCTTTTGTTCATGGCAGTCTCAGAAAATTCCTTGTTCCACAATAACCAGATCCTGAGCTTTTGAAGAGGTTCAACCTGAGGCTGTACTCAAATCTCCACTCCTAGCTATTACAGTGAGACATAGAAACATATAGCCCAGAGGTACATCTGACTATCCTAAACTTGGTGTATTCTGAACAGTTTCCTTAATATCTTGCCAAGTCTTGTCTCCTGGGAAGCTCTCCCAAGGAACGTTTTATATTGACTTACATTTGATACTAACCATATAAACATTTTTCTTGACAAGAGAGAGCATTTTAGCATGTCTGGAAATTCTTTTTTGAATCGTGGAAAATTTGGATTCCCAGTCCATCACTGCCCTGCACGTGAATTAGTGATGTTAATAATCAACTCCTTCAATTACTATTTTCTGTGAGAAAAGCATATTCAAACGTGTAGAAAGGAAAATTCCAAAGAGAGGACAGAATTCTATATTTTAAGGGATAACTAGTGTTTTATCAGTCTCTCTGCATTACCTCTTCCCTGTAAGTAGTATGGAACTTAGCCCAGTAAGGAAATGTTACTACACCATGAAACAGGAATGTGGCAGAAAAATGAGAATACTCCCTCACACTTCATTTGTGTATTGTTCTTCTACCCAAAATTTACCATTTCTTAAGTTAAATATATGTGTTGCACCTCAGAAATGTCCAGAGTGAGGGAAAGAAACCTGGCGCTCGGTGGGGGGGGGATTTATTTATTGGAAGAAATAAACTGATATTCCTTCTTTTTGTATTGCATGGTCCCTTAGTCCTTATCCCTCTAAAGATATATATATATACATACACATAATGCATATTAAATATATGCAGTATGTATATTATTTACTGCTGTAAGCAAACTCATAGCATATGCTTGCTCAGATTCTATAATATTTTCTTCACTGAAGATTACTTAAGAGATAGTTTATATACTGTAAAAGCAGAAACAGTAAGCATCAGTTCACAGTATATTATATTTACTCTCTATAGAACATCTTTATATGGGTTAGGGTTTGTTTGTTTTTTTTAAGATACTTTACAGAGCTTCTCCTGTGTCTGTGCTGGGTGAGGGAGGCGGGTATTTGGGCATGCATCTGTTGCAGAGGATGTTACTCGATTTGCTCATGCACAGAGCCTCCTGAGCTCCAACTGCTCCACTGCCAACAGCCTGCTGGTGGACTCACAGTCAACCTCTCTGCAGAGGTGCCTTTCCAGGTATGCAGAGGCAGACAGATTTGCCATGAAATGGCTAACATAATCATTTTCATGATTTGTACCATACAGACTAGGGTAGGGTGTGGTTTTAAAGGCATGTGGCTGTCCGTTACTGCACTATGGTTTATTTGGCTGCTGCTTATCAAGTTATTTGTAAAGTTATTCGTTGCCTCGATGCAGGAATAAAACTTAGCAGATCTTTTAGGTTTGCAAGAAAGAAAAATGTTTTATCTTAAGGAAGCTCTGGTTTACAACGTCTGGCAAGTAGGAACAGAGCACATCCAAAAAAGGTCAGTTGTACTTGTGGAATGTCATCTGTTTAACTTAAATACTCATACTATGATTATCTTCACTTTAAATTGAATTATTGTTTACAAAGTATTCCCCCCTCCCTCTAAATTCCATATTTATTTGGTTTTTGGTGTTCTTGTTCTCTGTAAACATGCACGCACATAACTCTCATGGACTCCTAGATACCATCAGCTGCTAATCAGTCTTGTGAGGGACAGAAACAGCCTGCAGATGCAAAATTCAAACTATTTCACTGAGGGAATTAGTTTACCCTCCTGCTTTATGTCAAAGTAAAAATCCCATAAGCTGACTATTTTCATGTATCGCTCTTAAAAACTGTTTCATCAAAACTGCTTAGAATTTTAAGGCTCTTTTCTGCACGCAAATTTTTTAAACAACCCCCCATGCCGCCAGTGGAAAACGTACAAGTACAAAGGAGAACTCCAGATAAAAAAGTTGGAAGTAAAAACTTATTGCTGGTGACAAATAACTTCCAGGCAGCGCAGAGCTAACAGTTAAAATGTTATTCCAAGAGTTAAAAGAATAGTTCAAAAACTCTCCAGTGTCTGTAACAGGAAAACAAGTAAGAACAAGAACAAATGCAGCTAAGGCAGAAAGCCCCGTAGAGTCCTTTAACCAGAGAAGAGAGCAAAGCAAAGAGAAACCTTTGGGATGGTAATGCAAACTCCTGCAGCTTTCAAGTTTCAGCATTAAATATCTGACTCCGCTGAATCAGTGAAGGGAAAGTTTTCTGGTGAGAACTGTGAATACACATTTCTTACAAGCTATTAAAATCATTGGTGAAAATAAAAATAAAATAAAAACATTAAATCATAAGAAGCTTGAATTACTCACCGTCTTGTTGTGCCAAAATAACTGAGGGTTGAAACACGGCAAGAATGAGCAAAGTTACTTTTTGCACAAAGCTCATCATGTCTAAATATTAGACATGAGACTCTCTGTGCAAAAATAAAAATGGGGGGTGGGGGGAAGAAATCTATTCAAAATAGCAACATCGGTTGTTCCCTGCCCTTCCAGCACCGGGCCATGTACAGAACTCAGCCACAAGCATTCCCCAGCTTTGGCCTTAAATAGGAAAAAAATTGGCTTACTTTACTTTTCCACCCCCTTTACTGAAACATGAGAAGAAGACCCATCCCCTAACAGTAAATGAATGATTAATATTTCTCTTGGCTTTACAGAAGAATAAAGTCCACTAAACAAGATACACAGCACATCTGGAACTTTAGCATGCATATGAAATGCACACTGAGCCCACATATGAACAGTTTGTGTGAGCTATATGTGATAAATATGCATGTGAAAAAAAAGTCCTCTGGTAAAGCATTTTTTCATGTTAATTAGGAATCAATAGATACAGCCCAAAGAGGATTTTTAATTCTTAGCATTCCAAAACAAAGATAATAGGTAAATACCTGATGTGGCCGCACAAACTGAAAGAATCCCAGAAGTGGAGGAGCAAACCTGGGTGTTTCCACTTATGAGCAATCAGAGTTAATGAAAGGCAGCCCTGAAAATTGCAACACTTGTGTTCCACTGCTTTTCTCACCCTCTCTGCCTCACACCATGACTTTGTGTCACCTGGGGAGAAGGCAAACATAAAAAAAATTAAGAAGAAAACTAGGTCCCAAATCAGAAGCACCAATTTCCCAAACTAAAACTTTTCAAATAATTCATTTTGCTGCTGTCATTACAACATTTGAAAGGAATGCAGAACAAGTACCACCTTTTTCTGCACTGTTTGCTCCTCACACAAGAAGGTATAGAGGATACAAAAAACCAAAAACAACAAAACAAAACTTGAGACTAATAATCCCTTCTAAATGTAGTTCTTTCTTTATTTCATGCTAAACTTTGCTGATAATAGGATCAGAACACAAGAATTTATTTTCCAAATAAGATGGCTTAATCAGATTTTGTTATGAATGTAGTTTTGCTGGGAATGTAGCTTTAAGTCTAAATTTAGGAGACTCCAAAGTGAATGCAGAAAGCTGTCACAGTGTGCATCCCTGCTAAAACAATGACCAAACTACTTACTACTCTCAGTCGATTAATTTGATCCAGGTCATTAACTGCAGGAGTGCTCATTCATTTGTTCTTAAGTGTTGCTGAGATTACAGTGACCTAGGGAATCATCCCTCCTATCAATAATTCCTTAATGTCACAAACTGCCATCCCAAAAAAGGGATACACATCACTATATGCATGACAAAATAAGAGCAGCTTGAGGTCACCTTTTAATCTGATAGGTATTGAGTCTCATTTCAAAACCTGTTTTTCTGAAATGCATTTGCACTTAAGCTGGAAAGTCCTCTTTGGCTGGGGTCACCTGAGGTGGAAGAGGTTGAAGCAAGTATGAAGAGATCTTAAATGTGCCACTTTCAACATACCCTGAGGGTCTCTTCTGTGTCTTATACACTCCTAATGTACGAATGGCTTGATACATATAAAAAGAAATACACATCACATTTTTGCATTAATTAAATACTCCCCAATTTTCCACGTTGTCTGCATTGGGATGGCAGAATTATTTCATGCATCTTGGGGTTTCATATCCAGTATCATATTACTTAACAGGTTAGGTTACTCGGTTTATAAACTTGAAGTATATACAAGCAACAAACATAACCACCTCCTGTTGCGCTATCCTAGAATGTAGGAAAAAAGCTTCAATTTTTTGTGCACGGGCCTATAAGGCTATCTTCTCTTTTAGAGTTATGCTCAGGACATAAATTAGAACCACAACATCTAATAATACCTGGATTGATTTGTTTGGATCTTTTCAACAGAAATCTACAAACAGACCAATCCGCTGGATCCAAACCATTCTCAGCTATGGAATGAGAGTTAAACTAAATTAACTGTTTCTCAAAATCACATGCAAATCAGTTTTTTACTTCCACTCAGTTTTCTGTATTAATGCCTACATGTTCATCACAGTAACAGGTTGTACAGAAACAAATCCTGAGGTTTCTGTGTAGAAGCATAACCAATATCACTTAATGATTGCAACCCATAAAAACCAGAATAACCTATGGACCTTAACTTCCATAGGTTCTGCAGTATATTTGCTGTGGTTCAGCAAACAACGAATGCCAATGCTCAGATACACTGAAATTTCTCCTTTGTGCTACCTTCACATAAGAGTAGTTATAGAATTGATTTTATAATTCTAGTGTAAAACCACAAAGCGATTGCCTTTTACCGTCATGAGTCAATTTCTTTTGACTGAGCATTCACCATTTTGCTTTCCTTTAATTACCTGGCCTTTGTGATCAAAGGCTTCCTTTTCACATCCTCTGCACAGAAACCGGCTCCCTAGAATCCCAGCTGTCTTGATTCTTGAGTCTTGCAGGGTAGTTTTGGAGTATTTAGTAAGAAGATCTTGGTTAATACTCACCTTCCCAGGGATGTAATGTCTTGACACCTGGACTAAACAGAAAAAGGTACTCATATCAGAATCAGAGCATTTTTGCATGGGTGCACCTTGAATAATTACTTACAAAGCTTATTGAGTGTATACGCGCTTTGCTGCGGATACCGTGAAAGATGTGTAGACCAAAACTACTGACCAACCTCTACATCAGATGACTGGAGTATTCATTCGGCTCCTGCAATTTGGGATTCCTTGTGTATGCTTGAGTCTTGTGGTGACATTCTGCCTCAGAAAGACAAATGAGAGACATGCTCTTACATATTTTTCAGGTGACCTCAGGTCCACCTCCCCAAAAGGTCAGTCTTTAAGCAAATGATCTAAGTGTTACTCTAAAAGTTCACGAAGTTCTGACCTGTAGAACAGGCTGGCAGCTGTCCCTTGTTACCAATAGAGCTTAATCTGAACTGAAAATCTTCAGGTTTTGTCGTCGTAATTACCCTTATGTCAGGAACAAGATATTTATTCTTTGTTCTGTGTGGATTGAATTTTAATGGTAGTAAATAACCTCAGAACCTATAAAGGAGCGTATAGTTTCATAGACATAAAACACTGAAAATAGTGCAAATAGTGACCAAATGGACAGGGGCAGGGAGGGGGGAAAGCTGGAAAAAAGAAAAAGGCTGGATTTAGGTAAGTCTAAAGAAAATTTTTTTTCCCCCAAATTGTACTTAGTGAACCAACACACGCCGCTAAGATGCATCTATGACGTTTTCTCTTAAAGCCCACTTTTTAAAAACTATTAGGCCTACAAGAAAAGCTGAACCTAGAGCCACTAGAAAAAATAAAATCCCATACCCTTCTTTAACCATTCCTGTTTATAAGATAGAAGTAATGCAAATGATGGATGTCCTAATGGATGATTACAGGAACTAAAGTGGCCAAGTCAATGAAATTGTTTCATTCTTCTCTCATCTTTCCATTTTCACTAAAATTTTTTCCTACGACAGTGGGCAATCAGCCTTTGAGATGCAGACTCTTGTTCACATGCACTCTGTTTTCAGCTTTGCACAGCTTCAGTGGTTTTCACAAATGAAAACCTTTTTTTTTTTTTTTTTCCAAAAGTCCTGTGCAGATTAAATAAAATCCTTCATCTGAGTCATGTTGGGAACTAACTGTGTTACAGCACAGCTGTGAAGGCTCTTAAGGCAGCGCCAACATTATGACTGCATACGGGTGAAGCAGACAGCACCCACAGCATTTTCTCTTCACAGCAGAAGGGACACAAGCCAAACTAGTTTAATGACCTTTGGGTGTACCGAATGCTGGGGAATTCAAAATCTACAGCCAGGGCGTGGTTTTTCTGTACTGAATATGCACCTACTCTTGTCGCCAATGATGGAATCTGTTAATTTAGAACATTGGCCCAATGCCTTGGTGAGTATGCTCCTCCTTTTCACTGAGGTGTCAAAATTATTTTGCAAGGAATCCTTTCTTCTTGTCTCTAGTTCAGATTTCCACTGTACAACTGAAAAAAACTCAGACCTCCACTTTTTAAAGAAATACCACAGTCCTACACACCTAATGAAGTACTTAGTGAAATGTCTACAATACTTTGTGGCAGGAGAGTATCCTATAAATGCTTTTGTGGTCTACAACTTGTGGTTGTTGGGACATCAAAATAACATGAAAAGGGAGAAAATATTTATAAATTTAAGAATAAACTTGGATGTGAATTCATGACTATTTTATTTTACACAATCACAAAAAAATTATGTTTTGCTGTACTTCTAAGTAACAAAAACCTGTTAAATCCATCAGAAGAGCAGTCCGAGAATGAATTATCATAAAAAGTATCCTTTCTACCATGGGGTTTGTGTAGAAAGTGGTGGTGCATCATGCAAATCAAACACTCTGTTAGCTCTGCGGAAATCAGTGTTGCTCCGGATAGCACATGTAGTTCCCAGAAGGACTCAACTGTCCTGTACTTCAGCTATTGGTTCAGATGGGACCTCAGCATAGAAAGGTTCCAGATTTTAGGCTTCAGCATTGGCAATCCAGCACATTTTATGAACACGTTTTTTTGGTCTTTTTTAAATAAAATAAGAACAATAACTGTAAGATACAGCCAAGATTTTTTAAAAATTATTGTTTCACATTTTTCTGTTTGCTGATTTATTGTTTTTCTAATGAGAGAATAAATATTCTTGTTTGAGTTTTCTAAAGAATAACAAAAGGCCATTCGTACTCGTATGACTCATCTTTTAGAAAAAACAGAAAACAGAAAAACACAGGATTAAATGTTTTAACTCTTGATCTGGTCATTATTAACATGATTGGAAGCAAAAGAAATTACCAAGGCAAAAAAATTGAATTTTTTTTAAAAAACCTATTCCAAATGAAGGCCACTGGAGATGTGCAAGTAGGTCAGAGAATGTGGCAATACGAGAGTCTTCCATCAAAAATGAAATTACTGTCTGAAAAAAAAATGAAATAGCAGTCTTCAGGAGTAGTGTCAGACCAGTTTCCACTGGCTGATGGTATGAGGCAGGTATGACGTTCTCTTCTGGACTGTAAGTGCTCCATGTGTCCCAAAGAGCACACTGATTTCCTAGAATGGACAAACAGCGTCCAGCTGTTTTTCTGGAAGGAGGGGAAGTGTACCACGCTGGGGCCAGCCTTGCTGCTGCTCATGCTGGTGGGTGGGTGGCCTGGGAGGCTGACTGCAAGGATTCTTTTGACATCTATTTTATGGGATTTCTCCTGATCCGTGACCACTTGTCACATTTTTTTCTCTGCTGCTAACTCTAGTATATTTTCATAGAGCCCATCATATATCTGCTGTTGGAAAGTGGCAGCACTTAGGAATTAATTTGTGCAATGTCATGTATAGAAGAAAAACTCATGATGTAAGTTTAGCTATATGCCTTGATCTGTTCTGCTTTTCGAAGTTCTTTTTGTTTCAAGATAAATCCCATCCTAAGAACATTAAATCACTGCCTGGTGTTTGAAAGCGTCTCAAAGTCTCTACTAATAACATCAGGTACAATGGCAGATAAAGAAGATACATTAAAACAAATAATTTATAAATATGTTTGCAGTTATACTACTGATCTGAACTCATTTTATGGCTAAGCTCTATATGGGCTTGCAGGTTTTGTTTTAATATTACAAAACAAAAACCCCTAGTTCAAACATATTAACTGTATGTTGGTAAGAACTGCTTGGGCTATGACAGGCAAGCCTGGGAAAGTTTTGTTTGATACCTTGAGTAGAAAGAGACTGCAAAACCACTCCAGAGTAGCAACAAAGTTGTGGGGGACTCTGGTGACCAAGTTACATAGTTAGGAAGGATGATCTGGAAAACAGAATGAAAATGCCACACAGTCATTCTTTTTCATCTCTGCAAACTCTGTTATCACAAAGAGAGATAATAATTATTCTAATATTTTTACTTGAAACACTTATGCTAATGAATTGGATTTAAACTATTCTGTAAATCAAAACATTGTTATGTCTCATTTGAGATCGATTTACTCTCTGTTCCCTAAAGACAAGATGCTTTCTATCTCCTTTCCAAACGATTGTGTCTCATGGAAAATTGGAAATAAATATAATTTTAAAATATATTTTTTTATTGGGACAATATAACAACTTCAAAAAAAATAGCTTTGAGGTGTGAAATCTTCTTGCTCCTTAATATAAGAATGTATGCTTCTCAACAGATCGTTTTCTACACACATGGAAAATTCAGAAAGGCATCTACTCCAATTGATTAAATCCATATTTGAAGGTGTTAAACATCCTTTTTTCAAATGGCAGAACAGTGAATAGCCTTGTATGAATATGCTCAAAAACAAGACTACAAGGCTGGTATTGTGATTATGGAGGAGTACCACAGTCATGATTTTGAGAGCAGAGAGTTAAGAATGTGCCTTTAAATTAAAAAACATGTAACTCTACCTTCCCAGCCCCAGATGAACTCCCCATTCCTCATAGGGATATTCCACCAAACTCTTGCTAGAGATCAGTCAAGCTCCCGGACACGCTCTATTGAAGAAAACTTGTATGCAGAAAATTAAAAGCAGCAGCAGTGGAAAGAATCTCTTAGTGAGTGCCACTATATCTGATTAGTATTTATTTTAAGATTAGAGATCTGGTCTGGGTCATTCTTTCCTGATGGTGGCAGTACGTTGTTTACTGCAGTGGCAACGTTCGGCTAATTCAGTAGACACTGTGGGAGAGAAGGAGGGTCTCAACTGCAAAGAGATACCCCACTGGGAACCAAAGAGTATTCAAATCCCCCCTTCTCCTGTGCAACTCTGCATCTCACTGGCATGGAAAGAGTGCCAGTTGCCAGCTACACACCCTGCATCTCCCCCCACTGACCTCTGCTTGTTCCCAAGGCCAGCAGAAGACACAGCTGTCAGGAATTTATGAAATGAGCAGACACGTACACAGGACTGAAAATCTGACCTGCTGTTATGGAAATCTTGGGTTCTTTGCACAACAGAGTATTAAGCCTGTTTCCATTCCCAGAGCTTCTGGTGCTGTTTTTGATTTAGAAATTGCACTTCCTAATTTATAAAGGTCAGGAGGGCATTGTTGTTATTATACTATCTTTCCCATAAGCTGCCTTACTGTGCCTCTTTATGTTTTGCCACAAAACCGCTGCATACTGTTATTTTTCCAGCTCCCAAGATATCACCCATGATGATTTTAACTACCTTTGGAAGAGTAATGAAATTTCAAAATGACTAACTGCTTTACATACACCATCTCTAGATCTCTGAGAACTTTATCAAGTGTCATCTTTGCGTTAAGCAAATGAAAAACTACAGTATAAAGAAGAGAGAATATTTTCTAAAAATGCAAAATAAAGACCCGAGCAGAATCCTGGTCCTGATTCAGTGCAATACTCAATAAACTACAGTTTATGGAGGTTGTCATATACCTCAGATTTGGTCCTCATGAACCAAATGGCACTCACCATTATTCCTCAGAAGCGTAACTGGCATTCTCGTCAAACTCTTTGTACCTTTGGAATCAGAGTTGTGCCACCAGCGAGTGAAATGATAAATCCTTTTGAAGCTTTATGCTGCTAATTTGTTAGTCCTCTACCACTGCCCAGATGGTGCAGATCAGCAGATTCAGACCATCCACACTTTTGGCTGCACTTCTGAAGAAAAAAAAATCACATTTCTTAAATACAGGCACAGTGTAGAATGAATTGCTGAGGATGCATTTGATTAACATTCTTATAATGGTTAACATCTCTAAAAATTTGCTTGACTACAGTTTGCAAAGAGCTGTTCTGCTGCTTCTGCTGTTTATGTTCTGAGTTAAATCAGACATTGCAATGCAAAAGCTATAAACAAACCAGCAGATTTCACTGACTGATACAAAGGATTTCAATACAAATGGTCATTTGCATCACTTGTAATAACTTTTTGCCCCATGCCTGTTCTCAGTAAGCGGAGTTCCTCCCATTTTCATGATTCAAGGTCCCTGCCTTAGGGAAACAACACAAAAAGAAGGATCTCGCCTGGTGCTTTCTATCACTGTCTGCTCTATTGCTTTTTAGCCTGGGGCGATCTCAAGACGAAGTTTTATAGTAGCTTTTTGCGGGTGCGTGCGTGCACACTTGCCTGGGTGCGACAAAAGACTTCAGAGAACAGCATGACACAAAACAAGCACCCTGCACTTTATTAGTTATGAATAAAATACAAGCGTGTTTGCTTGTTGCACCTCACAAAACGGAATATAAGATCATCCCCTTTTTAAATAGCCTTGCAGCTTTCTCTTACACACCCAAGCGGCACAGCCAGGTGGCAAGGTGCCCAGCTTTGGGACCTGGGGGCTGGAAAGCGAAAGACCCGTTGAGGGCTGCTGCGCGGGTGCAGGAATGTACAGCCGCACCTTGGAACGTTAGCGGAAAAAGAAGAAAAATTTGCCGCGTGTTGCAACAGGTTGTCACACGGTACAGTGTTATTGTGAGACCTCTGCACTATTTTATAGTCACCTTCTGTTGTAAAATGGTTGAAAAGCATTTGTGTGTTATGCCGCTACTGTATGTCACTGTTAAAACTTAATGACAAAGAGATCATGGAAAGGTTTATGAACTTCTTACTGGGATAGATCCCGGCTATCCTCGAAGTTTAAGCTGCTTCTGCTTCCCACGTCAGCAGCTGCCTCTGAGACAAACACCACCCTCCTGCCGCACCAGACTCCTGACTGCCACAGGGGTTGTGTGCTTCGACAGAACCAACTGCAAGGACACAAATAATCAGAAAAATTCAAGAAAATGGAAGCTGCATGATATATTTGGTAAGAATTTACAACAACTTCACTGTATAGTCTCAAAACTGACGCCTAGGGACATTAATGTAAACAGTACCTAGGACTTAAAATAAAATCTAACAAAATACATCATTGTAACACCTGAGAGTACCTACCCCTCAGTGCAGATGACATTATGATACAAATAATACACTAGTTACAGCATTATTTTTGTTTGTGCTGAGGTAGCTACCCAGACTCCAGAGAACTTGCCACCCAGTAAGAGGACAAGCCATATAAAGTGACATACAATCTGAACACAACTCTTTGCAGAGTTAATAGTGGAGCGTACAGGCGTTATTCGACGCACTCACCATAGACTCGTGATAAAGAACGGTATGAACAAGCTCACTTAGCTATGCCCTGTAGTACAAGATGTGTGCATGTTAAGCACAAACTTGCAGTACCATAATTTTAGTGATCAGAGGATTTTCAAATTGTAGCTTAAAGCAGCTTTCTAATGAAGACAAACAGGCAGCATTCAAAATCTTGACACCAGATTTTGGTCCTACTCACTTTTGTTAACCTGTGAATAAAACGTCATGTAGGTGAAAAAACAACCTATATTTAAATAAAACGTCTACATGCAACCACAGAAGGAAGGGGGAACGAGATCTTTTCTGTTTATATATTTTACAACATTTTCAAAGTTAGAATAAGGTGTCTTTTCAGAGCTTTTTTTTTTTAAAACCTTATTGAAACACTGTGTTCAAATAAAGACAGGAAAATTCACTTCATTATCTTTGGAAAGCTGCAAAGCTGTCAGCAGCAATACTTAAATATTCATGAGATGTTTCTAATGTGTTACTTGTAAAAGAAATTTCAATTTCTGCTAGGCAAAAAGTAAAAAAAAATTGAACCATAAGAATTCAAAGAATTTGACCTTGAATAACTTCTAATGTTATCAATCTAGCAATGTGCACTAGTTTTCCTTTGGACCTAGAGCATTGGCTATTTTGGAGTATAATGTACAATGAGCAAGCCAGTTTTAATTTATTTGTGCTGAGCTAATAACTCCTCGAAAGGGGAAAATAGCTATTAGTTCTTCCCAGAAACACTGCATTTGGTTCTTTCTGGAACTGATATTGATGTCTGATATTCTGACAGGTTTCAAGCTGAAAGGAAATTTTGAAGATTCTTTTTAGAATAAATCAGAAGTCCAAAACACATAGATGCTCATTATACAAGTGGTAAAGTAGATATGAATTACATTTATAGACACATCAAGGTCTTTTTAATGAACTGAACAGTGGAAAGAAAGCATAAACAAGCAAGAATCTTGCTCTATAGTCTTTTTCTGCGGAAGAGTCAGGCAAAAATGGCACATGAAAGAAACAATATTCTCTCACTGTAAAATTATTCCTACCACTTCAGGAATGGCTATGGGAAATTATGTTGGATGTAGAAGAAAATGAGAAGACAATTTTAAAATGCAGTGTATTCTTTTCAATGCGCTGAAACACACATAAGCCAGACCTCTGAATACATCAAACACAGTATAAACATCACAGCCCTATCGCGTCAGTACAAAAAGACTTGCCACATTCCTTACTGTTGAAATACTTTTGACTTCTAAAAAGTTACACTTAAGTATCTAGGCTGTCTTGATCTCCTTGGGAATCCAGGTTCAAACCCACCCAAATTGTGCCTTGTCAGGCACAGAAAAGATTTTTTTAAAAATTACTATCAATTTGTCTCAAGAGAGCATGTACTAGGAAGTAGAAATAGAACCCCTATGTATATATTGACCTATTTCCAACAGTATGAATCTATGGCCACCTTGGAAGATAAGGCTCCCAACAGCATTTGGATGGTGTATATACCTGCCATTTTCACTCACTGCATTTTTTTTTTTGGAGCTTCTGATCTGGTTCTCTCTCTAATTACACATCATTTGATTAACAAAGAGCACCACTAACATCTGGAATCAAGCTGGGCAAAAGGAAAACCCTCAAAAACGAGTTTAAGATGAGCTAGTCAGACCTGTGACAGCTGAAGAGACTGCTCTCCAAACCCCTCACTCCCTGGTCTCCAAAGAGTTATAAAGCAATCCCAGAGTCAACCAGCAAGGCACAATCTAGACACTTTGCATCAACAAGTCACTAGTTGGCTGACCCTGCTGTCTCTCAGCTGTCTTGAGGGAATCAAGAGCTAGAAGCTGCTCTTTCTTTTACCATTTTAGAGTTTCAGAGTCATCACACTTATGATTTTTTTTTAACTGCTTAATACAATTAAATATGAAGGACATCTAAATTGGTGCTTCCTTGTGTGCTGCTATTTCACTGTGAGTACATTTGTAGCAAGAACAGAAAACTTTGCCCAAAAGAGCTTACAGTATTTCTTCTTTGCCTTTTGCTTTGGCAATTAGGTCAAATACAAAGTAACTATTAAAGTTTTGTGTTTTAGTGTTGATTTCAGATGTAAGAAATATCTGTGTTTTTAAAGACACCTTGTAATTTTTAAGCCATAAGTATTGTAAAACAGTGAGATTGTAAAATAAGTATTGCAAAATGCTTCTCTCGTGATATATTCACACATTAATACAAATATTTTGAATATTTTCGCTAGTGATCTTCATCTTCAAACAGCTCTATTTCCATGACAGCACATTTGTCTACAATGAGTTACCATCTAACCTCTGTTAACTGGGCAGCTCTTCCTTTTTGTTTTCCCTTCAAACATGACTAACGATAACCAGCATAACAATTACCTGTCAAAACAGATAACTGTAAAAAACATCACACAGCCCAACTATTCAAGGAGCAAACTTTCTAGGTGTGTAGGATGGGTCTTGCCAGAGTGACCAGCAAAAGGGATGAGGGGACTATGAGACTCTTAGGGTTTGGTAGGAACCAGAGCAGGCAATTATGCAGGCAAAGGTTGACAAATATTTGAACCATGCACTCTGTGAATGGAAGAGAACCTGAGGTCACACTAGGACAGAGGAGAAATGCAGAAGGGCTGACACCTTAAGTCCTGCTGGCCCCCTTGGAGCCTTTCTGCTCTGCAAGCAGAGAGGCAGGGTGGGAGCCTGCGGGAGGGCAGGGGCAGCTTTGCTGCCGTCTCCTGTCCCACAGACTCACAGGGCAAAGCCAGCAACAAGAGACCAGCACATTTTCTTCAGCACACGACAATCTCCACCCATTGAACTGAACTGCAGTCAGACATTTTGACAAATTAATAAATGAAATGTATGATGCCTGAAATAAACTGCTATAAGAATAGAATAGTGCTCCAGAATGCACGCTGGAATGAGATAACCCTGCAACAAAAATACTTCATAGAACTTTAGCTTTTGCAATTTAGTGCACCCGGAAGCTTAGGGATCTGCAGGTTTTGAACTTCTAAACATTTTCATAACAAAAAGATTTTGAAAGTCAGGTGTGGTTTTTAATTCCATTGATTTTTATAATGATAAAATTATATATTTGAGTATCAGACAATTTATTTTCTTAATTAACAAGACAATACGTTATATTTCTCTGAAATCTTGAGGGCCTATCTGTATCATTTTATGGTTTTAGCATATTCTCTTAGACCAGATGTTTTTCCTTAATTGCCTTTGACTCATCTACCTAAACTTAAAACTCCTTATCTGAAAACATTTACTCCGACCCTGTTTATCCTCATGACACAAACCAACCTTTTCAAAAAATTTAGCTTCTTTAAGGTGTACGTGTCCTTTCTGCTTTTAAAAAATCTTTTAATACATAGTATATTTTAAAAGAATATGTTTCTATATAATATATTTCACAGAATCTTCATGGTTGGAAGGGACCTTTGAGATCATCAAGTCCAACCACAAAAAAACCCCAAAACCCACAAAACAAAAAACCAATAAAACACCCACAAACAGACATAACCCAATAATCTTGGGCACTAGAGCATGCCCTGAAGTGCCACGTCTACACGTTT
>VXAK01005469.1:0-14846 GCA_013399435.1 Arenaria interpres | reverse complement strand
TGTAGTGAGGGGCCCAGAACTGAACACAGTACTCAAGGCGAGGCCTCTGGCCTTGCTTTTCAAAGGTTTCGTCTGTTTCACAAAATGGCTGCCTGGGAAAGCATATTTGGATTCCAAGTTATTTTAGAGTTATTAGTTATCCATTCCCCAATCTCTGTGTACTTTGGGAAGTACAGAGTCTGGACCGACTTGTAGCTATTCAGCTGAGATTTTGAAAAGAAAATGAACCACCCACAAAATGACCGGCCAGTCACTTCAGACATTGCTGGAGCAGAAGCAGATAGATCTTGATCTCTCTGCTAACTTTTCACCAGTCCATTCATATAAGCAAATTTCTGGCATGTTTAGCAATAAAATGACCTTACAGTGAATCCATTTTTATGCAGATGATCTTCCTGAAGGACACGTTTATTTAAAAGCTGTTAAATGTTTTTGGAAAATTTATGGCCAATATCTAGACTGAAAAACAGCCTGGAGATTTCTTTTATGTATTTGTTACAACATTTCTTCATAAATTTATCAAGAGAAGAAATAACGTGTGTAAACTCAGGGATTGTTCTATCTCACCTGGATAAACTGGCATTTTTGATGCTGCAGACAGATGCATATGTGGTAAAGTGGAGAAATTTTTATGATCGGCAATAGGTGGACATTAGTTTATCTGAAAACCTTACATTAATACGCTGATTGATTAGTTACTGAGTGCCTAACTAAAATCAGGGGGAGAAGCAGGTTAGGAATTTGCATTAGGATTTAATGTCTTTGAATGCTCAACTTTGAAAATCCCTCTGATGGTCAAAACACACAAAACGGAGCACTAATTACGTAGGGGAGTGTTTGCAAAAGCTGTTGCACATTTCTTTGGAATGTTTGGATTGCAGTTCCTTTATCCTGGCCACATCTTCCTTTTCCATTTTGGGCTGGATTTTACACCTCTTCCCTGTGCCCTGTTTTCTTTCTGTCTTCGATGTTCCTATTTTATATTTTGTATTCAGGTAACCCAAGCAAAAATGTAACATATTTTTTTTAAAATATGTCACCAATGCACCATATCCTGCAAACTTTTCAGTAAAAATATCAATGTTATTTTGTAATGAGAAGATTTCAGACTATGGTTGACTGAGTTTTCTGAGCCAGATAAATAATCCAGGTAAATAGGTATCTACATTACCTCTACAAAATTAGCTTCTGTCTATGCTGGCATATATAAAATTATGATTTTGTTTACTTTGCTTAAAAATTCTTTTTTTCCTAAAAACACCTTTAGTGTTTTGGACATGAAGTTAATCATAACTCCTCAGCTTTTGGTTTCATACTTCATCAGTTTGGTCTTCCCAAATACCGTAAACTTCACTTGGCCAGGCATCTTTTCCTTACAAAACTTTTCACTTTCTTCCTCTACACAGTTAATTATCAAATGCCCTTTTAATACCCTTATCCAGCACATTAAAAACAACTTTCCAGGCTTTTTTTTCCTAGCTTCTGTGAAATTAAGCAAAAGGGCAATATTTAGATATAACTTTTTTGCATGTCTAAAAAAGTTCCCACTAATGCACCTCTCTTTTGTGGAAGTCTTAATGCCAGAGAAGCATGAAAGTTTTACAAAAATACAAAAGCTCTCACAAAAGTTAAGGCGTTTCTCTTAAAGCATTTTTTTTTTTTTCTTTTTCTGGAATAAGTGAAAAATATCTTCTTCTTAACCTGTCTACTAAATAATACACATTCTGTTATTGTACACAGCACCTCCTTTACTTTCTGAATTCAGATCTACTGAAAGTATCATCAAAGCCCCTGTACAGTCAGCAAAACTGTAACAAAACAATGCAGAGTTTATAAAGTCCCATGAAAATTGATACATATGGAAAGTTTGCTGTAAATTAAGCTGGGAAGACTTGTGTAGAAAAAATTTGAATCTTCAGTCTTAAGTTTATCTGATACTGAGGCTTCAGTGTTTACTTTACATCAGTCTGTGTTTACAATGGGTTTGTGGACATTAGATTAGATAGCAATTAGATCTGTAAAAGCCTGGGAAAAAATGAACAGTTGGCTGCTTATTTCTAGAAAACACTTAAACTGTCAGTAACTTTCGATATTGTAATGACTACTAAACGTATGTTATAAATAAGGTGAGGCAAACAAGTTTCAGCTGCTGAACAAGATAAATCACTTTGGGGGTTTTGTTGTTGGTGAGGTTTTTTTTCAGCTATAAGGTATTGTTTTTAAGGTGCTCACATCCAGAACAGCTGCCCTACAGCCTGAAAAAAAAATGGACTAGAATTTGCAGTTTTATGTCCTAGATTTGTGTCCTATCTCAAATATAAAAATAAGGCATTTTTATTATTATAACTAATATAGTAGAAGATCAAAGTTCAAGATTACTTTCTTAATTAAGGTCTCCTGCTTTCTGGGGAAATGACCTTCTAGGCAAACCAGGTATTTTGAGGGAAGTACCTCTTGGTTCCTGTTGTTAAATCTGTTTCACTTGCTTTCATGGAGACCAATTAATCAAAGCAATGTAGAAATTAGTTTTAGGAGGATTAAAATGTAAATGTTTGTGGAACTACTGTGTTTATATATGTCACAAACAATTACTTCTGTGTATAAATGATATTTTAGCATAAACATATTTTGACATGTAATGTGTTTTCTAACCTTGTGTAGAAACTGTGCTCAATTCTGTAACTGTATTTTATATAATTGTGCATTTATGCTAGGGCGCTTTTTTCTCCAAGGCTTTTACAATAGTTAAAAAGAACTAAAATGTAAGGTACAAGGTGTTAATAGTACACAATATATGTCCACATGTTAGGCAACTGATTTGGTGAATAAACAGCAAAACTTAGAGAAGAGAAAGTTCTGAAGTCTTATATCCTGAGTCTTGAAATAAGAAAAAGTTGCTGAGAATCCCCAAACAAAGACACTGAAGTTATTTAGAGAACAAACTTAGCGTTTTCTCCATTTTGGAAGAGATCCATTGCAGTTTGTTTGCAAATGCCATAAAAGATGCAGGAAAGATGAAAGAGCAGACCCTGGATATCCATGCAGATAGTAATATACCAAAGCATTTGTGTTTTCTCAACTTTGTGAGCATAGCAGCAGAAATTTTGGACGTACTACGTCCATCCAACTAGGAAAAGACATTCATCTTTGGTTATCTAGGAACCTTATGCCCAAAAGGATTTTAAGTAGCAGAGTGAACTACCATTTTTATGATAACATTGATAGATCTTCTGAGGATCCTTAACTCTCTTGTACCTTGGTACATTGATGAAAGGTTTACTGGAGCCTGGTTTCGAGGACTGAACCTCATTAAGATTCCACTGACAGGAACACCGTAATTGTAAATCAGTCACAATCCAAAAAGTATCAGTCCTTGTGCAGGAAAGGAGAGCTGATGGAACACAGAACACTGATAGCTAAAGAATTAAAAACTGCACTGTAGTGCACAATCATGCACTGGCAGACGGGTAAACTCCATGACCTAATAAGACCTTTCCACTTTTAGTCTCCAAGTTTATGCGAGTATACTCAAGAGAGCAGTCTTTTTATTAGAATGCCAACTGAAGATGAGCTTGTTTGGAAAATAATGAACTTTTGTAAAATAGAGAAATAATTCTCCATGCAAGTTTATGAACTGGTGACACAGCATTTGATGGCATCCAGAGCAGTAGGCAATATCTACAGGCAGGCCAAACTAGAGAGCTGTTTTGACCACAGCATTTAGCAAAGTCAATAAATATTTCCTCCCTATATGCCAGGGATGGAACAACGGAGAACAGCATGACACATCAACTTTTTCAGTTTTCAGTAATCTGGGTAGTATTTTGTAATATTACATCATATTTGATACAAATGCAATGGTCTCCTTCATATGCAATGATCTTCTCCACTTTCCTACTTTTATTAGAAATTTAGACTTTTAGCATACTCTTACATGTGAAGACCAGTCAAAGTAATCCTTTGCTAAACTACTTGCCAAATTCTATTAAAACGTTTTTTTCTGCACCTCTTCTTTGTAGCGTACTAACAAGATGAAAATGAAGAAGTGTCTTAAGACCTTACAGAGATTTGTGGACTATTTAGATTTGGAGTATAAAATCAGACAAAGCTATTGGGTTACATTTAGCTTAATTGTTTTACTGGAGCTCTTGAGCAGCCATACTATTCCAATTGACATCTCCACTCAATATGGCTACTGGTGCTGTTCTCATGGCCTGGGTTAGAATTGACTGATTTAATGATTTCAGGATGTATTACACAGTAGATGCAAGTTTGTTTCTTGCATATTTTGCTCCTCAAAAGAAACGTGCCTTCCTGGGAAACTGATTAATGTTTCCTTTGGATGATTTTCATTGCAAATTAGTGATGTGGAAATCTTTGTAAAGTGATTTTGAAATTTTCTTAGATAAAATGCC
This sequence comes from Arenaria interpres, assembly GCA_013399435.1. Taxonomy (NCBI): domain Eukaryota; kingdom Metazoa; phylum Chordata; class Aves; order Charadriiformes; family Scolopacidae; genus Arenaria; species Arenaria interpres. The sequence continues at coordinate 10,431 of VXAK01005469.1, read as the reverse complement.
TTCAACCTTTGTGTGCCCCCTGATTTCTGAGTAGTCCCAACCATTACTATGGGAGGATTTAAACTGGCTAACACTTAGGGAAGGCTCTGCCTGGCACATATCTCTACATGAAGTGGAAACACAGTACTTGAATGAAAGCAATGAAAGTCTGATGGACATGAGCAGGCCACAGAAGAACGTGAACAGTATTACCATAGTCTAAGAATAGTAACTAACCATTTTTTAGGTAAGTATGCTCTAATTCGGTCAGAGTTTGTGCTATATAAGTTTTGCTTCTCTGAAGATTCCCTACCTGCTTCCTACCTGGACAGCAACTGAGGAAACAGTGCAACATTTTTTGTTTCCAATGTCCAGAATTTCACTCAAATGAGATGCTTAAAAACTACTTGTGTCAAGTATGTTCCACTGATAATGCTTCCATATTCTACTGCTTATGTAATACATAAATATGAACTGAACGTAAAGGTACTCCAAGGTACAACAAAGTCTAATCTTTCCTCAAAAACTGGGCAAGAAAAGAACTACTAATATTAGGATACGCTAGAGCTCATTCTGTACATGATTTGGCTCAAAAGGAGTGAATAAATCATTAGGCATTACTGTTTCCAGTTCCTACTTCCTACTTTTTTTTTTTTTTTTTCACAATACTGTAAACCAAAAGTCTGGTAACATTTATAACATTCCGTTCCAACACCATATGCTGCTGGCAAGAACAATAATCTTTACCAGAGACAATGAATGCGTTTCTTTTTTATTGCAGATGCTAACACACAACTGCCTGTTTTTTTAATTTCTGTGCCATCATTGGGCCCTGTGGAACAAATTCTGGATTGGAAGATGTCTATGTAAAGCCAGTCTTCTCAGATGGGGCCGTTCTGCACCTGTGAGCAGCTACAGATGATGATAATGCACGGTGTGNNCAGATGATGATAATGCACGGTGTGGAAATGTCCTCTATACAGACTGAGAGGTGGGTTTTCAGTATTGAATAACTTGAAGGAAGCAGCTGCTGCTGCTTGGTTTGGCAAGAAACACATTTACTAACTTAAAAGGTTTCTAAACAATGTTGATTTAGAAATCACAACTTAAAAGTTTCAAAGTAATAAGACTATGTTACAAACTCATATATCCTATGAATATAAACAGTTAAATTAAGGTTACTTTTGATGAATTTAAAGCAACATGATGTGGTCTTAAAGGATTGTAGTTCTTAGACCACATGTTTTCTTAGGGGATGTGAGATGCTGCCTAAGGGAAAATATATTTCCTGACAGCGTGGGTAGCATTAGATTTTATATTGAACCTTTTGTAAAGCTCTGTGTCATAGAAGCCAGTAAAAAGCATACAGTCCTTAGCTATGCTCCTCTAATTGGTATTAGAATCATAGAATGGTTTGGGTTGGAAGGGACCTTGAAGATCATCGAGTTCCAACCCCCCTGCCATGGGCAGGGACACCTCCCACTAGATCAGGTTGCTCAAAGCCCCATCCAATTGTTGCTTTCTTTGGTAGAGAATAATTCTCCACAAGGATGGACTAGGAATATGGTTTTAGTAAATGTATGTTTTACACCAAAACCAATCTCAGCATTTATTTAGGATCACTTAGGATTTAAGAGTTGTTTATAAAATGCACACAGATACCCACTGTGTGAGTATCTTCATACTCATACTTCATAGTCCAGGTATTAAAAGTAAATAAACATTGTTACACATTATGACATGGATACATATCCAAATCTCCATAATGGAACAGACAGACATGAATTAATCCCATGGGTGATATTGCAAAGCATTAAACTGAGTGTCAGGATAACAGAAAATGAAAGGAGATACCTTGTCTGACTTCTGATTCTTGACACCATGCAGCATTACAGTAGGTGTGGGTAGGTTGGGAGTAGATTTAAGCAATTCCAAAGCAGAGGTGACGGTAAAATGACAACTTGACAATGGGAGAGGAGAATATGTAACCAGCAGGGAATGTCATACTATGCAACATGCATTCCCTTAAAAAACAGCTGTTGTCACAACTCAGTATTAACTAATCATAAGGCTTATGTAACTCTATCAAAAGAAATGGACTTAATTTTAATAAACAGACATAACATAAAGAACAAAAATAACAAGTGTCTTTGCCTTAGACAGATTAGATAAAAGTTTCAAAGTAAAATATACTGATCAGGTAATTGGTAAGGAAACAGAATAGGCCTGTTAACTAACTTAGAAAAGTAAGGGTATGAGATCTCAGAGTGGTTGACTACTAGCTTAACTGCTTTTTGGAGCAGGATGACTCTGCTGCAAAAATTGCAGGGGTTTAACACTTCCATGTTCTCAACTGTACATCATTTAGCCAAAGACTTCATTAGAAACAAAGAGAACAAATAAAGCAAATCATCATTAGCCTTTTCTCTTGTACAGAATGAAGAAGAGTAAGAAATGGGTCTGAGGAGCAAGAAATGAGTATATTAAAAGAACAGGCTGAAAATCTTGTCTGAATTACAGCCTTTGGAATGAATTAAAATAACATACTGTGCATATTTATGTGGTCTGTGTCTCGCTCCCTCTGTCTCCATAGCAAATTTCATCTGCTGTTGGCTTCTATGCAGGCAAACTACTTCTTCATGTCCTAAGCTGATGATACAAAGTCATTATTAAGGAGTCTCCCCTTTACTCAAAGAGAAAGAGCTTCAATTTTATTCTGTTTTTACATATTCTGATTTCTGCAAATTCCTGTGATTTTGAAAAACAATGCTATGTGTTATTCCAATGGAAGCACACTGATAACAGTAACAGCAACTTTTTAAATTCCCTGGTCGTCTTCATGTCAGCATTAACTCTGATGTACACAAAGCCCTATAAAACCTGTGAAGTTAGTTCTATTTCTCAGATATAGATCATAGATAAATGGTTACTACATTATATACTTACATATCCTCTATAGTGTATAAATAATTTCCTTTATTCCCTCCCCATTTCCCTCCCAGTATTCCCTGAAATGATCTGCTATCATAAGACTTTGATTTCAATTTTAAGAACTCAGTAGTGAGAGGGAGTGCATTACTGTGCTCTATAAAGATATCCAAAATCTTGAATGCCTTTTCTTATAACATCTCTTGATTATTTTTTTTTATTTCCATGTAGTCCTATGGTTGCCCAATGAGGTTATTAACACTTGAAAATTTAAATGAGTAGTAAATACTAGATGCCTGGAGATTTACAAGAGAAATCATCTGATTGATAAGTATTTCTAGCCATTTAAGACTCAGACACAGACTAGCATTCTCGGTATGGCCTTATTTCAGAAAGAAACAAACATAACAAGGAATCTAGGTCACAGATAAGAAAACTGTACTCTCCTAGGCAAAACATCTTTGTAAATATGTGATGTGATATGTCCAGCTCATGCATTAAGAGACATTTCTACATAATTATCTGGCAGTTGTGATTTAATACTGAGTTAATTAGTCTGACTGCTGGTTCACTACTCCAAACCCCATGTTCTTTCCTTCATGGAATGTGTTACATAGTCAGAAACTTATTTAATTTCACTTAACACTGCCCTTTTAATGATGAACCACTGTGTATCATGGATTTTTCTGCAAAATACAGTACGTGTCACTTACTTAGAACAAGATTATTTTCCCTATGTCAGATCAGACTAAAGGTCCTTTTATCCCCGTATTCTAGTTTGAGCAGTGACCAACAGCACATCCCTTGGGAAGAGTGTCAGAGCAGGGGCATTACACACTGACACTCTCCCAGAGTAAAATTGCTTCTAGCAAATTACAGCTAAGGGATTTCCTAAGCCACAAGTGATGTTTTGTGTTTAAATAGCTTCCAAATGTGGTGCTCTTCCCCCCGCCCCCCCTCCGTGAGTCTTCCATGTGCATTCTGAACCTATATAAACAGCATTCAGAGCATGCCATGGCAAGGGCCATGGCTTTGGCAAGTTGAACTGGTTTGTGTTGTGTGAATAAAGAATCCTTTCATGTAGTTTGATACTGCCACTTGCTAGTTTCATTCAATGCCCTCTAGGTCAGGGCAGCACAGAACCATTCCTCATTTCTCTCTCTCATTCTTCTCGCTATTTTATAAATCACCACAAAAGATTCCTCAAACTATTTGCCTTTCAGGCTGAGGAATGTTGGTCAAATGGTTGTTCTCTAGACAAATGTGTGATCACAAAGCCTCCTCTGGCCACTAGGAGACAAAGGTATGAAATTTCTCTGTGCTCCAGCAACAGGGACCTGGAAAGAAACAGAATGTTTCCTTTCCCCTATTTCCCTAAAAGCGTTCAGTTTGTCATCTGTATGGTCACTATTTGGTGGGCGGCAACAGTGAAGGCTAAGTCAGAAAGAAGGGCCAAAATATTTCATGTATACTCTACCTGCCCTTGTTTCAGAATTGTTTCAGTTTTCACTTGTGACTTTTTCTGGGGTTCTTTTTGTTTTGTTTTTGTTTTTTTTTTATTGCTTGGTTTTTTTAGTCTTTAAAAGAATAATGTAAGATTGCATGCATATAAAAGTCACATGACTGTTCAAAGCCTTTATGTTGCATTAAGGTTCAAAACCTTTAAAAAAAGAGTTGATGTACCTTAGAAATTGGAGTCTTTCCCTGAGCAAGAACAAAGAGGTATATGGACAACAATCACTAGAAAGTCCAGAATATTTTCTTTTGTAAAAACTAGTTGTTTTGGTTATGGTTGTTGGAAATAATTGGGCTGAAAAGGAATCATCTGACACACTCAGAGTTTACCAAAATACAGATAATAATTTTTTGAAAAGAAAATTTAAGAAGGCACATTTAATTGTTGCCTGCTGTGTATTGCAGCATCATATAACTAATTGTTTCACGCTGTTCTTTCAACCTACTTTCTAAATTTCATTTATTGCTTAACATTCAAACCTCAGGCCAGTCATGAGCTAGAGCTTCAGCAAACTTCATTCACATTGAATGGCAAAGCTGAGGTATCATCCCTTCCATCTGTGCGCTGCCTCAGCTACACTTCATCCTTTCATTCAAAGTGCTGTGTTGATAAGGGATATGGCCATTTCAGATCCAAGCCTTATCTATTTCACCTCAGTTCTCCATTTCAGGCTCTGCTGCATATGCAGTGGTCTCTCAGAGGTTTAAACACCGAAACAATACTTAATGCCAAAATATTGGGCAATTTTAAGGAAGAAGAGAATCACCACAAGCATGATTTATCACAAACTAGTAAGCCAGCCCCATCTTGGTTGAGCTATGTTTTTCTACATTTGTCAAATTAGATTATACAGGAAGAATAAGGATTTCAAAATGCTGAATAAATAATCAGGCTCAGATATCTGTTGGTACATAGATTTGTGTAATTATAACTTAAACACTAAGAGGTGCGTAGCTTTAGAAATGCTTGTTCTTCCAAGGTTGTGAAAAGTTCAAAGTTGTATAAATGAGTCGGTGCTCCTCCATTTTTTACTGAGATTGCCTATAATACATGCAATAGAAAACTATGCTCATTGTTCTCAAAACTGAAAAATAAGATAGGAAACTGGTTACGTCTGAGATTAGGAAAAGATACTGTGGGAGTCTAATGAATTACAGAAGACTTGAGCCTTGCCTTCTGAAAATGGAAATAAAAGATTATGATACTACAAAAATTATATGGGAAGGAAAATATACAGGAATCCCACATAGGAAGGACATCGTAACAATAACCTTTCAGTTTTGTGTGTCTTATAACCATAGGATATTGTGGTAGCCTTAACTCCTACTTGTTTTAGAGACACTTACTCTGTGACTGCAAGGAAGTTTAGCCTTACAGGCTTAAATCTTAGTTGCAATGAGGGAGACAGGGGAGAGGAGATTTTTGAAGCTAGTAATGCAAAAATTTTTAAAAAAATAAATCAAGCCATCTATTTATTCTTTAATAGGCTATTGGGATTTAATGTTAATAAGAAACAAGAAAAATGTCTCTAGCTTAAACACATTCAAAAGTTTTCTGTGTTATCTTTCAAGAGATGCCTTTTACTTACATTCACTTTGAATTCCATTTCTCAGGCATTGCTTCTGGTTTTGTTTCTCTTCTCTTCTCTGTCTAGAGATTAATATGCCATGGAAGTTGCATAGATCTTGTTTGGTATCGTCTTGTTTAGCTTTCCCATGTTTCCCCCTACTTCTGTAAAAGCAGGAAAGGTATTATGGTTAAACAAGGTCCTAGTTCAGCATGGAATGAAGGAATGAGATTAAAATATTGGTATCATGATATGGTTTCACTAAATATCATCAAACAAAGCCTGCAGAAAGAAATACAGTAGCCTACAGGAATACTCTGCTTTTTGTGTAGAGGCATTGTTCGCTATCTGTAACACAAGTAGCAGTTAAATACAGGCACATAAACTAACCAATAGAAGGTGTCATTTCACATCATTAATTACATCTCACATACTTATTATATCCTGACAAGAAGTGACTAAAAAGGGGGCTAGGATAAAGGACTGCGGTAACTATCAGTATGGTAATTCATAAATGCGCAGCAGATAACATGGTCTAAGGTGTTCCCTGAGGATTTCCCAGGTGTTCCAGTTTGTTAAGCATTTGAAAGAGAAAAAGAATTTGTGGCAAAGAAGAAATTAAACCCTATGAGATTCCAAATGGCAAATGAATACCTGAAGTAAAAATATTGCATACAGTAGACAAAATGTTTTTCCTCTCCACTTAGTCCAAGGTTTTTTTAGAATTGTTCTGTGAGGGTCGAGATGCTATTAGTAGAGACCAGAAGGAATGAATGGAAAGGTCAGTCACGTGCAGCAGCAGTAGTTTATTCCGAGAACCTCCTGTTTTGGAGGAGTCATTGCTTTGCTCTCTCAGGTTGATTTAAAAGACTGTGACCAATGTCAGCTGCATGGCTGCCTTCCATACATTCTGGCTCCACGGGAGCAGGGGTTGGTTGACTTGCCAGACACATGAGCTGAAGTGTGGGAAGGGTTATGTCCTATAAAATAATTCAACTAATCCAGAGTAAAGTAATAGCCAAAATCAGAGAAGTATGCATTTTTTTAAAGTGAATAAAGCAGTGAAATACCCGTTGGAGAGGCTAAGAGCCCTTTATAGCCTCATACAGAACTGCAAGAGAAGCAGCATATGAGAAGCTCTAGCCACAACAGTGGTGCCCCAAGCAATATTGAGCTACTATCCTTATTCCGTATAGTGATGCTTCTTGCACGATTTTTATGCAGTGCAGATAACAGCTAAAATTAATCAACTCAAAAATATATTTTTAGATTGAACTGAAAACTTTGCAGTATCGTTAGCCTTCTGTTTTCTTAGATGCTAAAGTGGTAAGGCTAGAACTGCCATAGTGATCTTGCATTGTCTTTCAGTGTGCCATCACTGTAGTAGCTCAAAGTGTATATATTTATACAATTCTTCCAAACATCTGTGTTAGAGGTGTGCTAATGGAAGAACCAGGTTTTAAATGGCATACCTATGTTGACACAGAATGTCACGCAGAACAACAGGCAGAGATGCCCGAGTCCCTTCCTCTTAGTCACATGCTTTGGTCCTAGACAACTCTGTATTAAAAAATGGAACTACTTAAGATGTCGCCTGTGGAACTCAATTGAATTTATATACAAACGCAACAAATTGAATTTAGGTCAATGAGTTGTTTCACATACAGACATTAATAAAGGCTGAAAATTACCCAACTATATTTATACTCTAAATGACCGGTGGCTGCTAAGTATTCTTGAAACTAAGAAATGATGAGTGGGAAATTCCAGTAGTGCAAAGGCAGGACAAAATAAAATAAACAAACAAAAAGTATATAAGAATCAAGAATGTATTTAGACTAGTCACAAGGAGATTTCAGAAAAACATTCAGGTAACTGTTGTTAACAATGTGGCTTTTTTTTTTTGTTTTGTTTTTTTTTTTGTTTTTGCCTACCTGAAAGTTAAGCTAGAAATGTTGCTTTTCAATTTGCACTCAGTATTAATTTTATCTTTGCAGCCTTGGAAAATATAAAGTATATACATTTTTGGATTCTTAAAGGATTTGAAGAACAAAGTTTATGTACCTCCTGGACAACTTCACAAACTCAGAATTTTTACAGGATAATAGAAGGAGGCTTATTAATAAAATAATTTACTTCAGAAAAACAGGCAATTCTTTCTACTCTTTATGAAGTATGTCAGTTTTCTCAGCTAGAGCTCTGTCAAGACTCTTAGGTTGATGTTTACCAAGAGAATTAGCTTCTGAAGTTAATAACTAGGGTCGGAACCTGACAGACACGTTACACATTTGAGAGAAAATTTTGTGTGTTCAATATCTTTTAAGTTTGGTCCATCAAAACCTAGTCTAAATTAGCTCAGGTGCCTGAGAGAAAACACTCTCAGAAGAGAATTCTGAACATAGGGAGAAAAAGATGATTTTAAGGAACACAGGGACCTAAAGAAGAAAAATAAAAAAAGAAGCAAAGATAGAGCGAAGGAAAAGAGAGAAGGAAGTCTGAATTATTCAAGTGACTTCTCTTTTTTCCTCTCAAGACTTCCGAGAGTAAATTCAGTCTTCTACATTAGTAATCAATGGGACATCTGTTACTTTTTGGCTAGGAGTATATAAAATCAGGACAGGAGAAAGCAAGTAGAGACAACAAGAGGAAACAGAATTAAAAATACGTACAAAATATGTATCTAAGTTTGGGATAAGAACACTGTGGAATTAATGAATAAAACACATTTCTTTCATATTTCATAAGTAATGAGTGGATTACAGCAAAGTATGCATAGAAGATACCTTTAACATTTATAAACTGGCATAAAGAATTTAGTTCTGAAGAATTTTCTCATGAAAGCACATAAATTATAGCATCATTGTTTTCAGTTAGTTACATAACTCAACTGTCCCATGAAACTCTGCCAGAAGTCCAATTTCACCTTTTCTTCATCTGTGTCTCCTCATGCAAGACTGAGAACTGGGCAAAATTTAATAAAGCTTTGTTGTGTAGTAAGAGAAAGGAGATCATAACAGGATGAAAAATCTTATTTCCACTCATGCCCTTTTCTAAGATATGGAGCTAACTTCCCAGTAATGAAGGATGAACGCAGTCCTTCGTTTGTTGCTCAGCCCAACAGCCAGCACTTATTAGCGGCTTGAACTGCATCATGGTCTACTGTAAAAGTATATAACGGCAGCAAGCATCTAAGATCTGTCTCACTTTACAAAGAAACAGAATACCTGAACAGCTTCCTTAACCTAAGCAGAGCCAAGCTTCTGCCCACAAATCCTCACCTCTGCATGGATTTCCACTGACATCATTGGACTGTGTAGGTAATTGTCCATACAAACAGATTTATCTGCAGGTTGTGGGCCAGAGTTCATGTCTGCTGGGTTGTCTGGTTTGCTGTATTCATCTGGGAGTCTTTTCAGTTTTGGATATTAAACTTTGCTGCTCAGTCCCCAGAAATTTTCCCTTCTCATTCCTCTCTCCAACTGACTGCTGAATTTCTTGAGATGGAAAATGCCAGAGAGCGCAAGACTTTCTGAAAATCATACTTTGTGAAGCCAGACTTTGGCCTTATCCTATGCCCACTGAAACCTTGCTACATATATAAAGGAAGACAAATACATGAACACAAAGAACTAAATTCAAATTCAGACTTAAAAAAAAAAATATTGGAGAGAGATGATAAATTCTACAAAGACTGTTTCAATACTTAGGCTTCACCACCTCTGTTAAAAGACAGCCCTGAAAGAAATTCTAGTCCTATTGTTCCTCCATGTCTTTCCAGCAAAGCAGTAAATCAGAACTTGCTACTTGGAAAGTTAGTTATAGATGGCCAGGTTATTTGATGGCATTTACAGAGATTTGGCTCATTCTTTAATTATATACTGTATTTAAGTACTTAAGAAAAAGAGATTCATGCCATGTTACATGGTAATTTTAAGTAGTATGAACAGAAAAAAAGTATTCTAAAACAATAATTTATTATGATTTTCATAAATTTGGAAAATAGTGTTCTAAAATACAAAATCATAGAATCATCTAGGTTGGAAGGGACCTTCAAGATCATCTAGTCCAACCATCAACCCAATTCTGACAAAAAAACCCATCACCAAACCATGTCCCCCAGTACCATGTCAACCCATCTTTTGAACACCTCCAGGGATGGTGCCTCAACCATTTCCCTGGGCAGCCCATTCCAAGGCTTGATAACCCTTTCAGTGTAAAAATTTTTCCTAATATCCAACCTGAACCTCCCCTGGTGCAACTTGAGGCCATTTCCTCTAGTCCTGTCGTCTGTGACTTGGGAGAAGAGACCGACCCCCACCTCTCTACCCCCTCCTTTCAGGGAGTTGTAGAGAGTGAGCCGGTCTCCCCTCAGCCTCCTTTTCTCCAGGCTGAACACCCCTAGCTCCCTCAGCCCCTCTTTGTAAGACTTGTGCTCCAGACC
>VXAK01005468.1:124444-166866 GCA_013399435.1 Arenaria interpres | reverse complement strand
CTCGGTAAACGAAGCATCCCCCCTTCATCCTCCCCTTCCCGGCGTTTTTAGGCTCTCAGTATGGAAATCACGAGCTGGGCTCGGTGGAAAAAAAAAATCTCCCTTGTCCTCGCCCAGCGGCTCGGAGTGTGCGCTGAATGTCAAGGTGTGTGTGGGAGAAGGGAGCAGCGCCAGCGTTGATGGAGCTTGGTGTCGTGGGCCCCCCCCCTCTGCTGGTCCCTCTCCTACATACGTGCTGCAAGCAGACACAGACGTTTCTGGCTAATAAAAACGTATTTCCCTACGTATGGGTTGGCACAACTAATTCGGTACCAGTAATCTGGAAGCCAGTTTTGTCTTCTCTCGGTTATCTCTCTAAGCAGCGGTGTGAAGTGTTCATGTACGTTCACCAGTATGGCAGTTTTCCATTTCCAGAATCGGTTGGGAGAGATTTGGCAACTGCAGAAACCCAGGATTCCTCTGGCATCACACTGATTTGTTCCTGTCAGCATGTTTAATCGTTTTTATACTAAAGAACTGTGGAGTGATCTGATCCTAGCAATGATTTAGCCTGCCCTGGGTTTTATCGTTGGTTTTTTTTTCTTCAGAGAGGAGGGAAGAAAAGGAGTGAAGGAAGGATGTTATGCTCAGTAAAGAAAAAAAAATGCAGTGTCCATTTTAAGTGTAGTAGCTCTTAAATATGTAGGCATATGTGTAATTCATCGTGCAGTTATAAAAATGAAAGGCATAGCACTTTGCCTCTTTGCCTCAGAATACAATTTATCTCACAGCAACAAGTAGCCTGGGTTCCTCTCCCCTCTTCTCTCCCCCTCCCACCTTCAGCCCATCCTGACAAAATGCCAGTTACAAAGGTCAGCCTGTTTATGTAAAGATCGCTGTGTTTCTTAACAAAGACTGCTGCACATCAAGCCTGCAATGACTATCAAATAGACTTTCCGGAGTCAAGACAATAAGAGTACTGCCCATTTTCTAGAATGATAAAATCCCGGAGAAAACAAAAGACAAAAAAATAAACATAGCGTGTGAAGGGGATAGATCAACAGTGCCAGGGTGCACATGGGCAGCAATATCTTCACAACAGTGTGTGTTACTGCGAATGCTAGCAAGATCCTATGTACCTTTATATATATACGTGTATGTACGTGTGTGTGTTGAATATATAAAAAGAGATTTGCTGATATGCTAATGTTTTTCTGCTCTTCTCTTTAGGTTTCTCGCTAGCCCTAATGATGGCCTAAGTTGTTCTGCAGCCACTTCACACCAAAGGTAGCTTAAATCAGACAAGCAGGATTTTGGGTCTGACCAACGCCACCCTCCCAATAAAAGAGAAGAAGTTGACTTCACAAGTCTTTGACTCAGACCCTTCACAATTGGGTTCAGTTTTCATTTCAGAGCATCCAGAGGTGCAGTGGACATAGTCTGATCTTTATTTCACTGTGCTTCCTTTCCATCCCTGCCAACTTCTTTAATCTAGAGAGCAGTAAAACTTTGTTTCCTCAGCTAGTATCACCTCTTCTCATTCTTTGCCATTTTAAATCTGACAAACATATTCTGATATCATTCACTTGCGTGTATATATATGTCCAGTACCTAAAGGTTAAAAAAGTTACCTTGGAGGAACAACACAGGTCTTCCACTGTGGTCAATTCCAAGACCTAACTGCCACCGCAGTTCCATTTTGGTCCTAAAAATAGTCCTGCAGCTGAGTTGAAGTGTTGTAGAGGACTATGATGCCCTTTGTTCAATGGTGTTAATAACCTATGGCCTTAGAATATAATATTACCAAATCTCATCAAAGGGCAGAATACTGAAATTGTTAACAATAGAACAAACTGCGCATGAATGGGGCAGGAACTTAGACCACCCACGGAAAACGCTAGATCCAAACTTGGGACCCAGTCTTAACCAAGGAGCTGCACAGCATCAAGTGAGAGGGCAGGGGCACATCAACCCCTCCCATCCTAAAAGCCTGATGTACCTGAATTACAGGTCATTAGATTCCTTTGTCCTGTAAATCTGCATTAAATAGCACTGTATATCTGTATTGGTAAACGCGCATTTTAACAGCGTATCCCATAATTCCTTTTATTTTTTTTTTACTTCATATAATCAACCTTTTGACCCACTTTCTTCTAGAATCTGCCACATGCTTCTCTTCAGCTACTGAAAAATGTATGTAATTTATTAAGTCAGTTCAGCTATTGCCCTTAGTTTGCAACAGGCAAAGCTATTATGCAAACAACACTGTCACCTTCTTAAAGTGCCTTCCTTCTCCTAACTGCAATGAATTTCCCACTGTAAACTCCACATCTAAAAATTCCATCCACTACATGTTTTGTCAGGGGAAACTGTTCTTCATCTTTGAAACGGTTGGGAGGAGCAAAATGATAACCTACTAAAGTGCCTTGCCCTTAACTGAAATGATGGTGAAATAATTAAAGTTAGAGCAAAAAGGCTTAAACTTTGGACTGCTTATGTTCTTAGTGGTTTTGCTTGTGTGAGTTTTTTATAGAAGTCCAATTTGAATTTCAAATTTGCATATGCAGCTAGAAAATGTAGGGAATGCTTAATTGCCGATGTCCAGAGTTCATATTTTGCTTTGAAAACAGTGTGTCATATATTTCTGGGTTTTGTTTCCAGTTACTATTTGCATCCATAAATTGAACTGTGTATCTAAACAAGTCCTGTATTTGCTCATTATAGAAACAAATAGTCCGTGTTTGGAATTTTGCTTTATACACATGTCAGAGCAACATGGAGTCACGAAACAGCCCAGGTTTGGATGGGATCGTCTGCTCCAATCTTTCATGGGAAAAGGAGCCTAGGTTAGATTATCTAGCATCTTGTCCAGTCACATCTTGTAAACCTCCAGCAAGGGGGACCCTACCAAATCGCTGGGGGAGTTGTTCCAGTGAATGATTGCTTACTTTAAAAAAACTTCTTTCTTATGTCGAGTTGAAACTTATCCCACTTGCAACTCGTACCCATTGCTCCTTGTCTTCTCCATGTAGTTCTTTGTGAAGAAAGAGTCTCCATACTCTTTGTAGCCTCCCTGTAAGTACTGGGACAATATGATGAGGTCCCCACAAGTCTTCTCTCCTCCGGGGAGAAAGGACCTAACTGCCTCGATTCCCTGACGAGGATCTCTACCCTAAGGTGATAAGATGGGTCTAGCCTAGGCTCCCTCCTGCTCACCACAGAGGCTGATTAAATTGGATATAAGATCTCAAATCTAGGTTCTTAACTGGAATAACAAGAGAATACTCTCTTTGGAAATGGGCCTTAGATTGTGGGGTTAACTTTTCACTGGAAATAGCAAAGGACCGTCCCCGGTGCTGTGAAATCACCCCTCACCATGGTGGTACAAGTTTCTTCATTCTTTTTGCCTCCAGGGGTTGTTAATGCTGATTCTCACCAGTGTGGCCTCGGACCCAAAGATTTTACTCTCCATGAAATGAGAGGTGCTAGGTGCTATTCAACTGTTTTCTTCCACTTCCAGCCAAAGACTTTTTTCCACCTGCCCCATGCTTTCCCCTAGATTTCTCAGGAAACAGGGGCTTTCTCCTCTGTTTCGGTAGGAGCTCACTGACCCCGCACAGTTCACACGTATCAGACTCTGTGTTTGCTGTAGTGTTTTGATGCTGCTCAATCTGATGTACAGGAAGCTTTTTTCTGACAGATCAACCGCAGGCTTGAAAGTTGAAAATCTTCCTGGCTGCTCTGGCTTTGCTGCCACCCGGAGCCAGCGTGAGGCAGGAAGCTTCTCAGTACACTCCCTTCCAGCGAGGATCTCTGCCCTTGGCAGAACTGCACTTTCCAACCCAGTGCTGAACTCTGGATGTTGCTTCTCTAACATTGTTGAAGGTGTCTTCCTTAAAACTGTTTTGACCTGAGTGGTGTCCCTCGAGGATCCATGCTGGGACCAATGCATGGAAGGGGATGCCATCCAGAGGGAACCTCAGGCTGGAGAAGTGGGGCCATGTGAACCCCATGAAGTTCAATAAAGTCAAGTGCAAGGTTCTGCACCTGGGTTTGAGGCAGTCCCTGGAGAAGAGAAGGCTCCAGGGAAACCGGGCTTTTTACCAAGCCCTGTAGTGACAGGAGAAGGGGCAACAGTTTTAAACTGGAAAAGAGGAGATTTAGATTAGACATCACGAAGAAATTCTTTCCTGTGAGGGTGTGAGACACTGGCCTAGATTACCCCGAGAAGCTGTGGCTGCCTCATCCCTGGAGGGGTTCAAGGCCAGGTTGGAGGGGGCTTGGAGCAACCTGGTCTGGTGGGAGGTGTCCCTGCCCAGGGCAGGGGGTGGCACTGGATGGTCTTTAAGGTCCCTTCCAACCCAAACCATTCTGTGTTTCTGTATTTCGGTATTTCCTCACAGGGCAGGTTCTCCAGCCCTTTGATCATCTTCACGGCCTTCCTTTGGATTGCCTCCAGTCTGTACACTTCTTTCTTGAATTATGGGGACCAGAACTGGACACAATACTCCAGGTGCAGCATGGCAAGCAATGAGGAGAATGGGATGATCACATCTCTCTTAGTAATGTCCCTGCAGATGCAACCCAGGGCCCCATTTGCCTTTGCTGCTGCAGGAGCACGCTGCTGACTCATGTTCAGCTTGTCGTCCAACAACAACATATTTTGACCTATACATTTTTGCTTTAACAGAGATATGATTCAATTAGATAAAAATGTATCCACTGACATTTTCTTTTCTTTAAGAGGGGATTATTTTTAGGATTTTCCAACATTTTACTTACAGGGAATGAACTGAAGAATTTCTTTGATTTCTCCCAAAAAATTATATGAAAGACGTACAGCATCAACAATGATTGCATACTCACTTGCCCTATCGATTGGCAGCAGAGGACAAACTTAGAGGGTGTTTTTTCAGGCTCTTTTTATCATTAAAACATCAGTCTTCTGAGATAGGATAGCCTTTTTGAAGAGACGGTATTTCTCTACTGCTTTCAGAGGATATTAATTGCAAGATCTGTAAGCTCACATGAACTCACTAGACCTAGCTAAACACACATGTCCAGAAAGGATACAATAGCACTTGAGATGTGGAGGCATGAACTTTTCTAGGGGTTGCCAATCTACTGCCCCCTTTTCTTGGAAGATTTAAGTCTATTCTGTAGAATCTTCACAGCTGGTATTATCTGAACTACGTAGGGTGCTAGGAGGCTGTCTCCTTGCACTGCAAACACACACGGTAGTCTGAACCAGAAACTGTCTTTGAATGAACATGGGGATTTACTCGGGGGTACTGTGATAGGCATTGTTTACCATTGTAAATTCTCCTTAGCACATAAGGCAAATGCTGACTGCTGTCACGTATCTCGATAGGTAAAATCAGATGACTTCAAAGCGTTCCCAGTCTTGATATTCCAACTGAAGTGGGCACGGAAAATCAAGTAATTATCTTCAAATCCATGGAACAATGAAAATAGTAATGTGCTACCATACCATTACTGACTTTTTTTCCATTTTTTTTTTAAGTTAAGGCATATTTTGGCCATGTTTCTGTGACCAATGGCCATGCAGGCGAAAATATGGACTTGGCATTTTTAAAATAACCTCTGATGTATTCAGGTATTCACTTTTTGTTGCTAACTGGACTTTAGAAGGTCACAACAGACTCTGTTACTTTCAAGAAAATGAAAATATAAAGATAATTATACAGAAGAAGATAAAGGAGAAGGAACTTTTTAAATCATGTTGAAGCATTGTGGTGGAGAGTCCTATGCATCACATGCCTGGTTTTCTTAGGGAAAATTTATTTTCAGTGGCTGTAGTAGTCCAGTACCAGAAGGAATGTCCTATGAAAGTAGTGCAATATGTACTTCCAGTAGTTGATATGATGGAAATTGCGGTCTCTATCCCACAAGCACTGACTTTACAAGCACTGTGAGAAGCACTGGACTACCACTTCAGCAAATCTGTAGAGGAGTGGAGGAGTATTTTTAATGTGTTTCTGTTTAGATAAAGAAGCCACGCGTCTTCTATCCCCAGCTGATTTTAGTGATGTTACACAGATAAAATAAAATGTAGTGCATAGTGTTTTGTTACTTCTGTGGAGTCAGAATTGAGTCCCTTCCAGACTAGGCAAGGTATTAGCACAGAAGATCTTTGCCCCAGAGAGGTCAGAGTTTGAAATGCATTTGAATTAATGATGGAGGACAGAAGAAGTGTTGAAATGAAGAGAAGAGTCCTCAATGCATTTTCTGTGGTGCATGTGCAGGAGCAAGACCCGCTTTCATACAAGATGAGTTTTTGGAAGGGTGATGGAGTGAAATGAAGTTCTCTTATACCTGATGTCTGGTACAAAAGACAGATTTACTATAAGTTATAGCAAAAGTAATTCTGTATTCAAAGTGAAAGAGATACTGTTCAGAATCTATGTACCTTCCCTTTATGAATGTTTGCAGAAGTAAAAAATATATTTCCCAGAATGTATAGAAGAAATTTGTCGTGGACTGGAAAGGGAACAACAAAGAGGTATCAGTTGAAATTCTCAGCTGACACTTTGCAGTGTCAAGGAATTACACGCTAGAAAGGCAGAGTTTTACAGGGTGGTTATGCTGGGAAGAAAAGGGGATGTAGAGAAAGCAATTTGCAATTGGAAAATAGATTATTTTACAGATATTGTTTCAAATTGATAGTCATTCCCTGAATAACATCTGGTGCATTATCTCAATAGATGTGGTTATCTCCCATAGAAATGAGCTGAACAAAGTATCTGTAGTAAGATTTGAAAATAACCTTTGTTATTATATGTCATTATCTCACAAGAATCAAAATACATGGGCCACTAATGACAATGAACAAGAACAATATGGTTTCTTGAACAGTCTGTTCAATGTGTTTCCAGTCTCTAGAATGCACTTAAAATACAACAATATTACAAGCATTTATCATTTGCCTGGGCTATGGAGCTAATGAGACAGAAAAAGCATGAAGAAGTTGAATGGATGAACTCCATTTCCCTAATTTTCAACTCAAACATAATGATATGAAAAATAAGTAATTTTTATATATATGTATAAAGTCTCTTTTTTTCTTTTTCTTTTTTTTTTTACAGTTCTTGTCTCGCAACAGCTGGGGTTGGGTCATTACAGTACACAACAGGTATGTGTTCTTAGCACTAGCAGCTGTCACCCTTGTGACATTTCTACTTCTTTCCTGAATTGTGGGGGACTGGAACCAGGAAGCTGCCAGGTTCTGTTCTCAGTCACAAAGGAAAGGAGGCAGTAAAAAAGATGTCTCTTACATCATTTATTTGATTACATTCTCCATTTGTCAAACCAGTGGAGCACAAAGCCCGAATGCATTTTATGAAGCACTCTGGAATCTGCTTGGTTTTAAGCATGCGCTTAAAAACGTCAGCAAACAAGGATGGCTTTACATGTTTGATTACTGTCTAGCATGTGTTTTGCCAAATCACATGGCAGCAGTCATTTACACATTTAAGGTGGTGCGAATATCTTTACAGAAAGCCATATTTTCAGTTGCCTTTCTTTAAATGGCATTGGAGGGAAATCTTAAGGCCTGATTCAACAAAACATGAGCATCCAGTTTTGAGTTAGCTGTCTTGATTTTGCTCAACCTTAGAGATAACATTCACTTTTTGGCAGAAAGCTCTGACACAGCAGAACACTAAGTTGTGTTCCTATTCCGAACATTAGGAGATCAGACATCTGTTTCCTTGTTTTTTTACATAAAGACATGAAAAGCAAAACTAACAGAATGTATTAACACAGGATGGTCTCAATGTCCCCATCAGTTGTTCACTCTCCATGGCTAGGTGAAAAAATAAACAAACAAAACAGTACATAACAACCCTAAGATAAAGTTCTCATTGAGCACTGTTTGGACTGTATAGAGGCAGTAGAAGGTCTTCTTAATCAACTAAAGGGAATTTATTGGACAATTCACTGTCGGTATATAATGTAATTGCAGTTGTTTTTTTGAGAAAATTAAGCACTGCTAGAGTCTGAATAAATTTTGTAGCTCAAAGCTGACATACGTATTAATGAAAATATGGTTGGTATGGAGTTAACCAATATATGCCTTACAACTATGCCTTACAGTTAATGCTCTAAGTGTTGTCTACTCTTAAGAAATAACCATAGTATGATTTTTTTTTTCAAATTCAATAGTTAGCACTATTGTCTTGCTAGTGCAAAGAATTGCATAAATAGCAAAAAAAAAAAAAAAAATGCAGTTACAAGTACATGAAGAAAACATTTCCAGCTTCTCTGATTTCTGAATGAGTAAATTTTCTCTGTATCATTAAGAAATGAGAAAGCAGGGACAAGAATATTTAACTGCTCACAAAAATAAAAGGAATTCTAGAATATGAATTTTCCTTTCACAATAAGAGAAAAAAGAAAAAGGTCAATGAAGTATAACAAAAAAGTCTCTAATACGACACCTTCAAAAAAAGTTACTCACTAAAATATGGGCCTCATCACCAAACATAGTCATTGGAAAAATATACTGACTCAGTATGTAGTTTGCTATAGAACAGTCAAACCTGTTGCTCAAGGATTTTTAATTTTCTGTAGGCTTCTACACTGGGTCTGAGTGTGATGGGGTTAATATTCATAACAGCAGCCTTTATGGGGCTGTTTTAGATTTGTGACTAAAACAGTGTTGATAACACACCAATGTTTCAGCTATCACTGAGCAGGCTCACACAGCATCTCTCCACACACTCAGGCCACCCCAAAGGCCACTAGGGCATGAACAGAGTAGACACGAGTTTGGGATGGGACATACCCAGCCCAGGTGACCTGAACTGACCAGAGATTCTCCATGTACTATATGACCCCATGCTCACCAATAAACTGAGGGCTGATTTTTATAAAAGTAGCCATTGCTTAGAGACTGGCTAGGCATCAGTCCGCTGGTGGGAGGTGGTGAGGGATTGCTTTGGCATCAGTTTGGTTTTCTGGTTTTGTGGGTTTTGTTGTTGTTATTTTGGGGTTGGTATTTTTCTTACACTTACTAAACTGGCTTTGTCTCAACCCACTTTTGCCTTTCCTATTCTCTTCCCCTATCCTGTTTCGGGGGAGGGAATGAGTGAACTAGTGGTTGGGTGGGGGATTAGCTGCTTACCCAGTTAGTTAACCCATCACCGTCTCCAAGGCCAGTTTTGGAAATGGAGAAATGGTTCTGCCTCAACAGTTACGGAGGGTTTTTTGTCTTGTCTGCCAAATGCTATCGCTCCATGCATCTTTCCTTTTTCTCTAATCTCAAATTCTGTTAAATAAATACTTATCTATGATCCTAATAAATGTAGGAAAGCACAGAAAATAAGAGCAAAATCTCCAGAAGGTGGGAGTACATTCTCGTACAAATAGTACTAATATTGTTAAGCTGGCTTTTGCTGCAATGTTTCATTCTCTGAGTCACTGTCCATCACCATCATGTTTCTCTACTAGGTGAGTTTTGTTTGCTTGTGTTTGTCCTTTCATTTCTTCATTTATTTCCTTGAGAAATGCTTTGTATTTTTGCTGCTACTGTACTTGTGGCTGAATATACACAAAAATAAGTTATTTACAGAAACATGGATGCTCTGGTGTACTCATTTTGTTCTGTGATTTTGCTGTGAAGTATGTATGGGATCAGTGAACCCAGAAGGGGTTAGGTAGAGCCCCTGCTGGAGGTGGATATTAGTATTTATTGGTATCTGACATCTTAAGTGATTCTAAGGTCTTACGTAAGGCAGGCGGAGATTTATTTGGGAATCTAAAAGGCTTTAGCACCTTTTAGTAAGAGCCTGTGGGACCCCATGCGTGTGCCATGTGATGTGGATGTGATTGCACAGCATCCAGCTTGCTTTGGTTGTAGGTGGACTGTGGCTTCATCATCCACTTAGGCACGCAACTGATAAGTGGGCAAAACGCAGTCCTGGAAGTCATAGAATTGTTTTGGATGGGAGAGACCTTTAAGATCAGTAAGTCCAACCATTAACCTAGGAGGGCTAAGTTACCACTAAATCATGTCCCTCAGCACTACATCTACATGTCTTTTAAACATGTCCAGGGATGGTAACTCAACGGTTTCCTTGGGCAGCATGTTCCAAAGCTTAACAACCCTTCCAGTGAAGAAATTTTACCTAATATCCAATCTAAACCTCTCCTGGTGGCAACCTGAGGCTGTTTCCTCTTGTCCTATTGCCTGTCACCTGGGAGAAGAGACTGTGTTAGACCTATGCAGGCAAGACACAGGAACAACCACAAAACCACGGAAAAAAGGCAAA
The DNA here is from genome assembly GCA_013399435.1 of Arenaria interpres. NCBI lineage: Eukaryota > Metazoa > Chordata > Aves > Charadriiformes > Scolopacidae > Arenaria > Arenaria interpres. Next base: position 156,595 of record VXAK01005468.1, on the reverse strand, counting down.
GAGCAAATGTAATCTTCATACCTCGTGGATTGGGGAAACTCCACAGCAACACCCAGGCAGAGGCAGGCAAGCAGGGGACGCAGGCACTGTGGAGCAAGAGAGAGTTCTTATTAGCAAGAGAGTCCTTGTTAGCAAGGGAGTGAGAGAGCAAGAGCTCATGCTTGCTGTTCTCACCTGCAGTTCAAAGATCCAGGCTGGCATAGTTTCCCTCTGTGCTTTGATCCTCTTCAACAGCAGAGCAGGAATCTCGGGCGTGTTCAGTAAGGTGCCCCTGGGTCCATCCCAGACCTTCGTTATCTAAGTGCAGATGTTCTACTTGTTGAGCACATAAGACTAACCAACAACTAGTGGGATATATGTGTTTTCAAGCACCCCATGTGCGACTCACTTGATCGTGTTTACAGTCCTCCTCACCTATCTTCCATTACTTTCACACAGAGACTGACCCCCACCTCACTGCAACCTCCTTTCAGGTAGTTGTAGAGAGGGTGATAAGGTCTCCCCTCAAGCCCCTTTCCTCCAGGCTGAAAAAACCCAGTTCCCTCAGCTGCTTCTCATAAGACTAGCTCCCTAGACCCCTCACTAGCTTTGTTGCCCCTCTCTGAACATTCTCCAGTATCTCAATGTCAAACCAAACACTGGTGCAGACAATGGCTGAGGTGCAACCTCACCAGTGCTGAGTACAGGGGGATGATCACTTCCCTAGTCCTGCTGGCCACACTATTCCTGATACAGGCTAGGATGCTCTTGGCCTTNCTACCTTCAAGCAGGTCAACACTCCTGCCTAACTTGATGTCATCTGCAAACTTACTGTGGGAAAAGCCAAAAGCTTTGCTAAAGTCTAGGTAGACAACATCTACAGCCTTTCCCTCATCCACTAAGCAGGTCACCTTGTCTCAGAAGGAGATCAGGTTAGTCAGGCAGTATCTGTCCTTCATAAACCCATGCTGACTGTGCCTGATCACCTGGTTGTCCTTTATCTGTCTCCTTATGGCACTCAAGATGATCTGCTCCATAACCTTCCCCAGCACCAAGGTCAGACTGACAGGCCTGTAAATCCCTGGATCCTCCTTCCAGCCCATCTTGTAGATGGGCATCACATTTGCCATCATCCAGTCAACTGAGACATCCCCAGTTAGCCAGGACTGCTGATGAATGATGCAAAGTGCTTGGTATAACTGAATAAAAAAACCCCCATATTTAGATCTTCTAGTTCTTCCAAAATGCCTCATTCTTATAAGAAGCCCCTTTCATTTTCAGAAGCCTGTGAAGAAATGAACTCAGCAATATGTACTGATGGTCACCAAGCTTCAAGCATTGAGGTGTTCCACTTGATTTTTATCAGTATAAGAGTTCTTCAGCGTTTTCAGTCATTTGTCAACTGGTTGGCTATCTGTCACTCACTTGACATGAGAATGGTGTCAATTTTCTTTGGAATTGGAATGGTCCAATTTTCTTTTCCTAAAACTTTGACAGCAAAGTAGTAAGATCACAGTAAGACAATATATGGCCCCTCTCATTTAGGTTCTAATTTGGATTTTCCTGAAAATACTTTAATTAACACTTTACTTCCAGGTTGTATGTCATGTTGCTGTATCTCAGGTGGTATAGGTTGATACCATTGAGCATATTTTCTTTCCTCTTCAAACCCATGTTGCATATACAAAATGTACTGGGTCAACGATTCATCTCTGTCCAACAGGCTGGTCTTAGCCAGAATGTGAGTCCCTGGTATAGCTAAGTGCCTCCGAAAGGGAATCTCTGCTGGTGTTAGTCCTGCAGCTTGTCACAGAATGTTTCAGAAATCCCACAGAACTACATTCAGTACTTCTGGCCATTTTAAACCAGTGTGTGTATATATCTTTTGCTATCTTTTCTGTTAATGTTCATCCTCTCTACTTCCCCCAAAGACTGTGGGTGATAAGGGTGTATGTAGGTTCCTTTCTATTCTTCGTGATTTGCACCATTGATTGATTCTATTTGCTGTAAAATGAGCACCCTGTAGGATTCAATTGACTCTGGAACCCAATATCTAGGAATAATTTCTTTCAAGAAAGCTTCAATAAAGCTTTTCTTGTTGGAAAGGCTTCCACCCAGCCTGACAGTTGATCTATTACAAGCAGATGTGGAAGTAAGCCCCCAGTTGCCCCTCTAACTCTGGGCTCATCCTGGTAGTTGAGTACTTTTGACAAGCCAGGCAGCTACTAGTGATTGTTTTTGCGGCAGCATAAATTCCTGGTGCTGCCCATACCACCTCTGCTCCTCCATGAGTTCTGTCGTGAAATCACCTAGCCACAGTAATTACATATTTGTTTGGTAGTATTAGTTTTCCTCCAATTGTCCGTATTCCACCATGATCTTGGTTTGCTTCTCACTTCCCCAACTGTTCTTTTTCTTTTGCTGAACAGTCTTTCTCATATATGGTTTTGGGGTCTGTCAAATTTGGCCATTCGCTTTGATTTATTGCTGGAACTGCAACTGCACATTGTCTCAGAGACTGTTGGGCTGCAACCTTTGCTGCTGCATCACCTAAGTAATTTTCTTTACTAATTTCTGTAGTGTCCTTAGTATAGGATGGGCAGTATATGACAGCAGTTTCTTTAGGTAGTTGGATTGATTCTAGCAAGTTACATATTTCTTCTCCAGTAGTTTTTTTTTTTTCCTGATGATGTGAAAAATCCTTGCTCTTTCCATAGCATTCTAGTTGCATGAGAATCTGTATAAATGTTGACTCATTTCCCTTTTCCCAGATGTGCTGCATGCATCAAGGCTGTTAGTCCTGCTCCCTGTGTACTATTCCTTGTTGGGAGTGGTTCAGCTTCTGTTACTTGCCCTTGATTGACCACAGCGTACCCAGTTCATCATTGTCCCTGTAGCTAGTAGCATGAGCCGTCTACAAATAGGACTAGATTTGGGTTCTGCAAAGGAACATCGGTTAAATCTACTCACAGTTTAATTGTAGTGTGCATCACCTGCTCACACTGGTGATGTTCTTCTTATCAACAGGCAAGGGTGTTAGGGTTGCTGGATTCAAAGTATTGCGCCTTTCAGTTCATATCTGTGTGCCTGTTGTGTTGAGAATGTTGGGGTTGTGTATTTTTTTATTAGCAGTATTTCTACTTAGTGTGGGACATGGACTATTACTGGACATCCCAAAATGAGGGAGTGGCTTTTTTCTAATATTGTTGCTGCTGCTGTCACAGACTTGATACAGGCTGTGACCAGATCTAATTGAGCAGAGTAGTAACCGACTGGTCTCTGGTTGGGTCCCAGTCTCTGTATAATCACCCCTCTGGCTATCCCTTTTTATTCATGCACATACAAATGGAAGGGCTTTGTATAATCTGAGAGCCCAAGATCAGGAGCAGGCGCCAAGGCACCTTTTCTTGTTTTTAAAGTCTGTTGCGTCTCCGGGCCCCACACAAAAGGTTCTACTTCCTCATTTCTTGTTGCCTTTGTTGGAGGTTTAGTTAGTTCTCCCAGCCCAGAAATCCCACAGTTTGGAGAAACTCTCCTAATTGTTTGTGACACAGTGTGGAAGCTGGATTACAGCTTCTATTTCCTCTGGGTCTATTACTTGCTGCCCTTCCCTCAGAATAAAACCAAAATACTTAACCTCTTTCTGACTGAAAGTTTGGATGGGGATGCAAGATGGCCTTTTTCTGCTAGGGCAGTACATAGATAAACAGTGTCTTTTATGCAGGCGCTTTCATCTTTGCTTGCTATTAGCAAATCATCCGCATATTGTACAAGACCTGATTCGCTAGGTAGTTTGACTTCTCTTAAATCATACTGTTTTCAGCTTCTTGGGGAATAGGGTACTGTTTCACAGTCGGTGGAAGGCATGTCTTTGTTAAAGTATTTCAGTATATTGGGGGGCCACCTGGTCCACAAAGATGCTAATTGCAAGTGTGATTAAAGTGATTAAAATTTTATGTGGTCATTCCCCCATATTTCAGCAAGGCTTATTGCAGTTGTCCCTAAAAATCACTAGGATGTTCATTTAGCCTTTGTCAGCGCTCCTATACCTTAGTCCAATTTACCCTCAATTTTCTGCTTGCTGTACCTGCTTCTAATAAATTTCGGAGTCCAGTCTGGCAAGCATCTCTCTCTCCTACATTATTATAATCCCAGTTTGGATCATTTGCTGGTCAGAGGTTTCTACCTCCCCCAGCTTGTTGTGCTAGTTCTGCACCTTTATTAATTAAGTTTTCCTGTTCATCTGGCCAAAACAATTCTCTCAAAAAGTATTTGAGTATCTCTTCAACTTGGGTTATACCCGGTGCATATATTAGAAAACAACTGAGCACATTTTTCAGCATCCTCTCTCAGTCTTGGTAGTTCACTCCCCCATAAAGCTAAGTCACTAGAACTACAAGGCTGATTAGTGAACACTTGTAACGAAGAGGGGGACCCATCCCCTCCTGATTGCATCACAGCAGGATTAGGTATGACATTAAGAACCATAGGATAGAGGCCAGCAGCCAGCAGAACAGAATCAGAAGACAGAGAAGGAGCAGTAGGTATGTAAGGTGGAACGGACACGGTTGGGGCATTATTTGAGGCTTCATCCAGGGCAGTTGCCTCTGCTACTGCAAGCACTACCTTTGATGACCCCTCTTTCATCCCACGCCTCTGACTTGAGTGGTTTCTCTCGTACACCCAGGCATCCCAAACATACCAGTAATCCATTTGTCCCAGGAACCTACTCTCTAGGCGATGTCAGAAGGTAAGTCCGTGCTGATCAAAGGTCCCTTGCAGTGGCCACTGTTCTGCCAGGTTTCCAGCTCTAGTTATGTGTGGCCAGCCTTCTGGGCAAAGGGTAACTGCACGCTTTTTAGATAGGCTTGCTCTACCAAAAATTCTTTCCCAATTTTGTAGTACCTCGGCCAATGGCATCCCTCCCTCTGTGCTGGGTTTATTCCCCATCCTTTTCCATCACCGAGAGGGACTCAAACCCCCTTATAAGTGCCCTTACACTGATCAGGCTGCACACTCGTAACAAGTTGCAGCAGAGGAGAGACTCAAACCCACCCTGATACTGAGAGACTCGACCCCCCTCCAGTATCGTCACCGAATCTGCTTAGAGAATTTTAACACTCACCTTCGGTGCCTCCCACTCCAAAGGCCCCAGATAAACTCACCCAATGCTGGCAGTTGGATGCTTGGAGACAAGAGGACCTGAAGGTGGTGGCCTAGGGTCTCATCTGGGGTGCCAAACTGTTAAAGAAGTTTCTTTGCCCTAGGTTTCTCATAGCAGAGCCTCAGACAAAATTCTTCCCCTAAATAATTTACTAAAATGGTACAGCAGCAAGGAAAGCTCAAACTGGGTGCCTCCGGGGAGGCACCTAGAACAAAGAAATTCCCGGGCAATTACACCCTTACAATCTGGGCGTCTACCCTTCATGTGCTCTTCACACACCTTGCATGTGCCCCTTGGTCTAATGGAAATCTATGGTCCGGCGTCTTTCTATTCCTCACGGAATTCTTTCTTTGTCTCTAAGCAAGCTGTTAGCTCACCTTACCTTGCCAAGTTGCAGCTTCTACTGATGGTTGTAGTTTCCCTGTCTCCCAGTTTGTACCAGTCTCAAGGCCTTCCTGTACGCACTAAGTCCAAAATAAGTTCAATTTATCTAGGTGGAAGTTCACAGCTTGTGGCCTAAGGCTTCAGCAGCTTTAGCTATTAATGCTAAGCAAGTTCTATATAAGTAGTTGGTCAATGCGGCCTTACGCTAGTGATTAAGCAATTCATTTTATTTAAACTGGAGCACTTGTTCATCTCATACGTTTGCATGTAAATGATCTTATTCTGTAAAATACCATACGCAACAGTTGATAAAAGGTGCCTAATAAATAAAGCAATATTTTATGCTTGTCACACGTAATTGTGGTGCATTTTACAGTGGCTTAGTTAAACAATTTCTCTTCCTGTAAGGTTGTAAATTTGGCAAGCAGCAAAGAAGGGCTGTTCTGCAAAGTTTACCAATGTATCCACTGTTTATAATAGTGCTGGGAGTATTTTCCATTCTCAAATCAGCAATTGGAACAATGAAATAATTTTAAATTATGCTGTTTCTTAATGTGCTTGTTGCACAGTAATTACTGTATCATCACCTGCAACATCTTGCAGTGCTAGAAAATTAAAACCATTATCCTAACAAGTTTTCTATAGGATTTTTCTTTTGAGTTGCTAAAGGACATGCAGAATGATCCTACTAGCTTCTTCATGAAAATCTGCTTCTACACTCAAAGTTATTCTCATCCTGCTCAGACACTCTCCAGTATTATTTAAAGAATCTTCTCTCCAAATGTAGCACAACAATGACTGATGTCACTGGTCAGTCTTAAATACAGTCTTATTTTGGCCATGGAAAACCTTTCCTGGAGGCAACAATATAAGCTCTCCCTCTCCTCAACAATCACAAAGATTTAAGCTTCAGTCTCTAAGTAGCTTGAGAAAAGTTTCTTTAATACTTATTTTGATAATGTATCATTATTAAGGTAAGATTTCTAATTACATTCATAATAACCTAGCTTTTAACCATTGAAACTCACAGAAATTGTGCATGAACCACGCAGAAAGTGCTCCATGTACCTCTTGTGATAGAAATAATTTACACTTGTGGTGGCTTTACCTTGCCTGTCTGCCAGATGCCCACCCAGCTACTCTCTTGCTTCCCCCTTCAACAAGACATACAAAATAAGATGAAAAAGCTCACAGGTTGAGATAAGGACAGGGAGATCACTTATCTGTTACCATCATGGGTCAAACATACTTGACTTCGGGAATATTAATTTAATTTATTGCCAGTTAAAATGGAGTAGGGAAATCAGGAACAAAGACAAAACTTAAATGGCATCTTCTCCCCCTGACTCAAATTCACTCCTTCATTCCCATCTTTTCTACATCCTCCCTCACCTCTGAGCAGCACAGGAATACGGGCAACGGGGGGGATGGTCAGTTCATAACAGCTCCTCTCTGCCGCTCCTTCCTCCTCACTCTTTTTCCCTGCTCCACCATGGTATTCTCCATGGGCTACAAGGGAATCTTTGCTCTGGCAAAGGATCTCCTCCCACTCCTCCTTCACTGACCTTGTTTTCTGCAGGGCTGTTTTCTGACACTTTTTTCCCCTCACTTCTCTGCCTGTCCAGCGTTTTTGCCCTTTCTTACATACCTTTTCACAGAGGCACCACCAGCGTCACTGACAAGCAGCTTTGTCTATGCCTTTTCTTTGAAGGAAGAGCAGGAGGAAAACAGATGGGGAATTGACTTTCCAGATGAACTCATAGATGAAGAAAGGCCTTTGTTCAGTTCAGATTTTGAGTTTATGTAATGCTTCTCATAACACTTACCTGTGTATTTTTCTTTGCTCAGGTGCTTATATGCGCTGTCTCAAAGACAAATGGATCCAAAAACATGCCTGAGTGCTTTCCTGAGCCACAGCCAAAATCTATAGGTAAATGAAAGAGAGTCTGTTCTAGTTTATTTTAAAGATATTATTGGGGGGAAAAAATTGGCAAGCCCATTCCAGAAGCTGTCAAAGCAAGCAATGAACTAAATACAAAGTCAAGAGAGAAGCAGTCCTCTTCTTTGTATGCCAGCTTCTTCAGCTCTCATTATAGGAGGCACAACAGAATTTTCGCTAGGAGTTTATTAGCTTTGTTAATTTGCCCGTTTTCTGAAATTCTTATGAAAGTAAGATCAGCATAAGAGTACAAGATCATTTCTATCCAGTGCCTAAGTACAGTGAAACTACAAGGAAATAACAAGGCAATTACTACAAGGACAGAAGACCAAATGCTCACAGGGCAAATACGGTGAAAAAGGAGAAATGTATTGCAGCATAGTATACTGAAAAAGAAACAAAGCAGTCTCAATTTTCTTTCCCAGTCTGCTTCTGAGAGAAGGAGATGTACCAGAGAGTACGTGACATGAAAATCTAATATTTTTCCCTTTGTATGCAAATCACAGCAGTTTGGGTAGTTTGGGTAGTCTGAGGGTTTGGGGGAGGCAGTAGTTAAGATTGTTTTAATTTCAGACCGGAGAGTAACTTCCACTCCCTACTTAGAAAAAGCCCAAACACTACCAAAAAAATAAAGGTTTCAAAAGAGAAGAGAAAAATACAGAGCAATACTAAGTGGAAAATCATGTCCTGACCTCAGCAAATTTCCTCTACAGTAAGGGGACAGCATTTGAGGGGTTTAGAACCATTTTAATAGTCCCTATATTAATTCTCATTTTTCACATTTCACATTCTCACATTTAATATCTTTGTGGCTGGATTCATAACACCATTTGCAGTCATGCTCCCAGAAATATGATTTCTAGTTTGGGAACTGTTGGTCCGAGGGAAAGATCAGACGGTGCCTGTCTTGACACAGAGTTTAAACTGAGAAGAGCACAAGCTTGGTTCTGTATGTCAAGTCCCAAATGGCACGTGGTGCTGCTTCACTCCATTTGAGGGGGTGGGACCACAATTCTCTGTGGCAATCTGGATCTGAACAGAACTGCAAAATGGCCACTACTGAGCTTAAAGTGCAGGCTCAAGATTTAGAGATGCAGCGTATACTGCTTTCAGTTACATAAAGCAAAATCATGCTGGTGACTGACGGTTCGTAGTCAGCAAAGACATTAAATCTGTCTTCCAACATCTCTTGACCAGTCATTGTTGGACCTGTGGTTTGGAGTCATCCGAATCTGAAATCAATGCCCCATTTACGGTTGGAAGGTCCTAATCTTTGTATTAGGTGTACTGCAATCTGAGAGGATCTGTAGAATGAAAAAGTTAGCATTAAGGACTTGAAAGCCTCACCATATGTGTTTCAGGAAGAGGGATAAGGTTACTTCAGACATGCTAGGCAGTTACAATAGTGTCTTGGTTTAATTTTGTTCATAAAGATTCCAGTTTGGGAGGTCCAAGATTGCTCCACAGTGAAAACCATAGGGCAGTAAGTGGCCATAATGAGCAGATTCACTTTAAAAGCACACTCCTGTTTTGAATTCAAATGCTAATCCCTTATTTTATTTAGCTAAAGCACAAAAAGCAGGTAGGACATCTATTCATTGAATCTAGATATCAGCAAAATTGGTATGAACTGAGAGCATCTGACCATCAGCAGTTCCAGTCCTGGGAGGCACAGTAAGCACAGGCTGATCAGAGAAACCTAACCTTTGAAACCCTGACAAGTGCCTAAAACAAGTGCTGTCAACAAACTACAGATCTTTCATTATTTTTTCCCCGAGTCTTTAGCACTTCTGCTAATTTTCTTTTTTTCTTTTTTTTTTTTTTTTTCCTCTAGGGATAACAATGCATATTCATCAGAGTAGCTTTATGTGTGTATTATTCTTTACAAAATGTTTTCTCAGTGCACTGTATATGTAAGAATCTTACGCTGACAGACAAATCCGGGAGCTGTCTGTCAGTCTTGTCTGTGCTTGATTTACCTCTGGCTTTTTCACAATCAATCATAATGTCATTATCACTTTTCCGAGTTACCTAGCAGCTGGCATCCAGTCTTCCCAACTTCTGTTTTTGGATTATGTAGTGCAATTACCATAGGACTAGCAGTATACCATACAGATTTTTTAATGGAGAGGTGCAGACCCTTAGGGGGTTTATAAAGGTTGATCAGAGTTGTGCTGAGCTGGTTTCTACAGAGAAACTTAAAACTAGGTGCGTTTCATTAAGAGGTCTAGTATTACTGATGGACATCTTATGGCTGGAAAGCATCTGATTTTCTGAGAGAACATTGCAATTCACAGAAAGGGTTTCTACACGTTCATCTACTTTGTGCTTTTCCGTGTTATACTGTGGGTATATAACACACAATATAGATAAGAAAATCTTTAAAGAGAAAAACCTGTGAGTCAAATGGCCATTGTTGTTCTTCTTTCCTCTGCTTTTTGTCGTTTTTGCACTAAATTGGATCAAACAGGATCCAGAAAGCACCCCCTCTCTGGAGCAAGTTTTGGTCTTCTGGAATCTTTCTTTCAACTATATTCCAGAAAATGATACAGCTAGAGTTTACTACCATATCTTGTTTACCTGTCTTTGTGAACCCACTAAGTGTCTCGTTTGCACTGCCAAAAATTCAACCTCTCATGACTTCGTGGTCTATAGCTTTTATCTAGACTTTCCTTGAAGTCCCAGCTTTGGTTGTAACATGCTATTATTTTGAGGTTTCCCAGTTCACAGTACCTGATACTATAAGAAGCCAATACCACAGGTCATGAGAATGACCTTGAATAGCATGGCGCTCGGCGAGTATGTGAGCTAGTGGAATGTCGCATGAAAACATGTACATAGTCACTGTGACAGTGTTTGTGGTGGTTTCCTGGATTGTGGGAAACAGGGCTGCTACAGTCTGCAATTCACCTGGCTCAGTCTTGGGTCAATTATGTCCAGGTTCCTTCTGGTAAGATTTAGCAAAAGAATTCTCTCTGAAGGACAGCAGGCAGCGAACAGCAGGCAGAGAACAGCAGGCAAGCAGCATTGACAGTCGGGAGACTGGGGCTTTTGGAAAAAACAAGGAACAAACCAAAATGACAGGATAGAGTTACCATGACACTCATCATTTTAATTTCACGTTCTGTAGTTTTTAAATAAATCTGTTCTCCAAAACTTTTCTTTTTTTTTTTTTTTTAAACAGCCATATCTTTCTAGTCACAGAGACATTTTCTGGAAGCTATGAAAATGCTTTAACCACTTCATCTTCATTCAGAAAGGATTTAATGCTTAAATAAAAACATATAAGCATGCTTTTCCCTATTTTCTGCAGTGTTTTGGTTTTGTTGTAGGCAGTTTCATAGCCCAGAGTTTAGAACATGTAATGGAGCCTGTACATTATATTACACTGAACTTCAATAGGTTAAAGCCACATTGCTGTTCATAACATAAATATATTTTTCAAGCTGTTTTTTTGGATCAATTTCAACATTACATTTTTTTTTTTTCTCTTTATTGGTATGACTTGACAAATAATACCCTCCAGTAATCTTGTAGCATTCCCTGTGCTGCATTAGAAGAACCATCTGACCATGCTGAAACATTCCCAAGTTTCTCATCCAAATATTTCTACCATGAGTAGGTTGTTCATTAGGATTTGTTGGTTTGGGGGAAATGGGACAGCAGAGTGGAAACTGAGGCTTCTTGTGGGGAGCCAACTGTACAGGAATGACTAACTATAAAAGAAAAGAAGTAAAAGTGTTACAAACAATAATAGTTTTTTTGCAATGGTTGTCTTGTCTCCATCTTCAGCAGAAGTGTGACTATTCAGATTTCCCTTCTGATCTGAAATATTTGTGCTGCTTTTCTAAACCAGGTAGACCTGCCTATACCTGTATAGACCTGTTAATATCTGTATTAACAGAATAAGAAAACAATAATTTAATTTATGTTATAATTTCTCAACGGAAGTGTTAGAAAGCTAAGATAGACAAATTCATTGTTTCAAGCACAACAGTTATATCTTTGATTCGCACAACTATTTATTTATTTGACTTTCCTATCACGGTAATTGCTTTAGAATTAATGTGGCCTCTTCATGGTATCAAGGCTAACACGTGTATTTGTGTTGCAACATTCTACTGGAGAAAAAGATTTCATCTACTTCCAGGAAGATGCTTTTGCTGAGTAAAATTAATATAGCCACCTGAGCTCTTATCTCTGCTATCAACAGTTTCACATAAAAAGTAGCTATTTGTTTAATTAAAAAATCCAATTTATTTGTAAACTGATGAAGAGAGCAAATTGCCAATTGAAATGATGTTTCTTTTCTCAGGAACCTAGGCAAACAGAGTCTCTATCAGATGGCAACATTAAGGTCTTAGAATAGTTGTTAAGGGGTATGAAAATTAATATGTAGAACGTACATGCTGCAGGAATGGTAGAAAAAGAAATTAGAACGGGAAAAGCATAGCAATCAAACTTGCTAAATCTATAATTTTTGTACTTACATGCATTATTTTATGCATTCAGCAATCTCAAGAAATTAACAGAGACTGAGTTAGAAATTTGTCATTTCCACTGACAGATCCAGCAGCTCATAAAATTTAGCCATGAAGAGGGAAGAAAATAAGAGAGCCACAGTTAAAAATAGAAAGCCTTTGAAATGAATCTCTTATCTGCATCCTCAGCAAAATAGTTGCTGTTTTTTCCTGATCACAGGTTGATAGAAATGTAGTGGATACAATCCTGCACTGGTACTATATCAGATTAATTGACTTTGACAGAAGTACATGGATGAAACCAACTAAGCATCTGGCCTGCTTGTGGTACTGAAATTAAAATCCTGAAAAAACCACCAATTTAAAGTCACTGAAACACTTAGATTATCACAGGATCAGTGTGCTGAACAGTATGGCGAAAGCTCAGTCTTTCGTAAAAGGGTTATGAGTTGAAACTAGGCAGTGAAACCTATTCACCAGTTCATAACCCAAATAGATATGATTTTTACCATTTTTACCATTGGTAAAAACCAATACCACTACTAGCAAAAAGACTTAGGCAGACCCCAACTGAGGAGAACAAAATCTTCACCATAGGCATCATAATCTTCTCAGAAAGTGCCTGAGGGTGGTAAGTTGCACATGGTAAATCTCCCCTTCCCAAACCCTTGAGGAAGACCAGAGCTGTCAACCTTGGGATACAGAGAAACATCGAGGGGCTAGGCATAGCACTAAAGCAAAGCAGTAGGTACTCGGAGCATCTTTTTCTGTATAATAATTTTCATTGTGTTATTAATGAGATTTTCCTGTAGCAAGCAGAAATTTGGGCTCTTAGCTAGTTAGAAGATTAACGTGACTAAAGCCAGAACTTCATGTTGTCTACGGAGTTTTTCTTTATGCGTACAACAAAATTTTAATTAAGATTTCTTAGGACCGCTCTTGGGATGGAATCTTGGAGTGATTGAGGCTTTTGAAAGGGGGTACAGACCACTGCCCAGTCAACGTGCATTTTTCCTTTTCTGACAGGTAACTCAACGAAGCGAAGCAATAGGAGCTGCTGTGATGTGGCTCATCAAGCAAGAGGTACACCATGCTGGAAGGGACAAAAGACATCCTGATTCAAGGGTAACTTGGTCTGGGTTAGACTTTTATTGGGTCTCACTACCTTACTGCAGAGAGGAATCCATAACCAGGGAGCCTGCTTGATATCAAACATGTTTCTAGAACCTTGGAGTGGATTAGTTGGGCACTTGGTACCCTTGTTTTTCACTTTGCATAGCTATTTAACAATTGAGCCACTGTTAGGAGGCTAATGAGCTTGGCACTTTGCAACATTGTATCTTTTATTGTTACAATGTTTTAAATCAGTGACACAATGCTTAAAGCTGCAACATTAACCTCTTGCTTTTAGATTAAGTGCCTTCTAATTATGTGGTTTAGCCATCTTCCCAGACTTCATAAGTGCAACAGCTTTTCAGTGTGGTCCATGATAACCACATGACTCTGTGGCAAAATAAGTTAAGAACTAGCTTCTCACAATTGATATTAAAAACAGTATTTTTACAGCAGTGGCTCAGAGCACTACATCTTGCAGTAGTGCTTCTTTAATGCTCTAGGCCACTACTGCAGAAGAGTCTTATTTTATAAGCTTGAAGAAAGTTTAGATGTCATATTTAATAAACCCTTTGGCTCTTTTTGTATTATTATATGTCATGGGTCACCTCTGTTTTGAAGTAGAATATTTTTTCATTTGGTGGTGGCCATAGTCCAAATACATAAACGACCATGCATAATTTGATGTAACTTGCATTGATTGGCAGGTTTAAAGTGAACCTGTGTTAATGAAGTTCTGCATATGTAATATAAGTGGTTCAGACAGACTAGGGTGAAAATCTTATTAGTAAAGTAACAAGTATTAGTTATGACTCCAGGTTAAAGGAAAACAATTTAAGTGGTTTTGCTAATAATCAGAAGTCCTCAGTAAACTGAGTAGCCAATGTCTGTACATATCTGAGAGCAGTCTCTTTCCCTCACTTACACAAGGCCTTCAGATGTGATTACATTCAAGTTGAGCTGCATAGGAATCCTTTGTCAGTATGGTGATGCTGGCTTCCGTAAAATGTTTGTTTATCTAAGACTGAAATGTCTCAGTGGGAATGTACTGGCTCTGACTAAACTTGTACAATGAAAAATCTTGGAAGGGGTCCCTGTATGACTTCATGATCAGAGAATACCTAATAGCTTGGTAACTGGATAGTCATCAGGGATATACGAAATTATACTTAAGCCTGTAGTCTTAACCAGGTAGAACAGAGACACGGGTCTCATTTGCAATCTGTGTGACCAGATTACTAGCCTGTTAACTATTTACTTTTCCATTCCTCCCAAGAGGTCTTGGTTTCATTCAAGTGCCAAACAAAATCAGGAAATCTCCATTTTTTCAGGGTACAGTGCTTCCTGCATAGGTTGGAGGGTTATGTGGAATAATTTTTCGAAGGGAATGAATGACCTTGACATGGGATGTGAAATTGAACTTGGTTCTGATGGCTTAAGTGGAATACAAAAATATCACATGGCGTTTCTAAAAGATCTTAAGGAAAAGAAGATAATGCATTGAAAAACTCTCCAGAAGAGGCAATGCTTAAGTCTTGCAGTGTGTAGGTGCTGCTCTGAAACCTTAGAGACTGTCATGACCGGCTTCATTTTCATGAAAATAGCGTGACCTATTTGTAAACAGTATGAATGAGTAGGAGTAAAGCACTGTAACAGACAAACTTCCTGGGGGTAGCAATAAGCAGAAAGTTGAAATACAAGTATATTCTCCAGTACATTTAGTGTACTACCATTAAAACAGTCTTTTGGGTCTGGGTACTTTGTTGGAAGAAAAGCTGGTTGGAAAACACAGAGTCAGAGGACAGGGCTAATGAAAATACTTTCAGTCTCTCACAACAATTTCTTCATCATCTCTACAAGTGTTTGGTATGAGGTGAGATAAGAGGAAGGCTGATGATTTTCGTTAATAGACTATTTGTTAAAATTCAAAATATCCACCTTCTGTACTTCAAAATTCCCAGGATAAAAATGACTTGCTCAAAGAGGGAGTCGTACTTGCCCCTTGGGGTTCCTGTCTTTACCTTCAGTGTTCCTGTTCACTGTCCTGTATTTAAGGAATCAGAAGAAACGAATCGGTTTCTCATTAAATAGAACAGAGAAAGTACTTTTGTCTTCTGGCAAAAACTTTAATAATACATTCCACTTATAAAAGTCTCTATAGCCTGAGAGCTGAGCAAGGTCAGGCACTTAGACAGCAAATGTGTCTCTGACCCTATTACTTATAATGATGCAGTATTTTATGTACAGCTTTTTTACTCTCAATTACATGATTCATCCACCAACCTAAAACTTAATTTAAACTTGCCCATCTAACACTATTGCCTACAGTTTCACAGACTTTCTTCTAGATAAGGTGAAATTGTTCTACACTTAAAAAAAAAAGAAAAGACAAAAGAAAAAAAGGAAAAAAGAAAAAGGGGGAAAAAAAAGAGAAAATCTGTGATAATGGAGTGCAGGTGGAGCTCATTTGGGGTAATGAGGTTCTGAATGGATGTTTTGCAAACAGAACACTTTTGTGACCTAACAGCTCAGCCAATTCGCATGCTGTTCCTAAATGGTTTGTTTTGTTCCTTCTCAACTCAAGTGGAAATGAAGATTTCTTCTAGTGATGTTGGTGCTTGTGAAAGGGAGGTACAAATTAGCAGGCTGCCATTTAAACAGGAAGACTCGCTTGTTCTCCCTTTTTGTTCTTGAGCTGCTCTTGCTTCCTGCCTAACCCCTCAGTCAGAGGAACTGCAACCACACTGACAAGCAAATGAGTTTGGGAACTGAAATTCTGGAATTATTTTTGGCACACAAATAACAAGCAGTCACTCAATTCTGTCATGGCCACAGTAGCTACAGGGCTCCCCAGGGGAGTCTTTAAGGGAGAATATTTAGGGACCTCAAGTTCAGAATTCGGCTTGTACAGAGTATTACTTGAATCCGTGTTTGATATCCTTCTGTGTTAGAAAATATGTTGTGGGGAGGGGAACAAAGATGTTGTGATAGCTCCTGTGTGTACAAATTTAATATTAAACCATACAGGACACAGAATGCTATAGGGGGCACGAACTCAGGCACTCCAGCCAGGCTTCTTTACTCATCACACCCTGTCGACTATCTTTTGGCCTTGTAAATATACTGTGGACTCCTGGCCTCTGGCACTACTTGGTCTAATAAGGCCCATTATTAGCTATAAAATATCTGTGTTCTATATTACTGGATATAGAATACATTCCCAAACATCTCTAGCCACTTGATTTCTGAGTCATCTGCTGGAGTGACTCATCTTATTTCCCTGAATGAAAAAAGGGGATAAAAAATAGAGAGTATAAAATGCAGAAACAGCATTTGTAATTTTTTCTTGCAGTTCTAAGGAAGCAACCATCCTGCAAAGCATCCCTATGCCACGGTCCTAAATTCTAGTCTAATTCAATAGGATATGATTATCCCTTTTGTAAGGAAAAGTGGAGATCGAGACCAGAACCACATGATGCAAATTGTACAGCACAAATAAGAATTCTCATCTGCAAAACAGAGCAGTAGCAAGAACTGAGAGTGATTAAGGATAATGCATTAGCCATCTGCACAATGTCTGGTAGCAGCAAGAAGGTAAACAGAGTCTTGGCCTGTCTTGGCATGTGTTATGTCTTTAGAAGCGAGATGTATAAATCAGAAGTTAAATATCCACATGTAAAGCAATAGCAAAGCCTTATTTGGAACATTCTGAGCTTTTCTTTTTAGGATATTATATGAAGACTGTATGAAACTGGAAAAGATCAAAAAGCTTCGACAGAAGGCACTTAAACTAACATTGGAAGCAAAGGAAATGCTTTATAAGGAATGCAAAACCAGACTCTGTCAGTATGCACAAAGGAAACTGAGACCCTGGAGAAAAATCTAGGATCTAAAATAACCTAAAAGGAAAATACAGATGCCAGGGCAAGGCATTTAAATACAATAACAGCTAATTGAAAAACAAACATGTAAGAGTTTAAATGAAGGTAGAAATTAGCAGCATGAAGTAATTTGGACAGAATTAGGGCATGCACAAAAAACTGTTGCAAACTGTAAAATAAAAAAGATTGTGCATCAACTGAAAAGAGTACTTAGCTAACTAATCATAGCCAGGTTGTGCCCATGAAAGAACTTTAGGAAAGTAAACAAATTTATCTTGCAGATAACCATGTTAACAGGTTCAAAAAGTGATCAGTCTCCCCTGGAATGGATTTGATTTAGCTTTGGTGATGCAGAGCATGCGTGTGACTTAATCAGTTCAACAGTAAAATCCATCCCTAACAAAAATTTTAGGACCTGTTTTACAAGATACTTTTGCAGTAAAACTTAATGAAAGGGATAATGATGATGGGGGAAGAATAATTGAACTTTACAAGATGAGATACAAAAGGAAACTTCTCCTGGAACCTCTATGCAAACATTTATGGTACATAAAGCACAATAATTCTATATAGACTACTTTTCTCCAGCTACTGCTGCACGTAACAAGACTATCGTGATGGAAAAATCCCCTCCCCTTTTTTTTTTTTAGGCAAGATTTTACAGATTTTAAAAGGGAAACCATTGGAGATCTGCCCTCCCTTTTAAGAGGAATTAACTTCCAAATGGAGTACTTCCTCAGTTTTTTGTCGGATCTTACAATTTCTAATCCAAGATTAGTAACTAGTGGAACAGGCATTAGAGAAAAGTGATGGAATAAAAGCTTCCCATTCTCAGTAACAAAGAGCACTTTGAGAAAGCAATAGTAGAGTGCCGTTTTCCTCTGGCAGAGTTTATCTGGGCAGAGCTGGCTCTCAGCTTTGCAGCTCTGTTGGCAAATTTTCCAGAGACAGTAGAGAGGATTCTGGACAGGATGACAGAAGCAGAAGGACAGCACTTTCCCTTTTCTTTACATGACAACTGTCCCTTGAAGCACCACCCCTACAAAAAAACAACCCTCCATCTAGCATCAGAGGAAGCAGTAGTTAAAAGATGTTGAAGCTACAATAGCTGATCCCTGGCACCATGGAGTACAGTCAACTGTCTTAACTTTTTACAGGTAAATTGATACTCTCTGGACTTATCTTACCATCTCAGATGTAAATTGTTATCTTCTGGCTTCTGTGAAGTTCTGATTTATGCCTTTTTCTTCTATGTAAGTTTGAAATACTTAAATGTAGGCATACCCCATAAAAGACAGCTCTACGATGAAGGCAGCGGGAAGCTGCAGGTCCACTTGAAATACTGCCCATGTAAATGGAAAAAGAAAAGCTTGATCTTTTGTTTGATTTAGAGAATAAATGCATCATTTATGGGGCAGGGGGGAAGATCAGAAAGATAAGGTGGATTCCCAAAGCGATTGTCTCTGATGATCTCTGATAACTTGCCTTGGCAAAGGAATCGTGGTGAAAAGAAAAGTTGAGATTTGAAGATGAAAGTTATGATTAAATATTTTTGGCAATATAACTGTAAAAAAAAGTGTACCTGATTTTGTACCTTGTCAGACTAAACCACGGCTCCTGGGTCTCTCTCTCTCTCTCTGCAGAATGCAAGAACTCATTTTATTTTCACATATTAAATTTGTTGTTATGTCAATAGTGCTACATTTTCTACTAGAAAAAAATATGTGATCAGAATCAGTAACAAGGAGTACCATCTGCTACAAAAATGGAAACGTATGCCATAAGATCATAGAGCAGTCTTTTAATAAGTGAAATCTATTTATGTGTCAATAGATGTTAATGTATGCTAACAGGGTGAGGGAGAGACACAGACTATGAAGACTAAATCCTCAAGATTTGCACTACTCACTGGTCAGAATTAGGACCCTCAGTTATTAGACTATACATACAAATTTTCACTTCACTTTAAAGATGAAATTATGTTTCTACCTAAATCAATAGCAAATAATTTTTCCCTGCCAAAGCTGTAGCGGCCACTGCCAAATAAATACTCAGCTGTTACTGGGGGAGTCTTCTTCCACTAACTGCATCATCTGTATTCCCACTCAGCAGTTAGAAGTAGGGTTATACCCTGTGTGTGTAGAACTGGAAGGCTGCAGAGGTTTGGAAAGGCTGTCAATAGAAATGTTTACTGCAAATGCCTCCTGCCTCTGCCATCCTGAAGACTCCACCATACACAGAACTAGGAGACAAAGTAGTGTTTCTTTCATTGGTAACATATCCCACCGAGATGTGAAATTTGGCAGTGAGAAAACTGGAATAGGGAAGAACAAAACATTTATTTTCTTCTTTAAGCCGACAAAAGTTGTGTTTGGGTAAAACATTGTTCATGTGTTTGAGTTATTCAAATGCTGGTGCTCAGTCTTATTCTTTCAAGAACAGAATTTGAACAATTCAATACAGTTGCAAGTATAGATCTATTTCTATGGCCTTTTAAAATTCATTCATGAGTACTCAGTGCTGTGACTGTTGACTGAGAGAGTTGGGGCTGTTCAGCCTGGAGAAGAGAAGGCTCCAGAGAGATCATCTTGTGGCCTGTCAGTATATAAAGGGGATTTCTAAGAAAGGCTGAGAAAGACATTTTAACAGGGCCTCTAGTGACAAGATAAGGGGCAATGGTTTTAAGTGGAAAGAAGGCCAATTTAGACTGGACATAAGGAAGACATTTTTTTACGATGAGGGTGGTGAGACACAGGAACAGGTTGCCCAGAGAAGTTGTGAATGGTCCCTCCCTGGAAAAGTTCAAGGTCAGGTTGGACAGGACTTTGAACCAGTGGTGTACCATATTTCACTGGATTTCACTGAATTTTTAGAGTTGGAAGATAGAGATCATGTAGTCCAACTCCCCTGCTGAAGCAGGATTGCCTAGAGCATGTTAGAGCATGTTACTCAGGACTGCATCCAGGAGGGTCTTGAAAATATCCACAGATCTTGTTCAAGTTTTTCTATAAATCACAGGTCACAACAGGTAATGCTGTGTCCCTATATTGAGAGGCTTTTAAACTTATTTGATATGAAGCATGTCTTTTCCTGGTGGGTTTCTCCATGGAAGAGAAGGACTGTGATAAATTGTTTATTTACACTTTGTAAATTCGTACACAAAGAAATTTCAGGACAGTGCAGTCTCTTCAGGATGCGTTTTTTAGGCTGTACAAAATAATTGTCAGGTAAAATGTTCTGCGAGACATCACCTTCTGGATTGATTCTTCTCTCTGGAGACTGGTATTATGAGCTAACAAAAAACAACACTCAACAAGTGTTTGTATACAAGACAGCTTAAAATTTTAGTAGAAGATCTAAGACCAGGAGATAGCTAGTTTTAATTCAGAAGTCTTTAAAATTCTCAATTGCTCTCAGTATTTCAGATAGATAGTATACGTAGCATCCAGATAAAAATGCAGCTAATGCTTTCTTTGTTCTTTCAAATATATCATTATATCATCATTTCCACAGTGCAATTGAACACGGCAGAGTACTGAAGTAAAGGGTAAAATAGATTTTGAAAAGTAACATTTATTTCAATTCTACCCATACTTCTGTGTAGACTAATCCAAATGTGTCCTAACCCAGATGCAGTAATTACTGGAAACCTTAGGATTTTTAACCGAGCCTGTGGTACCACAGCCACAAACTGATCTTTTCTTGCATGCATGTATTGAGAATACGGAGCTGTTTTTTGACGAATTACAGTAAAGATAAAAAAAGTGCTGACATTTCCATACACTTGCATATAGTTTGTGCAAAAAAGACTAAAGCAATTTCCATCCTCAGATTATGTTACAGACCTCGCACTTAAAGAAAAGAAAAGAGAGAGCTTTCTAAAAACACAGATACTCAGGCTGCTCATTTACACATACTATAGTGAAAAAAAAAATGGCTTAAGGGGCAGTATTTAGCCTTGTCAGTGACACTGGCAACCTAATTAACCACAAACTGTACTAAAATGCAGCAATGTGAAACTATGTTTATTTCATTATATACTGACAGGTCTAGAAATGCTGGCAACAAATACCAGCTTTAAGGATAGATTCCAATATCTTTTATTTGCTCTGCAGACTGTTAAACTCTATTAGTTTAACAGTTTTATCCAAAACTGTTTTTATCCAACTCTATTAGTTTAACAGTTTTTAGCCAAAAAAAGGATATAAAAGGACAGATGTATCAATTCTGTGTTTCATTTAGACATCATAAAATAACAAAATACTTTTTTTTTCCTCCTCTGAGAAGATTTAAACAGTCACTGACATTAGTAAACAAATATAAGAGAGCCATAAGGATGCTTCATAGTCTTCTGATCTAGAGTTGGTACGGAAAGAATTTAATATTTATTTTTTTTAAAAAAAGGGAAATAGTTAATATTGAAATATGTTTGCCAAATTTTGTAGTCTCTGATTTGTTTCAGTTGTTAAGTTACACTGAGTAAAGCAGCTCAGTGCTGAGTGGACTGAGGGATGGGCGAAAGCCTGCAAATTTATTTCTCAGGTTTCTCTGTATAACGGGATATAAGTCAGTATAGGTACAGTATCAAAGTCTGTTTCTCTTGGAGGATGTGAGACAAAAATCAAGGAAACTAATGGAACATAAAATGCTCGCTTATATTCCTGAGAGAGTTATCTGTGTTGCTTTCCCTCTCTCGGGTACGTGCAGACATACATTACGTGATCTGACCTGTGCTTTCTGGGGCATAGCATTTACTAGCGTGTACAAGTGAGTAAGTTGGAAGAAAAGTGCATGCTCTTAGTCATGTATTTACAAGCTGTCAGTTCTTCTTTGCACACCTAATTAAGCAGGACAGAAAGCAAGAATAAGTAAGTCTTAAATCTTCAGTGCATTCCCTGGACTAATCTTAGGGCAGTGTAGCTTTGTACTTGGACAAAGTACATTCCAGGTGACTGATTAAAATAACAACAACAAAAATAATAATAATAATGTGAGCTGAACTTTGGATTGAAAGTGCTTTATCTAATGTGAAAGTAAATATTTGGCTTGATTTTTTTTCAAAGGAGAAAATTAACAATGTTTCATTAACACTTTTTTTCCAGCCTTTTATGGGCCTCTTCCCGGAAAAGACCCTTAAACCATTTTACATCAACATTTTCATGGATTGTGGACTATCTTCCTAAATTCCTATCTACAAAAGACATTCTCTGAAACATTTGTAGTCACAGTTCAGCCTGAGATGTAAAGAGATGTTGGATTAATACATCTTGACACAGTATTTACTGGTGAAAACCATAAGAAATGATAAATTTGGACTGTCAGGGGAAGGAGCAAAAGAAGAAATTTGAATCTGTGTGCCTTGTTCTGGTCTGCTTGACACAGCACAGCAACTTAAGACATTCCTTAAAAAAGTCCAGAATTGCTTGTCCTTCCTTTGTAGTTCTCTTCATAGTATCAGAACTGAGCAAAGGGACCACCTTAGAGCTAGAAGTAACCAACAACCGTAATCACTGTTTCTCACAGTATGACAAAATCACCTGACAAAACTCTTCAAAATTACACGTGACCAAAAAAAAGTGAAGGCCACACAGTTTTTCTCAATTACATCTGTAGTACTTCTGCTTTAAAATAGTCAAAATTGCCATCTGCTGCTACTAACAATAATCCCACTCCCTCTCTCTCACCCGTGGGTAAAAGGGATTTATAACCAAGCACTAGCATCTGTGTTTCCAGCAAAACAGTAAACTCAGTCTTCAGCTCATACCAAAGTTAAGTTTAGTCCACTGGTTGGATTCGCCTTTGTTAGGAAATTAGCCACACACATGTGGATTTTTCTTTGCTTCTATTAACATCCAATTTGATGACAAGGGTTTAACAATGTACATATTAACAGAAATAATCGAAAGACTTACCATGTTGCTACCAGGCTGTCTGTCAGACATTATTTTTACACAGCAGTAGATGAGACAGACTGAGAAATGGAAATAACCCATCAAAGGTTCTTTGTAGTCTTCTGTGAAGGCATCCGAGAACAAGAGGGAATACTAATTCCAAGAAAAAAAGAAAAATGCACTGTACAGACAAACAGCAAATTTTGAAAGATTAGATGCTACTACAGTACTTTCAGCACCTCCAAACGAAGAGAAATATAACTTTTTTCTCTTACGCAACAGTTACTGACTTTTGTGAAGCCTGTACTAAGCCATTATTCTAAATCTACAATGATAAACTTGAAATATATCTCTAGGAAGGAAAATCACTTATCAGACAAGTCTAGGGAAAAATATAGCCAGCCAGCTAGAAATAATTTCAGTGAGATGCCCGCAGAATTGATCTTGCTGTGAAAGAATAACAGTATTGAGTACCTGATCACAGCTGCTCAGCTTCTCTTTTGCTGCTGGTTCTGGTTTATTCATAGTATTCAGGAAACCGCCTGCCATCTCGTCTGTGATCTTGCTGGAATCTCTTCTACGAGCACACCCACAAAACTCTTACTGTCAGATGAAGTGTTTTCCTACATACTCTGGAATAATAACCCAGTTAGGGGAGTTCCTTTCTTTTGGTGCCTTCTCGTTTTCAGGAGACAGACTACTTAGTATTGTTGGCTGAACTCATATGTAATAGTTGTATTGCCTTTTACTCAGTGAAAATTTTCCTAATAAAAAACTAAGCTTTTCAGTACATGTAAGAGACGGCCTGTAAATTCCCTGACGAGGGGGAGAAGGTCCTCCAAACCTTCAATGGAACGCCTCAGACATTCACAAGGAAATAAATAATGCAGGCCTGACATTCAAAGAATTGGTAAGACTCACAGGCACCTAAAAAGCAGTGGGAGGACTGTTTTGTGAAGACAAGATAGTTCTGCCACTTGTGTGATGAGTCTGTCAGTTCTCTATTCAAGGCCATTGTGTCTGATAAGTGACTTTTCCTCCATTATCTGCGAAATGCATACGAAAGCACACACCCTGCATATGAAAAATATAGAGATCATGCTAAACATATATGACTGTGGCACTCGTGTCTCCACCCAAATCATGTCAGCACATCACCTGAGAGAAGGGAGAAGCCTGAGACGAAGGATGAAGCAGTTCTTGGCAAGGGGGGTGGATTGTGTTAATTCATTAAACATAAAAGGGAAAAATAAGTGCTCCTTGGCAGAAAAAAAGAACAAAAGAAGATGATCGTGCCTGGGAAGATTTTTCCCAAGAAAGAAGACCATACCTGGGAAGACTTTTCTCTGAAAAAGGTGCTGGAACCAGGACCTATGATATCTGTGCCTCTGTCTTTTTCTGTATGTTTTCCTTTCTCTCTCTCTCAGTTTCTCTTTTCTCTTGGAGTTAAGTAGTGGTTATAATTGTTAGGTAACGACCTTAAGTACTGCTTGCTGTAAGCTGATGTATACACAATGCATACCACTTGCCATAATTTGCTACATGCCTAACCAATTATCGTGGATTTGTTAAGACCTATACTAATCATTTCGGGAAACTAATAAATGTTCTATACAGTCCTTGAGATTTATCTCACTTTAGTCTGTGCCATTGGGGATTTACGAATCTGAGTCACTTACCCCCACTCTTTCCTGAGAGTGAGACATGACAGTACCATAAACAGTGAAAATTTTTATCAATTCTACTTAGCCCCAGTCAACAGGTAGGATTGATTTTAAGGATCCTGTGTAGGTATAAGAATGTCTACCTGTAATAACTTGTTATTTTACTTTGTAACTGAAAAGCAGAGAATATGTTTTGGTGAACGTATAAAACCTTCATACATGTCAACTGTATGCCACAAGAAAAAACAAATTTGTTGATAAAGGACTATATTTAGTACAACTGAGTTAGCTGTTTTTAAGATGCAACAGTATCACTGGTAGGATTAATTTTAGAAAGCATTTTGGGAAAGCAGTTTTCAGCTCAGTGAAGATGGAGATGCCATATGCACCTGGTAACTGCTGCGTCTGTGAACCACAGTGAACACTGTGGTCCTTGATCACTTACGTGCAGAAAAAACCTAAGGGCAAGGAAAAGGAATGCAAAGGGACACAGCAATATTGGGAGCAATGAAAGAGTAACACAATGAGACTGAACTTCGAAAATGTCAAGATAATATACCCAAAGAGGAATTATTTCCAAATTTCAAAACTCCAGAGATTCAGTGTTGATGGGGGAGACATGAAAGAAAAGTAGAACTCATAAAAGGCAACAAATTAATTCTATATCACTAAGGCAGTATGCCAGATGAAAGAAAAAGTGCCAAGATGGGTTTTGTGTTGCATATGTTAAAGTCGTAGCACGATGGAAGGCAGAAATAATGCCAGATTATACCACTGTTGTGTAACCCACCTGGGACATCGTATTTGACTTTAAGAACATAAGAAGGTATCAGAATGAACAAAATGCACCACATGAGTAAAGTGAAGTTGATAGAGCTCTGCCAGAGCAAGAACTCCAAACTCTCTCCATTCAGGTAAATAACATTTTGAAAATATATTGCTATCTGTGTAAAGTTGAAAAAGTCATTAATAAAATCTCTACTGTTTTCATATGTCTCTCCGTCTTCTATTTTTGGGCAACCTGCATGGTCTCCTGTGGCAGGCTGACCTTGGCTGGATGTGAGGTGCTCACCAAACTGCTTTATCATTCCCCCTTCTCAACTGTACAGGGCACAGAAGATACGACAAAAGGCTCATGGGTTAAGATAAGGGCAAGGAAATCACACACCTGTTTTTTTCACAGGAAAACCTGACTTGATTTGGGGAAATTAATTTTATTTATTACCAATTAACAAAGGAATAGGATAATAAGAAATAAGAACAAATCTAAAAACACCTTCCCCCAACCAATCCCTTCTTCCTGGGCTCAAGTTCACTCTTGATTTCTCTACCTCCTCCCCACCAGTGGCAGAGGGGGAACAGGGAATGCCAGTTGTCTCTGCTGCTCCTTCCTACTCACACTCTTCCCCTGCTCCAACGTGGTGTCACTCCCATGGGAGACAGTCCTCCATGAACTTCTTCAGTGTGGGTCCTTCTAATGGGCTGCAGCTCCTCATGAACTGCTCCAGCACAGCTCCTTTCCACAGAGTGTAGTTCTTCAGGAAAGCAGTAAGCCTGGGTTTGACATGACCAGAGGTCACCCCTCCAGCAACCCTCTCAGGTCCATGTTTATGCCCCCCAAACAACCCTCCCCACCAGACAGTGAGATATCAGCACCCTGCTCATGAGGTGACAACACAGTGGCAGGACACAGGGACCCACACTGTGTGGGAAGCGGTGACTCTTGGTGGCGTTTGTCATCAGCGTGTGGGTCAGTGGGGTGTGAGGAGTGGCAGAGGTACACGTGAAGATGAAGCACCCACATCTCCCAGAGATCATGTGCAAGGAGGCCCTGCAGTGCTAGGAAAGGGGATGTGTGCTGGTGGCACACACAGCAGGGGGTCTAGATCTGTGTGAGTGTGCGAATGACTCCGTGTGTGTGTATTCATACTTAGAACATTTTTTGAACTAGTTATAAAAGCGTCTTTAGAAAATTGTAGGGTTTTAATAACTGTTGGCTGTCTAGTAATGTTGTTTATATATCATATTGCTGATATTGATCCTGAATGTATAGCTTTGTGATTGCCATTTAATTATCTGTTGTTTAAAAAAAAAAAAAAATCAATAAATTACTTCGTTCCTGATTTGAGTTAAACTTCATAAGCAGAGCAGTGTTCTCGTGTGCCACTGTAACTTCCATGCCATGTGTGCCTACGCGGCTGGAATGGACACCAATTACATTCTGGTGACATTCCAGAAAGCTCAGTGAGGGACCATTTACTTTACTTCTTGGCACTTCTGTTTTTATAATACAACCATAACTTCTGTCTCTGATTTCATTTCTTCAGTGTGAGGCAGTGATAACAAGCAGATGCCCAAGTTCCCTGCAATTGGTTTGCAGAATTTGCTGCTTTGTCTATCGGAGAAAAACATTCCAGAAATCCACGCTTGGTTTAAAGAAGAGGCATTTCTACTTGCAAAGTCTTCAAAGCAGTAGAAGTGAACAGAGGGATGCAATAATATGTGGAGACAGACTGCAGAGATGTTTCCTTTTTAGTCCAACCAGAAGAAAACATTAAAAAAGGTTTTGTGACTATCCACCCCTTGCAGAGACAACTGTTTGCAACCATTCTCCATTCTCCTTTGCGCAGATCTGAGTGGCTTTCTGAGTGATGGCAAAAAGGGGAAGGATTCGGGCTGTACAGGAAACACTTACGGCTCAAAAGCTATTTACATTTCTCCAGGTGCTGGAAGTGAGCTTGATAGGACTCTTCCACAGGCCAGAAGTGGCCCCATTCATCCTGGTAGGATGTGTGCTTCAACTTAGTTATGTAATAACTGTGTTTGACTTGTAATGCTTTTATTATTTCCATGCGTTGTACCAGCAAAACCAGTGTTGTTTAAACACACCATCAAAACCTCCAGCTTCAATCTGGTTCACCTGATGGGGAGTTCCTCAGCCAACCAGGGAGGTAATGAGTAAGTGCCTTGGATGTGGACACAGGTACAACCTGGTTACACTATGACAGTAACTATGGCACAAACCCGAATTTTACCCTGTTAACACACTTACAACATGAATTCCCTAGCTCCTGTCATACAATTACTGTGCCAGATATTAGGTACCTCCATGCCTCTGGCTGGGTCGTGTCACAGGAGTTACTGTGAAACCATGGCAGGTCCTGCAGTTCAAGAACAGGAGAAAGTATGTCAGTAAAAAGAGGAATAACTTAATTATCTGGAACAGATGATTCTACTGAATCATCATGTGTCTGAAGACACACACTACAGTGTCTGCAAATGCTTCTGCTTCTGGAAGCCTGAAGAGATTTCTGTGTAAGCAGTGGCCTGCACGTGTGCTCCCTGGATTTTGTTCTGTGCATTTTCATCTAGAGGAGAATAAATCAAGTAAACTGAAATTCACAGGCTGTTTAACTTATCTTTACTCTGTCTAAATAATTTGTTACTTCTGTGTTTATCTTTAAATAATATATTACAGTAAAAAAAAACAACAAACAACAAACTACTTCCAGAAGTCCCATTAAAAACGTATCCTGTAAGCTCACTTTCTCTTGCATAGATGCAGCTCCGCTTGTTTCATAATCATTCATGTCACAGTTTTCAGTGCAGAGGACAGTCTATTGGACCTTTTGGTGCTTGCATTTCGAAGATATTTGAAACACAAAGTGTAACAAATCTGCAAAATGTTCCGTGCTGCTCCGACAAAATTGCAACCTCTACCTGACCCACCAACCCCCTGCAGCTACATTCATCAGGGCACTTTTTTCTGCTGAAAGACACAAAGGACACAATTCACTGTAAATACCTAAATAGGAAGCCTTAAAAGATACAAGTATTTTATGGCAAACATAAACTTGCATCTGGATGAGAAAAATGCCCCCTGTCCTCTGTGTTGGCACCTATTGCCTTCATCTGCTGCAGTGCTTTCCTTACTTTGGCTTTGATGCTGAAGCGTGAAAAGAAGAAACATCCCAAAACCTCTCGGAAAGTCCCAATTTAGTTTTCCATAATTTGGGTCTTTGTATCAACACAAGGAGATGTTAAATTAGAAGTGCTTGGAGTCTTGGGTTCTCCTCTAAAAATAGAACCAACTGCCTTTAGCCTCTGTTTTTCAGAACAGGAAGGACGGGTTCAAGGGCAAGAGGGATTTTAGGGCCCTTCAGAGCGAGCCCCCTAAAAGAGTCCGCTTTTTCTGGGAACAGGTCTGCCTGCTCTAAACTGCTACAGGGTGGTGATTGCTGCAATTTACCTGCAGAACCAAGGGAACAGTAAGGAAGACACAAAATTAAACTGAGCTCCCTTTAACACAGTGAGCAGTCAGCAGATTTGCCTTTTGTTTTCTTGTTTTCCCATTAAATCTGTGATCACCAGGAGCATAAGTGTCTTCCATGTTAATTTAAAATGAATAAATGAAAGAGGTTATATATTCTGTGTTGAGCGTATCTTCCTTTTTAGCTTCAGAAGCGGGTAAATAGAGACCAGTTAGTTGCTTCAGTTGTTTTTATGAAAACAGACTGTTTTTCAAATTAATCACTTTAGTGAAGCAAAAGGAGTGGTATTAGAAGATTGATGAGGATTATTTCCAATTAGGGGCACTGAGAATGATGTAATTTTGTTTATTAGTATGTTGAATTAATAATTCATATTTAACTGCAGGTACCAGTTTCAACGATTTAGTCAGTTTTAGCCATTAAATCATATAAATAGAAATCCCTCCTTCTCAGAGACATACCGCAGCCTTTTTATTTTTTTGCCAAAAATCTGTCCCCTGCAGAACAAGAACATATATACACTGACTTTCACAACTGGTTAAGATGAAAAGAAATTCCAAAGATATCTAAAAAAAAATAATTGTCTTATGTTATATTTTTAAACAATTTTTTATTCCCTGCCTGGGAATCCAAAGATGAAAAGGATAAATTAAGAAGGCAATTTTTAAAGGTAATTTAAAATTCAGTGCAGTTAATCAACTTCATGAAAGTCAATTTCAGGAGTTTTTATGCTGTAAATAATGTATTTTTGGTTATATTGGGCCTTAAATGGTGCTATCCTAAGAAACACAAGACAGCAGAAACTGATAATTGCCTTGGGCTGGAGAAATGTTTCTCTCTAAGGTATTTCTCAAACATCCTCTATCTTTGCATGACACAAGTAGGATCTAGGCAGTTTTTCTTCTCCTGGACACATGATACTGATCTCTCTTTCTCCCACTCTAGCTCTTGCCCATGTGTCACACTTTCTCTTTGCTCCACCTTTATTCTTTGTCTCTAGCCCATAGTACGCAATAATGGGATGCAGACCTAAGAAAATACTTCTCATTTAGGCTAAAGGCAAAAATACACAATCCAGTTCCATGTGATGGTTTTACACTTACGACTGATTGATCTTTCTGTGTTTTTCTCTACAGATTAGAACAAATCTTAAAAGGGGGCTTTTTTTCCCACGATTGTCTCTTGGAGCCGCCAGTGTGAACCCCATACATCATTACACAGCAGCTAGAACTCTGCTGTGTGTGCTCTGCTTTCTGTTTATGAATGATTAGCCATTCTCTTTTTCAAACATTGCGGGGAGGCAGCCTTTGATCTGATTGCCTTTTGGCTAGGCCTCCAGACTTTGGCTTAAACAGATCAGAACTTTTGATCCTAGAAAAAAATATGAAAACAGTTTTTAGGAGCAAATGTACTTTTCCCTATAGAAAGGACATAAAGACAAACTTTTGATTCTTCTTAGCTTAGCATAAAATTTAAATGCATTTTTGCATTTTGTCCTACCTCTTTATTGTGGACTTTCAAAACAACTCGGAATAATTATAGATAAAGCAATTATTTATTAATTAGAACAATTTGAGTTATCAGAATGCTTTGTTCATCTTCCATTAGGAATTGTTTGGTAATAAATGTTTTCTTTATGGTGGGGGACATGAGGATTGATTCTTTCCATAAGTGCAGCCTGAAGAAGTATTTTGGTGGTGTGAGTTGTTTGATTTTAAAGAATAGTAAGCTGTGGATGAACTCTTTCTGACAGCAAAGAAAATATTAACTTCAGGGTGAATATGTATAACATGAAAATAATACTTCCTTTTTATAGTTTGCCTGTATTGTTTTCTTGTCAATATAGTCAACTGCTAAAGAGGACACAAATGAATGAAGAGATTAATTGCTAATTCAGTTCTGTTTTGTCATGTTTAATGTGTTTTTTGCATTCCAGAGAAGCTGAAACAACAATAGTGAAGGGATATGAAGTAAAAATGGTTTTGTTAAAGCATAAAAGGAAAAAAAACTTTTTTTTTTTTAATTTTGCTTTACTTTGTTTGATGTTGAGCTAATAGTTGTAAATATTCAGTGAGTATCACATTGTTTCTCTTTGGCCTGGGCAGAAAGGTTAGTGAAAATGATTCTATAATGGAAATAGGTGGAACAACACAGGATGTTCCAGCTGAGTTCTTTTATGGAACAGAGGCCAGAGAGAGAGAGAGAGAAAGAGAGGGAAGTTCTCGATCCAAAGTGCCTGTTAAGACACTCTTTATTTTAAGATCTCTAACCAACTACTTTAAGATAAGGGGTAATATATTTCACTTTGGCCCATAGTGGAAAATGAGTTACAGCCAACAGGACTGGGTAGAAGACAATTGGCTCTGGTAGATGTCTTGGAGAGCTGGAATAATTTTATAAAACATGCAACACTGCATATTTTTTTTCCCAACTATGGAATTTTTGTTAATATTGGCTGCAAGGAAGCTTTTTTTTTTGATGGAGTTCCTGTTGTTTTTTTAAAATATTCTGTGACTACATACTACTTTACCATTTGCTTTACTGTAATTTGGCACTAGTGAAAGTGGTCTGGCTTTTTTTATAATGTTTACCTTTCGAATTTCTAATTGCACAAATTATCATTTACATACATATGTTCTAGCAAGAAGTAAAATGTACTTTCCATCACATGCCACAATACGACAATACAAATAACAACAGTCCTTGTATTCTGAGTCAAAACTTGTTTCTTCATTCCGGATGCCAAAAAGCTTGAGTTTAAATCTCGAATCTGATTTTAATCATGACAGAACAAATTGTCTTTCTTTGTGCTCTTTAGGAAGACTGAACAGAAATTGAAAACCTGGAAAACCTATGCGCATGTTCATCTTTGCATCTGAACCTGGGTGCATAGTTTCTCTTTCTCAGACACAGTTGTCTCCATGTGATCTATGTTTGTCTGCTTTGCGTAGGGTGACAGAAGCAATTTGATCCTGTCTTTGATTCACTCCAAGAATCAGAATCACTGAAAATGCATTTTCAAATGAAAGAACATGAACCTCATATCTCAAATGGATGTGCTGTCTCAATCGGTTCTTAAAAACAAGAAATCAGAGCTCCGGATTTTGTTTAGAGAAAACATTCTGAATATCTCCTGTATTTCCCAGTTCATTGAAAAAACACCAACAAATTCTCACATTTCACTGTCACATTACAGCAGTTTTGTCTACTTTTTATAAAATTACATTTGATAATATATTTTATAGTCACAGATAATTTTCATTTAACTCTTTGAATTTTCAGTAATCTAATATTTACTCAACAATTATTTTTCATTTTCATCCAACCAGCCATTTATAGCATCGTAGAAGGCTATCAGGTTGGTCAAACATGATTTACCCTTGG
>VXAK01005468.1:12880-124203 GCA_013399435.1 Arenaria interpres | reverse complement strand
TGACCAGCCTTCCTGGGCACCTTTGCCCTTCAGGACTGTCTCCCAAGGGACACTTTCAACCGTGCTCCTGAAGTGGCCAAAGTCTGCCCTTCGGAAGTCCAAGGTGGCAGTTTTGCTGGCCCCCTGCCTTGCTTCAGCGAGAATTGAAAATTGTATCATTTCTTGATCACAAAGTATTCACAGCTACTTTAGAAGTTTCTAAGAGCAACATGCACTTTTGCTGATGCAGAGGTGATTTCAAGATAACATGTGTCTTATGCCACATGAACATCTATCTAAGAGTTAACAGGGCAGATTCAGCTTTCAGTTACACTGAAGAAACTGTGAGACCGTTGCATTGGTGAGAGACTAACATCTCTAAAAACTGAAAATATGTTTTTGCAGTTGGAGTGCAAGTCAGGATATAGAAATTGATAAACCTGCACATTTTTAATGAATTAATTATTTATGAATCACGATTAAGATCCTCAGCAGGCACAAATCAGAATTATTTCAGATCAGATCAATTTTATACCTCATCAAAAATGAAGAATTGTTTTTTTCTTATAAGAGGGAGTCAGTGTTTTGCATTCCCATCTATGACTTCTACCAATTGTTACAAGACGCCAGCAAAGGTATTATTCTCAAGAACTTAAAATGAAGGTAAATGTCCAGCATTACAATAGAAAATTTCTAGTTAAATTTGAATTATCCCCTCTTAAAGACTGGAAGCTTCCTATTTTATGATAAGAATCTTAAGGCAGGATAAATGGTTTTCACTCATCTGTATAAATATGTGCCTTTAATATCCTGTACAAAGTTATATATTCTAACTTTATTTATTTGTGCTTCTTTGCCTGTATTTGCTTCTTTGCACCACAAATCAAGTTGTCGGTATGGTAGACCTGTACAAAGCTGATACAAAACAATCCTACATATGCCTGCAGACCTTGCCTCAGTTGAGATTTGTAGCAGAAATATTAAGATTGATATGAATGCAGGTTGAATGAGAATTTAGGTGTGTGAAAAGACTAGATGGCATAGCGATGGTGAAGCGTATGGACGGCAGATGCTGATGGCACTTAATTAGCAGGTTATCAAGATCACAGCACACTACTTCGAGCTTCTTAAGACACTTAGACAGTGAAAGCCTTAGACAGCCTAAAAGCCAGGTCTTCACTGACACTGTATTGCTCTGGAAATTTACTGCCTGCCCCAGAGAAGGTGTTTGATCCTTAGTGTAGCAGGGCTGAATATTGTGGAAGGATTGTTTTATGTATTTGGTATGTGATATTCCTTAGCACGTATCGCACATCTTCTTATGTTACAGAAGAAGCAAACTATTGATTTATGCATGTTTATAAGACTCTTTAAACCTCAGACCCTTCTTTGCAGACCTTTCAGTAATCTCCCCTTTAATAGTCTGCATGTAAGTGCAGCGGTTTGCATATGCGCTTGTTAAATTGCATTTCATTTGAGGCTTTTTTTAGACTTTTTTTTACATATTAACATCCTTTTGAATTCTAATCTTGATTTACAACCCTTCCAAATAACAGCATATGTAGGTAAGAAAGCTTTAAGTATTACGTGGAGAAATCTTAAAATATGGTAAAGCATGGAATTATTTCCTTAATAGGAGATTAAATAAGATTAAATGAGGACAGGACATGAGTTGATTCTTCTATATCAATATACATTATATTATATATACGATTCACCAAATTATTTTGTTCAAAATTATTTCACTGCAAAGTGGATTTAAGGGTTTTTTTTTTTTGCTGAACCTGTGAGACAGAACATTTTTCAACCCTGTAGAACAAGCAGCCAGTGTGTTTATAATTATTCCACACCATGAAACATTACTATGCATGTGTTTCCTTCTCCTCTCATAATCTTTGCACTTTAAAGGGGAAAATAATTTTTAAGCACTTGAGTAGTGTTGTTGGAGAGGTTCCATATAAGTAGACATGTGGAGAGTGTGCCTGAAAAATCCCACAGGTCTCCTGTGAGGCACCATTTATTTGATTTGAAGGAGTTAACACCTAATTTCTTTAAACTGTTCTGAAAATCTAGTTTCCTATCGTCTTTTTCTCTTGAGTGATGAAGTCTTAAAGCAGTGGACAATTACACTATAATTATGTACTTACAAAAGCACATAATTATTTAAGTACGTAATTATATGAGTATCTAATATTATTATACTGCAGGCCTAGCAAAATTGAGGAAGTCAGTTCATAATGCCTTTGCAGTGCACATCTGCAATTTGAGAGTCCTTTACTGTGCCTTGGAATAGAAGGTCTTGGAAAAAGAAGACTGCAACAGTCAGAAAAGATGAGCATCAGTACACCAAGAGTGCATATAGCCACTTCGTACTTTTTAGTAGAGTGCTGGGGATATCCTTTCTGCATATTCATTTGTCCTTCCTTTGACTTAAATACTTGAACTTTAGGATAAAAATCAACTACTCCCAGAATTTCCAGGTCACTTAAGACAAGGTTTTCCAAGGTTACCTTTTGTTAGTATTAGAATACTGAGGTTTACAGGCTAAAAGAGAACTACCCCATCCTTATAATAATTTTCATTCCTTTTAGCAAATTTCTTTTTCCCTTTTGCTCACTAAAATAACTTGTAATTCAACGGTGACATGTGTTTCTGAATCGCGTCTTCAGCTGACCAGTGGAACACATGTTTAACTAGCCAGTATAGAAAATTCTTTTAATACTACATTTAATACAGACAGGTCTTTGAACACAGTTTAACTTACCATTTTGCTAGAAAATTTTAACTTTGCCTTATCTCCCTGCAATTATCTGTACATGGATCTGTATTACACAACATTTTACATAGATAATTTATATATTAAAATTGAGCAGTAGTTATTAGTTTTGCCGCCACTTGGTAGGTATCAATGTTTTTTCCCAGGCAAAATTAAATTGAAAAACATAAGAACCTGATCCCGTTCCATCAAAGACATTGGGAATTTTACAATTGCCTTAAGTAGGATTTGGATTAAAACGGAAAGAATAATTACAACATTGGTAGATCTATATGAACAAACATAATTTCATTTTTAAAAAAACCATAATTAGCGGATAGAGTAAGTGTAGTATATTTATTGTATTTGAAACTGAGCAATACAATTACTAGCAGGTCTCAAAATCTTAATTGAAAATTTAATTTAAATTAGCTTTCATATGAACTGTATTGAGGTTTGAAAATGTGTTAAATGACCATATCATTTCTAAATTCTACTGTTTCTCTGAAAGCTCTATCAATTGTTAGAGAGCACTGGAGACCTATATGAAGTCCATCGTACAGAAGCAGATGAGCTGTGCAATGAAAGTCTTATGCAGTCTGGGATTTGCTAGTTAATTACACACTGTTGTGAAGCAAATTCATTTATTTTAGCTTATCTCCAAGTGTGTGAACATGTGTCACTTCTCCATAAACTTCATTAGATTTCATTACACAGAGGTCTGATACAATCTGATGATCATTCTTACCTCTGTATTGATTAGTAATGCTACATCATTTTGAAATACTGATGATTAAGGGTTTTTCTATGACAGCTCATAAGCATATTGAGTTAGAATGTTTTCCATTAATTTTTTTCAGTAATAACCTTGGTCCATTTGAGACATTGCTTAATAGTCCAAAACTCCTACTTGAATAGGAAACAATAATTGATTTCTACTTGTACTTGAATACTGTAGGCTATAAATTTTAGCACATTTAATACCCAGTTAGTGATACACCTTTGGAAATGCTAATGGAGTCTGGGCCATCATTGTTTGCATATGTATCCTTGAAGATTTACAAGGTATTTACTCAAATCATATAGACTGCAATGGAACTAACCATTTTTCTACAGGAAAAAAAAATATACGAGGGCTTATAGTTTTACCTGGCTTCTGTCCCCACAAGTTTTATGTGTGAGTCCTAGATATAGACGATCTATAAATATGATACTCGCTCAGTCACAACAAGCTTCTCACTTGGAAGAGGACATGCATCCAACTATGAAGAGGTTAATAATATATTCCAGCATATTATTTTAGAAGTTGTAAAAGTCTTACTATCAGTCTACAGCAAAAGCAGAGGTCTATAGCACCCATATAGTGGAGGCAGAATAAACACGGTATGATTACTGTTTTCTTGCTTTAGAACCAGACCAAAGTATACTAAAACGGTATAACCGGCAACAGTACTTTGTAACACTGTAACTTTACTAACAACACGATCATTATCAAGCATTTTGTAACACAATCATAAATGTATAGATAACATACAATTGCAAGAGGCCAAACAAAGACTTGGGATGCAATTGTGCAAATGGGGTTCAGTAAATCTGCAAGCAGTAATATCTGCAAGATAACAAACAAAGGATGTAGAAGGGCAAATAACATCATCTTTGCTTTTGCAGAGTAAGAAGCAGGCTCATTATCACTAATTGTTTTAGTATGTAGTGCTAAGGATTATTATTGAATAACAACCAGCCATTGGCAATGCGTATTATCAAGGAACTGAATCTCATAAAGTCCTTAAGTTTGAAATGGATCTGATTTATCAATCTTATACATACTTCTATCCCACTGATCTCTAAGTCCCTAACTAAGCATCCGATGATGTACGGATACATTCATAAAACTGCAGAAGGGATGAGATTGGAAGGACCTCTTCAGATCCTGTTGTCCACCACGTCTTTTCAAGGAGGCCACCTAGAGCAGCTTACCCAGGATGGGTGGTAGTTGCGGTTGTATTCAGTTGCAACAAACCTACGCTGTAGGCAAGTTATGTGGAATTGGACAGATCTTTCACAATTTGTTTACTTGGTATATCTTGATTTTTTCCTGCATACTTCGGTGCTCTACATCTGGCAGGAATTTACTGGGATGTGTAACAAACTGTTACTCGAGATGAATGAAATGGGTGGAGAATTGACTTCCAAATACAGCGAGTTTGTAACTTCCTACTGATTGAATAATGACAGACAAATTTTTAAAAAGTACTATTATTCTCTTTGTTTAGGAAGCAAGCAATAATTTTGAATACTATAGATGAGATTCACTTTATTTTAATTGAAAGAAAATTTGCTACAACTTTAAACTCCCATTTCTGCTTGCCTTGTGACAGGCAAACAGAAGAGATTAAAAATATTGCATGTGCAATGTTACTTTGCAAAGTCATACTTTCCTTAGAAGTTAGTCACTTGTATGCACTTTCTAATCTAGATACCTGACGGATGATACAGTTTGCTAGCATTGCTGTTTACTGACGATTTACTGGCTTTTGTTCTATTAAAATGACACTCTCAGGAGCTGGGAAAGGAGTGAGGGGGGAGACAGCGAGCGGGAGGGGAACAGGACTGAAAAATTAAGGGAGGGAGAAAAGAAGAAAGAAAAGAAAGAACGAAAAAACATCTGCAACAGTTTACGGTTTGGCAAGTATATCTAATTGAACATCCACAGTCATAAAAACTACTGATTGTATGTGAATCTGCAGGTCAGTGCTTGTATTGAAATAACATTTCAGGAATTGCCGAAGTAGAAGGCAGAATGAAAATGAGTAACTGATTCACCTTCTTTAGTAGCAACCTAAATCAAATGGGGGAGATTGAGATACAACAGTCAATCCAGTGACCTGATAAGGGATGGATGATGGAACACACAAAAGAGATTGTTTATACTATTTTCCCTTAGCTTTATATCTGTTTCAGATTTGGAAAGCAACCACTTTTAGTGTGCATTGACAGTCTCATTGGAATGTAAATAGAATCATAGAACAGTTTGAGTTGGAAGGGACTTTAAAGGTCATCCAGTGCACCCTCACCTGCAATGAGTAGGGACACCTTCAACTAGATCACGTTTCTCAGAGTCCCATTCAAGCTGACCTTGAATTTTTCCAGGGATGGAGCATCTACCACTTCTCTGGGTGACCTGTTCCAGTGTTTCACCACGCTCATATTAAAAAATATCTTCCTTATATCTGGTCTAAATCTTCCCTCTTTTGAATGACGTGGTATCTCTGTGGCTAAACATTTTAGATGAATGAAACAGGATGCAGTTTAGAAGGCAGCGGTACCTTATAGTTTTATAGTAAAATCAACATCTAGTGCCTGTGAAATTCTCCAGTTTTTAACTTTGCATCCAAGTAATTCACATATATCAGAAGTTGACATGTTATTAAAGATTAGGTAGGCCAAGGCTTTAGATGTGTAAAATTAAATCATAGAATCATAGAATGATTTGGGTTGGAAGGGACCTTTAAAGGCCACCTAATTCAAGCCCCCTTTTGGGCAAATGATGTCAATGGTTCTGCAAGAGTTTTGGAAGAGGTCTTCTATTTACCCTTTGATAAGACAGTGCTCAAAAAAACCAAAAAACCTCTGGGGAATTTTAATATTTTAGTGGTTTTGTCATTATGCTCACTGTTAAAAGGTTATTTTTTTCTACTTTGTTTTTGATACATTATAGCACTGAATTATTGAATAGGTGAAAAATTGCATTCTACAGAAGGGTGGCAGTCTGTTGATTAGGTCCTTTAACTACTTGAACAATTTTTTGATGTTAGAATCTTTGTTGGTTTTCTTTAATATTAAATTGGGAAAAATATTTGTTGACTGTATTTTATATACAAATCCTATTTTGGGACAAGCATTCAGCATGGTGATTTCTTGAGATCTCTCCTTGATCCATTTCTTACACCTGCAATGTGATTTTCTTTCAGCCAAGTTTAGTTATATCAGTTTTTCTGAAGGTATATAATATCAGACTTATACTTTGATTTTTTAAACGTGTTTTTCTGTTGAATTAGAATTGTATTATACAAATATGCCAAGCATATACTAGCAATGGCAGCTTAAACTACCTGCAGCACATCTCCAGTGGCAAGGTACTTTTCCCGAAATCACCTTGAAACATTGTATAATAACCACATTTTTTTAGGAATCACACATTTGAATAGTGGATAACTGAGGAAATAAATAGCATTGGCCTTGAGTATCTGTTGTTTATTTCACAGTTGCATTTTATTATTCTTCAGAAGTTTAGAAGTCAAAAGTGCTGGAGAAGTACATTATCTTTATATTAGAAGATAATGGCTAATAATAATAGGCTTTGTGGTCACATATGTTGATTGTACCTCCTGAAATCTATAGAAAGTTGTTGCTTGTGAAAATTATAAATAGCAAACATTTTTGGAGATTCACCGTCAAAACACATAAGTTGCTGTCCTCCTGACTATGATTTACTTTTTTTGAAACTATATTGAATTGGATCGGAGCTGGTTTGTTTTATTTCATTTCAGATGAAGATCAATTCATACCATTATTTATTTCAACTTTGAATTTATCCCAAGGACATCTTGTGCTTTCCTACATCTGCTTTTCTGTAATGGCACAGTAGACTATTATGGTTCATCAGCCGTCAGTCACTTAATCTGAAATGATGGATCATCACCCAGCATGCACAGCTCCCTGTGTAAAACCTCAGTGGAAGGGCATGGATAAGGACTCATATCAATCCTTCACCATTCTTGGATATACAGGACTAGCTCAGAGAATGCTATTGATGAACAAGATTCCCAAAGAGCAGGAAATGAACAGGAGGAGAACAAGCACAGAGCAAGCAGCTACTGAAGAACAAGTGAAAATACTCAGTTTGGCATTGAATTTAGGCTTTGGTTAATGATGGCCAGTTATTTTTGTAATCTTTCCTTAAAGATTGCATAAAGTAGAATATTTTCTGTGTTTCTTTTTTCTCATGATCTCTTAAAAAGAAACCTTAGTGGTTGGCAGGTAGACTTTCTTTTGTTTGAAAGAATTTTAACTTTAAACTGTAAAGAAGTCATTATGGGATCTCTGAATATTAAAGTTAAAATTAAGCAAGAACAGTCAGAAATATTTGGAGAGAAAAGGATAAATGCTTCCCCTGTCAAAAAGACATGGGGTTATAAAGAATGCACTGCATGTTATTTTGTGGAAAATCAACCTTATTACACTTAATCTTCAGACATTTTTTTTTTTTTGGATGATGTTCTGAGATATGGCAGACATGATAGTAATTAAAAGGGAAGAGGGGGATTAGAAAAGCTAAGGAATTATAACTGTTTTAATATTTTATTCCATTGTCTTATTTTCCTCTGAAATAAGAGGTAAATACTATACAGAAGATAAATGGACTCTGATAAGAGCACCGTATTTGGTGACAAAGGTGTTATCACTCTTTTTGGGTCCACAAGAAAACATTTGAAAAACACAACTCACTGGTCTTGAGGACCTCTCCTCTGTGGGCAACATTGATGTGCTTCTGAGTTATCGTACCAAATGCCACTGCTGTGGCTGAGTGTAAACGAACATGTTGCTTTAATGCCAGGTAGGGAGAATAATTCATTGGCATCAGCAGAGCGCCTTTTTTTTCTTAGCTGGCCTGAGAACTGCACTGGAAAACCTGCAGTATGTTAGCTGCAAGCAGATGTGTTTAAAATAGCCTTTTGCAAACTTTTCAGTCGTACTCAAGAGACAGGATAAAGTTCAGTTGCATTAGCAATATAGCATATAAAGCTTAATTTGTTTTTCAGTTCCAACACAAAAAAAAACCCTAAACAAAGGACATTTAATTCTGTAGACAAGTTCCTTACCAGCCTTGGGTAGGATGTTCTTCTTGTGTTGCTACAGTGAAAGAGGAAAATCTAGAAATAACATGAAGTACTGAAGTATGGGTAGACCCTACAGTGTATACATTTTTTCCTTGCTTTCCACATCTCTTCCCCTCCGTCCCCCCTCCAAAAAAAAGAGGGGGGGAGGAGGAAGGAGAAGGAGAGAAGAAAAATTCCTATAATTTTGTAGCTTAGATTTGCTTTCATTTTATTTCAGATGTAATCTTCTTTAAAAAAAGCACTTTGAGACATCAAAGAGTTCCATCATTATATTTAATGGGTGTTAAAGACCACTCGGTTTTCATCTAGCTGCCGTAGGAAGATATTTCTTCTGTGCAACCACCTTCCATAGGATAGCTTCTACATCAATTAATACACCTTGATCAGTAATGATAAGACATTTGAAATACATATTGGGCAGAAGCTGAAATATGAGAAATTTCATCTAACCATAAGGAAACACTTTTTTTTTTTTTTACTTCTAAAGCAGTCAAACATTGAAACAAGTTGCCAAGAGACATTCAAAACCTTACTTGCCATGGCCCTGGTCAACCTGCTTAATCAAGGGGCTTGAACTGGACAATCTCCAAAGGCCCCTTCCAACCTCAACTATTGCATGATTTTGTGTTTTTAAGATAAGAATGAACGAAGTTGAAAACTGGGTAAGAGGAAGGAAGGAAACAGTTATACCTACAATCAAAATGTTTTGTTAATGAAAGGCTAGAGTATACCACTATTACTACTGCTCAGTTCTTTGAAAGAAGCATAAAATTAAAACACAAAAGAAATCAATCAGTCAGAAAATCAGGCTTTTTATCTAGATTTATCATTTAAACCTCCGTACATTTTTCAGCAAACCAGTTTATTACAACATGCTTGTTAATATCTAACCTTAGTGTCCCAAGAAAATGAATGCTTTTATAATGCTTAGCCATAAGTGTTCTTATTTACTTGGGACCCATTATTCCTTATGTGAATAAGCAGATTTACTATTCTGATTATGTGTAACATGTTGGAGCTGTAAATAATGTCCACTATATGGAAATAGGAAATAGCTTTCCTGGAAGCTGTCCATGTTTGATTTGGTCTCGTTAGAGCTAACATTAATTCTTAAAGTATGGACTGACTGCAGATTTGTCCAAGTGATATACTGAGGAAGGTTAGTTTGATGTTATCATAATATCATTGGCTATGTCACTGATATATCAAAAGCCTAAGAAACGGCAACTGCAGTTGCTTTGTACTAACTTATTAACTTGACAAACCTGCTAGGAAATAACTTCTTCCAACTTCTCCAACACTTCAACACCTGGGAAATACATCGTCTCATGCTGAAGGACTCCAATCTTTGTTGTGATTTTACTCTTCAGTAAATGAATTAATTAACCCCTTGCCTTAAGGAGAAGGACTTGAGGATATTAGTGGATGAAAAATTGAACATGAGCCAGCAATCTGCACTTGCACCCCAGAAAGCAAATTGTATCCTGGACTGCATCAGTAGAAGCACAGGCAGCAGACTGAGGGAGGCGATTCTCCCCCTCTACTCCACTCCGGTGAGACCTCACATGCAATACTGCATCCAGCTCTGGGTTCCTCAGTTCAAGAAAGACATGGAACTGTTAGAGGAGGTCCAGAGGAACACCACAAAAATTATCAGAAAGCTGGAACACCTCTGCTATGAAGACAGGCAGGAAGGGTTGAGGTTGTTCAGCCTGAAGAAAAGAAGGCTCCAGGGAACACTTACGGTGGCCCTTTGATACATAAAAGGGGTTTATAAGAAAGATGCAGAGACTTTTTTACCAAAGTCTGTAGTGACAGGACAAGGGGCAATGGTTTTAAACTGGAAGAGGGTAGGTTTATCTTGGATACAAGGAATATATTTTTTATGAGGAGAGTGGTGAGGCACTGGTCCAAGTTTCGCTGGGAAGTTGTGGATGCCCTCTCCCTGGAAGTGTTCGAGGTCAGGTTGGATGGGGCTTTGAGCAATTTGATCTAGTAAAAGATGTTCCTGCAAAAGGCAGGGGGGTTGGACTAGGTGATCTTTAAAAGTCCCTTCCAACCCGAACTGTTTTGTGTTTCTATGATTCTCGTTGCAAAGGAGAGGTAATAAATTAACGAAAAATGACTTTTGCAACAGTCTATTCTCATGCTGTGCTTTCAAACCGAGTATTTGCTAAGAATATAGCTTTAATTTTATTCTGCTTTCCAGACTATGGTGGTTTTTGAAGTAGATAACAAAGATGACTGAGTAAAAAAGAGAGAAAAGATAAACAAAAACAATACTTATCTGTTATACACTGGATATTGATAAGTAGATTAACACCTCAAATGACCAATCAGTCAATAAATAGTCCTCTCTCAACAGAAGTGTATGAACGTCCACTGTTGAATTAATTCGAAAAAGGAAAAGTAAAACGACAACGAAAAAAACATCTGATGTGGGTACTTATTACTTCATCTAAGCGCCTGCATACACGAAATAATGTGACTTCCAAAGCCTTTATGTGAGACATCCAAACAATTCAAACATTTTGGAAAACTTCACCAGCTTGTTAGCTCGTGAAGAATTCTTTGAAATATATTGGCCAGAACTTCCTCAGTCTGAGGGGTGTTTAACTATATTTATGCTTTTAAAATGTTTTCCCCATGTTCTTATGCTCAGAGATGATGCAGGGGTCTACATTTTCCACCTAAGTTGCACTTAAGAAACAGTATTCACTAGATATCATTTCCACAATATAGTGATGAAGAGGAATAGTCACTAAGTCAGTTCAATATCTCTGCTATAGTTTCCTTTGAGAAAAAAAGTCCCGAGACAAAAACGTGTGGTGATTATGAGACATGCAATATCAAAAAATACATTAATAAATAAGAAACAGCAGAGATGTTAATCTTGTTCTAACAGAAATAATTTACTGAATCCTCAAATGTAGCTTAGCAACATAATAATAAAAAAATCTATATGAATATTAAAAAAACCCTAAAACCTATAATAAGATTAAACTAGAAGGACTGTGAGAATTCAAGGCAAATCAGATGAGTTTGCCCAGGATGATCACTGCTTCTGTTAATTTTGAAATTGGCATCACAGGCGAATTTGTATTATGGACATGAGCTTTTAAGCTTTGTTTTAACCATTGTTTATTGTTGTATTTTGGGTGGAATCCACCAAAAACAGGAACTGGGTGTTGGTGGATCAAGTTTTGAA
Organism: Arenaria interpres; assembly: GCA_013399435.1. NCBI lineage: Eukaryota > Metazoa > Chordata > Aves > Charadriiformes > Scolopacidae > Arenaria > Arenaria interpres. The sequence goes on along the minus strand of VXAK01005468.1, from coordinate 112,361 downwards.
CTCTGTTGAAAAGGAAATGACTCAAGACCAAAAGTATGGATCCTAATATTTCCCAAACTTGAGATTACACTTTTAAGTTGAAGTTAGACTTTGATCTAGTAAATAGTTAATTGCTGCTTAAAAGTCAGCTTACCACTGGCCCAATTAAAGTTACGAGATAGTTCATATTTATCAGCCCAAATGTGTCTATATGGTTTGTATAGTTGGGGTCTTTATAGCTGACTCCGACTTCAGAAGTAAAACAAGAAATAGCATAGGTTTCAACAGCTGCATGAAGATCCCAATGTAGATGTTGTTTTTATAGCTTAGGCCCTTGCCCACTTGGAAGATGTATTTTATTATCTATTCTACTTCTAAATTTTTAGATAAATTATGATGCCAGTTGGCAATATTAAAGGTTATGGAAAATGACAGATCAGAATATTGATTTATTCTTAGATGTCATTTTCATTGTAACTGTAAAGAACTCCAAATCACATTGCATTCAGTAATTCTATTAAAAACTTTATGATGTCTCCTTTTTCCATTGCTTCAAATATAAATTTTCCTTTGAGGAAACTGTAGCTGCTTTTTAATAAGAATATGTCAACCTGTAGTGCAATATGTCAGTCCTTTTAGACCTGGTAATACTGTTTGGATTACTTTACTTTACATAGATCAGCCTAAGGGTTTTTTTAAGGAAATTTTAAAATATGAGCATGTTAATCTAATAGTATATCTGAGACAGAAAGTTTAGATCCAGATTTTACATTTTTCAATGGGCTTGGTGTTCAGTGTCAGGATTACAGACAGAAATATTCATGTTAAAAGGTATTTAAGGTCTTGCTGCCTGGCTGCCAATAAGGAAAATCTCTACAAGTATGTCCGTATCCATGCAAGAGGGAATAAATGGTCCAATGATTTCTTACTGCGTATTGCTAGTTCTGTCTTCTCCCACCCAGTGTAAGAGCTGAATCCAACCCTTACTCACCCATTAAGTATTAAGTTGAAACAACTAAAATTGAACCATACTCGCTTAAGGTTTCACTCGCCTGTCATTGCGGTCTTCTCTCTCGCAGAGGTTTTTTAATTTTTGAGTGTGATTGCAAAAAGACTCAGAGCTAGAGTAGCAGCAGTACCACTCCAGTGCTGCTCATCATTGTCATCTGTTGACAGAAAGCACACATTTGTGATTTTAGAAAATCTTCTCTTTTTATAACTTGTAGAATCTTTATTGCAAAGCCACCTCCAGCTTTCATGTCCTGTGTTCCCTAAATGAATGCCATCTTGGAAAACACAGCATATAACCACATGAAAATACACCTGGAAGAGCTAAAATTACCTTAAGTGAAATATAAATTAATCTTTTCCTATTGGAACAGATGTGTTAGGGGCTGAAAAGTACATTTTCAAAGTTATAAAACATTTCAAATTGCCTTCTCGCTCTCCACCTTCCTTAAAAGGAAGGATACTTTTTTATGCATCCAAAAACAGTGAACGAAAGTAAATCAAATAGTATATTAAATGGCTGGAGAAGAGACTGAATATCATCTAGTGTGCAGTACTGAAGAATTATAGCCAGAATTTGGCATATGGCTTACCTCTAATTCCCGTATGCATTATTTTGTTAACATATATATACTACTGTCAGTATAATCCATTCTGAATTAGAAAAGTGAAGGAAACTCATCCAAAACTAAATGGGAAGAGCAGAAAGTCAGAAAGGAATCTGGATTGCTGACAAACTGGGACAAGTAATGACCATGGCATGGTCACTAATGCAGGCTGAAATAAGGTACTTGTCCTCTCTTTAGGAGAGAAGGGGAATTGATGATAAGATCTGGAGCCAGTACAGTCTGTGAGTCTGTTAAGTGGTTCAAATGCAGCAGAAACTGATTATAGAACTTCTCTATATATATTCTTAAAAGGAGAAAAGACCCTGAGGCAATTCAATGGATCCTCAAAGCAAGCTTGGCAACACATGATGCTGTGCCTCAAATTTAAGCCAGCGAGTCTTCTTCTAGTGGATAATGGGTCTGTTGGACTTCTAAGCCCATTCAGCCTTTCATGTCCTCTCTGAAATCCTTTAGGAAAGTACTCAAGTACTAAGACATGAAGAGTTTCTATCTAATAGCCATACCCACATATTTTTCAGTGATCTTCTGTTCATCTGTTATCTAAAGTCTACTGTTGACCTCAGATCGGTTCTTTTTGCTAACCAAAACTAAACCAGAGCCAAAAATAGAAACAAAAGGAAGAGAAAGGAGAACATCAACTCTGAGGGTAATTTGTTGATGTGCGTAGAACCATATCTGAGACCACACCCAAGTATGGAGGCTTGGGTTTTCTATTCCCCAAACCAGCAGAGATTCAAGTGGAGCCAGATGTCACACCTGAAGGTATGGAATATTTGCTCTAGGTGAGGTCAGAAGTCACAGATTATCATGCTTCTTGGCCTTATCCTGCTGCATCAAAGCCTATATAAACTATATCCATCAAGCAATACTGATCACTAGCTAGCTGTGAACCCCAGCTGTGTTTGAACCAATTCTGGCAGAATTTGATAGCATTGCTGTTTCTGAGAGAAATCTGTTACTAATTTTTACTTTTGTTTTCTTTACATAAAAAGGTTTCTTCAGAACTGTTTCTATTTGTTCTGCACTCAGATGAAAGAAGATTGTTTAGATCATGAAAAAAGTAGACAGCAGCATTTTTAAAAGTGTCTAAAGAAAGTACTCTCGTGTTTTATCAAAAATCCTTACTCAGATGGAAAGGAGATGCATTTTTTCTACAGTCAGAAAATTCAAATAATTACTATATTCTGTTTCAAATGAGACCCTGAACTTTAATGGAAACAGACTGTCATTTTTAACATTTACCTACAGTATAACACTTCATTATCTTTTTTTTTTCTCTTGAAAAAAAAATATTTACTTTTGGTACATATTTTGGGGTGGGTCTGACTGTTACAAAGAAATCCATAAATAAACATATGGAGTTGTCAATATATCATAGTTTTCCTAACCACAAAACTGTATTTCGGCTGCTTCTGATTGCTGTTATTATAAATTATACAGAACTTGAAAAAATCGATTAATTGTGAAGAACTAGAAATAAAAAAATCCTAAATTTTAAACTTTGGATTTTTGTAAGCTCTCACCTCCTGTCTGAACTTTAGAGCTTGGCTTTCCAAAAATAAAATTGAAAAATAATTTAAATGTTAGGGTTTTCAAAAAATTTGTCAGTCTTATTTAGATACGCTATGAATTAAGATTCACCTATGGCTGACTCAATTAACCAATGCTCTGAGTAGCTGTAGCTAAAGTAGGCACCTAATATCTTATTTCTTGTGATTTATTAAAAGGTCCTACTAGTCTGTTTGCGTTGCATATCTAGAGATTTCTCTAGCACTTTTTTTGTTTCTGGTACTTGGCTACCATTACCAATTTGGAGGGGGATAGCGTTAAAGTCTTCAAAGCTGTATTCCTCCATTTTTGTGTTTTGCTTGTACTTCACCATTATCTACCTTTTCTATGCTGCAGAGAACATTTTGACAGCTCAAAATTTTACATATTTAAACTAATTTTCCCTTTAAAAATATAATAATGACAACATTTATACATTTAGTGAAAGGTTTTGAAAGCCGCTGGCTGTTGGATTTCATTTGCTGCTGTCTTCTCTATCACTTTTTGTAGTCTACAGCCCATGTCTATATGACTGTAGTGAACTGCTTCTCCTCTATCCACCCAGATCCTGGGCTCACTGTCTTCCTGCTCTTGGATATGGCCAGAAAACAGATGACAATACCCTTTCCAAGATGGGGCAAAATCCACGTGTTGTTTGTGCAAGGCAGGAGCTGCTCTTTTTCTGTGGATGGAACTGGTTTGCCTAGGACTATTGAAGACAATTCTGCTTCTATTACAGGCACTAGTCAAATACAGAATGTACAAATGGGAAATTGACTGCAGGCAGATTTTTTTCTGTTTCAAATAGGGCTGGAACTGCATAGGAATTTGTAAGATAGATTCCAGCGCTAGCCGTGTCATTCACTTGCCAATAAATTAGCAGGATGGGTAAAGCAATCAAAACAGGGAAACATCTTCACTGATATATAAGCATTTTTAACATTTTACACAATCTTCTACCTATCTGTAGAAGGTCTCTCTACTGCGTGGCCAAGCAGCCTATAGCAGATACCCACCATAATGTCCCCTTTACCTGTCCTCTCTTTAATCCTAACCCATGAACTCTCAGTTGGCTTCTCACCCATTCCCAGGCTGAGCTCCATACACTCCAGCTAGCCTCCCCCTCCTCCCCTTCCCATCCTGCACTTCCAAAAAAGCCTGTGTCCCTCCACTGCAAAACTCAGGTCATAGGACACATGCCACCACCTGTCCATGATCCCAACATGATTATAGTCCTACAATTGCACAGCCGGAGAAAATAGGGATAGTAGTGCACCCGGGTTTTTTTTCTGTGCATCAGTTGAGTCTCCAATCAGATAGATTAAATCATTCCATTAATTTCTTATTTCATCTTGTTATATTTTAGCACAAATTATCAGTACAGTCATTGAGACATATGACACACCTTTTCATTTAATCTCATTCAGTCTGTCTCCTTATTTGTAATTTTTTTCTGTTAAGATTCATTTCTGTAGCTGTGACATTTTATGGATCTTCCTCTACTTATAAACTCTTAAATGTTCCACTGGGACAGGCCAAGTAGACCCTAATTATAAAAAAAGGTGCAAATATATTCCCATTCTTTTTTATCTGTTAATGAAGTGCTACACTTGTCTTGTAAAAGCATATTTGATGTGGAATCAGCTTAACACACTTGAATTGGGGAAGATCTTTTGGAATACCCTTAAATTTGTACGCTTGCTATTGATCTCAGACATCATGGCTTCACAACTAACATCTGAAAAAAACCCACCTATTAATCTCTCTTGGGGAAAAAACCCCATCAACTTTCCGAGGCAACTAAGCAGTGACAGTTTTGTGTTCTTTGGCTCAGCTTCTGTGTTTACTATGCAGTTTAAGATATTGAAATATGTGATTAATGTTTTGCTAAAATATAATCCCCTAGGATTACCTTTTATTGTCAGTGCAGCAGAAAACATGATCATTCCTCTTAAGGAGTTACTAAGAGAATTATCTATATTTCAAAGAGCGTTAAATTCATCACTCCCTGAAAAGAGGGGTTTTTTTTTTCCCAATTGCCTTTTATCTTTCTACAGTTTTCCATTAGAAGGTAAAATAACATTATCTATCTCTGTTAGGTACAACAATCCAGGAAAATATTGTTGCACCCTGGATGTCATTAGGATAAAATATTCCTTCTCTTCTCTTCTTGTTTCAGTGAAAGCTGTTACTTGTGAAAACACAAACGGAAGCTGGGGGTCATTTGGATTAATTAGAGCTCTGCCTCTTTTCTTTCCTGTCTTAAAAAAAAAATAAATCTGAGTTAATATTTTAAACAAGGTTTACAAGGATGAATCCACTGTGCATTTTCAGAGAGAGAAATCTGAGATAATGGTTAATAACTTCTTAATAATGCAGAAATCACAATGATATAACAAGTTTTCCCTCCCAGTTTTAGTGTAAACTCTGGCCAACCAGCGGGTCTTGGCTGGGGTTTTTTTAACAGATAGAATAAAAGAGGTTTGTCTTTTTTTGTCTTCTGGCACTAGTCAAAACATCATAGTTAAATATATTAGATGGTATAACTAAAAGCACCGACCCCGAGAGACTTTTACAAATCATTTGGCTCAAGAAAGAGGTTTAAGAGGAATATTTCAGGCTGCAGAATTCTATAATAGCAAGTCCCCATCAGCTGCAGTAGCTTCTGACTGCATGGCAAACTGAGGTTTTATATGTGTGTAAATGATCCATGTTTGTGTACAGTATGAAGTATATGTGTATATACAATATGTATCTAGAGAATTTGCAGAAAGACTGAAAAGACATGTTAGCTCTCTGTAATGCAAAGCTAACTTTGAAGCTAAAAAATGTCAGGAGACAGTATTATGATCATTAATATATTTTTTTCATCCTTTCAACATAATGCCAGAGTATGGGTTAAAATCTCATCTCTATCAAAAAGATAGATATGTGTGCCAGGACTTTGCCGTGGCTAGTTTCCAATAGCTTTGGTACTGGACTTCTGTTACTTCCCTTGGGAAATGATTTGGCAGTTAAAATCTCTCTATTAGGAAACTTTGTCTGATAACTTCTTTAGCTCAGCATGACCCCATTTGTCCAACTATGTCTCAGTCCATAAAATACTTAAAAATTATAAATCAGAAGATGAGAAAGTAGGAGAGTGCGACACAAAAGTGAATTTGCTAAAGAAAGGGAGAGGAAGAGAGGTGCAAAGCCATGAAGCTTACAGTTCAGGAGATCTTTCCAGCATTTTTTCCCTGAAGGGAATGAACCTAGGCACAAACTTATGTGCTCTTCTGAATGTGGGTGGGCTTTGAACTGTGAGTCTGAATAAAGATTTCTTTTTGGTTGGGGAAAGGAAACCTATATTCTTTTGAAAACAAAGTCTTGTATGATGAACAAAGTTGTTTTGTCTGCTGTATAAAAATACAAAAATTCTCACATTTTTACTTGTGTTTTCGGTGAAAGTTCATACACTTTTTTTCTTTTGAAAATATTAGGGAGGCAAGGGAATGAGATTGCTTAGAGCTGCCCCACACAAGGCATACATCACTTGATATCCATTAACTATGTTGTTTCAGATCATGTAGTCCAAACTATGTCTATCTTTCTCAGTAATTTTAAGTGTGATGTGCTTTAATATAACTATTCACATTCTTAGCAGACAAGTCAAAACAGTTCTTGAATCATATTTCAGGTACAGTTTTCCATTTTTCAAGACTGCAGTGATTTCAAGAAATATGGAAAGGTAAATATATAGTTATTGTGAAATTTACAGCAGGCAGCTATTCCTTGTATACCTTGTTTTCAAAAAACAAGCCATCTGTATTAATCTTACAATGCTAATATAGTGTATATTCTAAGCTGGAAAACAGTGTGATACTTACTTGTACTCTACATCCAGCAGCTGATGAGAGCCTATATTACCAAAATTCTGCCACAAACCTAAAGAAGAGATGAGGGTGACTTCTTTATTTGAAATGGAGTTCAACCTATATCTGGATGTTAAATCATTATTGTCAGGAACAGCTTTTATGACTCATACTCATAAAAATAACTTGGAAAATATAAAATACCTTAAAGCACACTGTCTGTCACTGGAGAGGAGCAAGATTGATCTATATATATTATACTATTATATTTTATATACATGTCTATAAAATTTAAATGTATATATATACAAAGACACTTTGAGCTTCCTTTTCAAGTTCCCTCTAGTTAATTTTTTCCCACTGCAAAAGTACAGGACTTTAAGATTTTTAAAAATTAAGGAGACAGATTTAAAATCTGTACAGATATTAATACTGAATTTTTTCTGATACTGATTACCAAGTGATGTTAAGTCATTATTTAATTATGAACTTCTTTCTCTAAAACCATTTCAGTGATAATAAAAAATGCTATTGTATTAATGGTTCTGTATCTGTGATACTGACTGCTGTAACGTTTATGTTAAACACTAGTAGTCCATGGAGCTTATCATGAATAGAAAAGCCACTTAATTAAATATCAGCAGCATATTACTGAAGACTTCACTAACACAGAGATGATGTTTAATTAAATACCTCTGGTACAGCATGCATGTTTTGTTGCATCTTACGTGAAATTCATGCAACTACATATTAAATTGGTGCTGATTCATTAGCCAATGTATGAATGAGCAAACAGGCACAGGAAGCTTACTCAGCCTTTATCAATTTTTCAAAACCATTTATCCACTCTCCCTTAATAATGCTGGTTCTTAAATATACTGCATAGAGGAGTAAATGACAGGCAAAATGCAAACAGAGAAGATGACAGGAGGCAGTAATTAGAGGTTGTCTTGGCCACAGAAATTTTGAAAGTGCAATATAATGTATTTTAAAATCATTGGGGTGTGTTCTACAAAGACTTGCCTTGACTTTACATAGACCAGAGTGTGTGTCTGTTGTTACGTACAGCATATTTTAGAACAGATAGGAGCAGCCTGGTGTTCACAGGCCCTCATGGGGGGATTTCAACCACCTCGATATCTGTTGGAGAGACGCCTCAGCAGAGCACAAGCAATCCAGGAAGTTGCTGAAATGCATCGATGATGCCTTCTTTCTCCAAGTGGTAGAGGAGCCAACAAGAAGAGCTATGCTGGACCTTGTTCTCACCAACAAGAAGGGTCTGGTGGGGAATGTGAAGCTCAAGGGCAGCCTTGGCTGCAGTGACCATGAGTTCAAGACCCTTAGGGCAGTGAGGAGGGTGTGCAGCAAGCTCACTACCCTGGCCTTCAGGAGAGCAGACTTTGGCCTCTTGAGGTATCTGCTTGGTAGGGTAGCATGGGATAAAGCTCTGGGAGAGGGGTCCAAGGAAGCTGGTTAGTATCCAAGGATCACCTCCTCCAAGCTCAGGAGTGATGCATCCCAAGAATGAGGAAGTCAAGCAAAAATGCCAGGAGGCCTACATGGATGTCAAGGAGCTCCTGGACGTACTCAAAAAGCAAAAAGAAGGTATACAGAGAGAGGAAGCAGGGACAGGTAGCATGAGAGTAACACAGAGAAACTATCCAATCTGCCATGAGCCCAGATAGATTTAAATCCGGTCAGGGACATCAAGGGAAATAAGAAAAACTTCTGTGAGTATGTCAGTTATAAAAGGAAGACTAGTGAAAATGTGGGCACTCTCTGGAAAGAAAGAAGGGCCCTAGTCACCTGGGATATGGACAAGGTTGAAGTACTCAATGATTTTGTGCTTCAGTCTTCACCAGCATGCGCTCTAACCATACTGCCCAAGTTGCAGAAGGCAAAGGCAGGGATGTGAGAAAGAAGAACCACCCACCGCAGGTAAAGATCAAGTATGAGACCGTCTAAGGAACCTGAAGATACACAAGTCCATGGGACCTGATGAGATTCAACCACGGGTCCTGAGGGAACTGGTGGATGAAGTTGCTAAGCCACTATCCATTATATTTGAAAAGTTGTGGTATTCTGTGAAGTACCCACTGATTGGAAAAGGGGAAACATTTTCAAAAAGGGTAAAAAGGAAGACTCAGGGAAATACAGCCTGGCAAGCTCATGGAGCAGATCCTCCTGGAAAATCTGTTAATGCACGTGGGTAACGAGCAGGTGATTGGTTTCACCAAGGGCAAGTCATGCTTGACAAATTTGGTGGCTTTCTATCTCGATGTTACAGCATTGGTGGATAAGGGGAGAGCAACAGCCATCAACTACCTGGATTTATGCAAAACATTTGACACTGTCCTGCATGACATCCTTGTCTCTAAATTGGAGAGACATAGATTTGATGGATAGCCCAGTGGGTGTATAAGGAACTGGCTGGATGGCTGCACTCAAAGGTTTGTGGTCAATGGCTTGATGTCCAGGGGTTGGGACTAGGACCAATGCTGTTCAACATCTTTGTTGGCAACACAGACAGTGGAATTGAGTGGACCCTCAGCAAGTTTGCCAATGCAGAACTTGGTCTGAACCCTCACAACCCAGAGATTGAGGTCACCAGGCTAAAACAAGCTGGCTAACCCTTGTCAGGAAAGATAAAGGCTTAGGAGAAATACAGAGAAAATTATTAGTTTTTTCCCAATACATTTCCTCAGCTTGTCTTGTACCTTTTTAGATGAAAGAATACAAATAATCCAGTTTGTAGAAAATGTCTGTTAATCACTTTAAACAGCTCACTCTATACTGTCTCTGAAACGTTAATTCATTTAGTGTTAAGCTCCACTGAGTCTGTTGCATTGTCATAATTGGAGATAGAGGTAGCTTGTACCCGGAAAAGTCTCATAGTGGTTGTAAGTCTGGGTCTGCTCTTGAAAAAGATGAGACCTGTCACCTGAGTAGCTCATTGAGACAAAGAATTTTATCATGTAATAACATGAGCTAAGTCATGCATGCCAGCTAGATTAATTTTACTGAAACACTGTTTTAAAGCTTTAGCTCTTCTAGTATTATGGCTTACTGAGACACAAAGTGTATTCACAGGTCTTTAGACAGGTTGAGATATGCCTCACAGGTAGCTGAGGATAGAGATTTAACACGAAGAGATTGACACGATCTTAAAATTCCTAAGCTATAATGTGTTGACTCCCCTTGGGTGATGCTCCCATAGAACTGAAAAACATCCTTGTACTGATCCACCAGGAAAAAAAAAGAGCTATCATTTATGGAAGCACTTCTATAGTCCAGCTGAACATTTGTGAAATGTTTTATTTTTGGGAGGAGCGCAAAAAACAAAAGGAATTAGATTAAATGTGAAAAAACTTGCCCTATCTTTTCTGCACTTGTAAAATTGTCTTTCATTTTTGTAGCTGTCCTGAAGAGGAGTCCCTGCAGTTAGAAAATCTTATTTACACTTTACTTTCCTTGTCAAAGTGTGCTGAACTTCAAAGAATGAAGAACACTCCCTGTATACCCATCTTCCTGGGGATGGGTTGCCTGGGCACCACCAAAACTGAGTAGGGGTTTCATTAGAAGAATTGTAAAAAATAATTTTAAGTTTTAACATGGTGGATTTTGACTGTACACTGGGAAAGGAACTGGAGAAGAGATCAGAAGATTCTGCTTCTCCTGTTGCTGAGGGAAGTGTCACTTCTTGCTGTTCTCCTGTCCATCCTTACACCTCACGGCGTAGCAGATGGAGCTGTGTTCAGGTCAGAACAGCTGCCTACACCTGAGGGAGGTTCCACCTCAAACTCTTTTGGGAAGGGGCTAGAATGCATGGCACACTGGAGTCCTTTCCAGACCTGTTAAAAAAGACCTTTTCGTATTGAAGGTAGATTGAGCTTTCAGCACTTTCAAACAGTACAAGGCTTAATTAGAGGTGAACAAGGAATTGCATGATTTTTTTTCCTCCCAGAAAGAAACATCTGTCATTAATGCAGACTGTCAAGGCTCTGTTTCCTTTTAAAAGTTCCTTAGTTCCACTTGGGAAAAACAGTTAAGAAACCAGAAAACCTTCATAACGTTGGGGTAATTCCTCTGAAATCTGTGTTGTCCAAAATCAAGACGTGTTCTTTGTCACAGTGTGCTGTAATATTCAGGTGATCTTCTGATCAATGTGTCAGACTGGGAGTTTTAAAGGTGTCAGAAATCTCCTTTGAGACCCTACATATGCAATTATACAATGTGCCTGTAGGATGGGGATAATCCTACCTCTACAATTTTGCATGTAATTTTGTTAGGGAAGCGTTGCATTTTCAGATGTGTATGCATAGCTGCTGGAATACTGTAATCCTGGCCTGGGTGGGGCCTAAACAAATAAGTGTAAAATAATTATCTAATTTAACATAATGTAATAATAATTTATAGACCTTCTATTTATCAGTAAATCAGTAATTTTTCTGTGATGGAATTTAGGCCTTTTATTGCACAATATATTCTACTTTTTACAATGGTTCACATGTAAAGCAGAAAAACTTTTCTATTCTTTAAACTTAGTAAAGCTCAACTATTTTTGCACAACATGAAAACAGCTGTTGATTAGTTTCTGATAGTTTTCTTCTCATTTTTAGATTTAAAAAGACAAAGTTTTAATTAAATAAGAAATCTGGCAGACAATTCCTTAGTAATTAATCTGGTCTGCTGCTTTCTGCTATTTATATTAAAAAATGGCTTTGAACAGTTATGAAATTAATTCCTAATAAATGACCAATACTTATGTAGGTTTAATAGACTCAAGCCTCTAGTGCATGGAAAGCAGTCAAAGGCTTTTGAATTAATTCTATTCTTCACTGCATTACAATAAGTTCCAGTATGATAACAGATGAGCATCCTAACCCTGTGATTTTTCTGGTTATCCCAACAGACCTTTTTCTTAGCCCAGTATAAATCAGGTTCGTTCTGTCACAGATAAAAATACTGCAATATGGGGAACTAAATATGTTATAATCTCAAATGTTTTATGTCCTTATGAAAATTCTTTATGAAATAGAGAGATGAAGCCAGTAAGATTCAATAGTTAACCAGCAGGATTCTGAACGAGGAAACCTGCCTTCCCAAGAAGATTTGAAGATGCTTTCTGCATATAGGGATATATCCATACTACAGCTTACCCCCTGGGTTTGGCAAGCATTATCTCAGAGCATGGATCTCAGCGTGAACTAATTTGCTATTTTTTTTTTTTTTATTTTAATGCATAACCAGTGGTTATGGAAGTTTAATAGACCCATGGAGAAGAACATGCATGTTAGCTTCTGAATTCAATGCTTGACGCATAAGCTGCTTCTGTTGCCTGAAATAGCTCTAATAAATCCAGCTCAGCATTTCTACACAACACAGCATTTGATACTGTAGTTTTATCCTAAGTAGTCTGAGCTTTACAGAATAGGTTTCTTCTTCAGTCACACTGGCAGAATCTCTCTTCCCAAAATTAACTCAAAATTCTAGTGTAGCCACAACTAGCCTTGTAAATATGAAACAAACAAGGAACAAGGTATCTCCGTTTCTGACTGATACACATCTAATTCCAAATTCCTCTTCCCTATGTCAATGTTTACAACAAGTGCTGGTTTTGTCCATCTTCTACCCCTTGTAGGATTATGGAAGCAGTTGTTGCAGAGACATTCTGTTTTAAAAAAATGTGGAGCATGTTACATCATAACTGTTGAGCTCTCAGAGCATCATGAGGTAATTCACAACTCCTTTTCCCAAAGCGTTAACATGCTCCACATTAGGATTGCATGGGAGCAACCACCACATATATGTCTTCCTGCTTAATACTGCATTTTCCTGAAATGGATTAATTCATCTCCATCCCATTTTTATTTTTTTTTCAGGCTCTATTCCTTTAATAACAGTGTGTTAGCTATTTTTGCTGGTTTTTGTTCCTATTCTCCAAATTCTGTCTGTCTTTTCCTGTCAGTCTGTCCTTTTTTATATTTCTCAGCAGTTTTTCCAGACAATTCTCAGAGCAACCGCAGCTGTGCAGTCATGGTGTTGGCCTTTAATAAGAAATCTTAAAAAGAACTTAAAAAATTATTATTTATTATTGTATAGACTTCTATGGCCACCATGCAGATGATGTGAGGGACAGAAGATTAAAAGGAAGAGAAAGACATAGTAAAAGGTCTCAAAGGTGTTTACTTTCCACATAGAGCTGTGGGGAAACACAGTGTTCTCGTAGACATATTGACAGATCAACAGAAGCAGTCCAGTGCAGTATTGAGCATTAAAGACAACGTTTATTGATATCTACTTAATACTAGACTCGTACATGCAACCTATGAAATTATTGGACACATCTCGAAGATAAAAATAAAGGTCATGTTGCTGTGCAAAGCCCAATGTGTTTAGAGGTTAGCAGTATGTCGTGCTAAAAATTTGGTCAGTATTGTCTGCAGAGCTGAAGGCTGAAATGTTTTTTAAAGCATGAGATCTCTTCTGGAATACTTGCAGATGTTGTTGTCACATGATGCAAAGAAAGAGACTTCTAGGGACTCAAAATTCACTTCCTCTGCTAAAAAACTAACATTTTTAAAATGTACATTTAATAGATTCTTATTGAGAGTTAAGGAAAAATAATGATTTTATATTTGCGTTCATTCCTCCAAAGTTATAAAGTCAAACCATTGTTATCCATTAATATGGTAACTCAGAATGTGACAAAATTGCTGAAATTGGAAAGCACCTCTGGAGATTTTCTAGTCCAACCCACTGCTCAAGCAGGGTCAGCTCGGGTTGATTGTCTAGGACTTCATAGAATCATAGAATGCTTTGGGTTGAAAGGGACCTTAAAGATAATATAGTTCCAACCCCCCTGCCCTGGGCAGGGACACCTCCCACCAGACCAGGTTGCTCAAAGCCCCATCCAGCCTGGCCTTGAACCCCTCCAGGGATGGGGCAGCCACAGCTTCTCTGGGCAACCTGTTCCAGTGCCTCACCATCCTCACCATAAAGAATTTCTACCTGATATCTAATCTAAATCTCCCCACTTGAGGTTTAAGAATCATAGTTTAATGAAATAACTAACCGTTTTTTCCCTGCCAGTATATTATTTCAAACAGACGGGTATTTCTGTGAATGAAAGCAATGAAGCTGCATTCTTGCTTAATTAGCTCATTGAACCAGGTTGTAATGAATAAGCAAAGTGATGTTGTTCTGCTTTTGTTTCATTGAGAAGGTGGCTGTCATTTCCCTGCTTACCTGCATTTTTATATCCTTTTTTACGATCTGCATTTACGAATGCATCTATTCTTAACGATTCATCAGTAATTCTTATAATAAACAATTCAGGGTAGAAATAAATCATTTTGTTACACTTGCAAAAAACTTTATCATTTTTCTGTTTTGAAAGACACATTTTAATTCACGTACATGTCATTTTGTGACCAGTTGAAAACTTAAAATAGATCACAGAAACCTATAAACCCATTTTCCATTACATGGTTATATAGCAAAATTTTAACAGAAAGTATGCCTTCATACAGACCACAATCAGATTTTGAATAATTCATAACTAACTTCAGGAGACAATTTATCCACTTTGAATAAATTGGCCAGCTAGGCACATACATGATGTGACATGGAGAAAATTGTCCAGAAAGGTATATTTTTGATCAAATCAGTAGTTAACATTGATTAGTCTATTACAATGATGACCCAGAGAAATGTGAGGTGCACTGGCAGGGGTTTTCATTGAAGTGATCTATAGTTTCAATATTCATGACAATAAAATAGTCTTCCTAAAGTATATTCAGGAAAAAAAAAATCTAAGTTAAAAGATCTTTTGATGATTTACATTAATTAAATGGTATTAGCAATGTTATACCATTGTATGCCCTGGTTTAAATATGCACATTCAATTCTATTTTTACCAACAATACAAAATGTTGTAGTTGTAATTTTCCATAATTTAATTTTAACTTCACTGTCCTGCCTCTTAATGTTTCTATGGCATAGTGCCATCTTGGGGTTGTTGCAAGCATCTGAAAGAACACAAGCCAAACACAAGCTCTGAGAGAGAATGAAAAGATTTTTGCTGCACGGTGTTGCTGGTATGGGAGTCTAAAAATAAATGGGACTGAAAACTATGATTCTCTAAACTACTGAGAGTATCACAGCTAACAGCACGTCTACAGAAAGTAGTACAGACTCTTGAATGTGGTAGGTTAGCTGATAATTTAAATCCATGAATTCCAGAGTCTGTGACAATCTGAATATCTCAGCTTTTCCTTAAAAAAGTAGATTTTTCATTCCCTCAATTGAAGAGAAATACTGATATGATTCTAAAGGTTTGGAAGCTTTAAGAGAAATTGTATTACTTTAAAGACAGTGTCATGATTTTGGGGAATCTCTGTCCTGATTTCCAGTAACTGGTAGATTTATAAAGAGACCTTTTTTCTCAGTGGGTGAAGGAGAAGTAAAAATGCAGTAACATTGTTTTAGTCACATTCTTGCCATTTTTTTACCTTGACCTTTGTTCGTAGTTGGCAGAAGCTCAGAGCATAATTTGAGTTTTCAGGACTCTGCCTCATGCCTCCTTCGTTCCCCAAAGCAAAACTAGCTGAATCCGCTGACTGCGTGTAGTAGGTGCATGGGCTGTTATTTTCCTCAAATAATTTCAGGCTTTTGTGCCCTATGGTACAACTACAGAGAGGGAGCATTGCTCCATCATCAAAAGCAAAACCTAGATTTTGCTGTACCTGGATTTTGATTTGCTTGTGTAACATGAAGAAATGTCCCACCGTATGGAGACTTCATATAAGCCCTATGGATAGACGTTTACCAACACAGCTACCTGGAAAATAATACGGCCATATCCTGCA
This sequence comes from Arenaria interpres, assembly GCA_013399435.1. Classification (NCBI taxonomy): domain Eukaryota; kingdom Metazoa; phylum Chordata; class Aves; order Charadriiformes; family Scolopacidae; genus Arenaria; species Arenaria interpres. Next base: position 96,473 of record VXAK01005468.1, on the reverse strand, counting down.
GCTGAATCTCTTCAGGTTGAGCCTGAAATGGTTAGTCCTGCTGCTGGTGGGCTTGCTGTTGAGTGAAGGGCTGAGATATGTACAGGAGACAGTTCTTATTTCAGAGACTAGCACTTTAAGTAACAGCTTTGGAGAATACCCTCCTGTCCCCTCCAGCTGCATCTGCTTCTTTTTCCTCTTAGTAGCTTAGTAATGCAGACTTGTGGCAGAAATTGCTATGAGGGCTCTGAGATCATACCCAGCTTGTGCAAGTGGAAAAGGAGAGTCAGTCTTTACCCTTATACACTAAAAGCTAAAGAGAGTAACAGGACTCCAGAGGAGAAGGCAGGGTAGGGTGGGTAGGAGACCACTTCTGCTTCATCCCTCAAGCCTCTCTACGTGTCATCTTTGTGCCACAGCCTCATAATTTACTTTCCTTAACCTTACTTGCCTCTTCTCTCCTCTCCGGAAACTTTCTGTACTGTAAAAAGTAATTTTACCATCCTAAAAATTTTTGGATTGGTGAAATTACATAATTCCTTGAGTTGACTCTGGGATGATACTGAATACATGATTTATATCTATTCCTGTACTGAAATAATCTCATCACGGTGGCACAAGATAGTGTTACTGAATTCCTGATCATGTTGGGAGCTTCTGTGACAGTAAGGAGAAGTTCAAAAAAACTTGTGCTCAGGTACGAGAAGGGAAAGACCAGAGTGCTAACATTATGAAGCTCTGATATGAAATTTTAGTTGGAAAGAAATGGGTTCCAGTGAAAAAGTGTTAGAAAACTGACTGTGATTTAGCTGCTGTTTTATGATGAGTTGCTTAGGGGAAAGAGTTGCAACAAAACTCACGGGTTAAAATGAAAAAGATAGCGAGCAGCAACTGCATGTTTAGAAACCAGGAGAGGATACGTGCCTTATTGCATGACCTATATCACAGGTAAACAACGAGAAAGCTGTGTTGAAAAGTTTTGTGTTGATTCATTATCAACACAAGATTGAATGTGAGGATGCCCACCAGTTATCCAGGTGTAACTTGTTCCTTAGAAATCAAGCAATGATAAAGTTAAATATTAAAACTCATATATAAATTTAAAAATCTATATCTTTTAAATCTGCAGTATAGTTCTGAAAAATGTGGTCATGCATAAAATAGAAACTATGTCTGGGGGAGAGGCAGGAGCCAGATGTGGAAGAAAAACAAGAGCAGCACCAAGGCTTGTGCAATGTCGAAAAGAAAGCAGCATTGATTTCTGCCTACAAAACAGCTCAGAATAGTTACTCCTGAATCCTGTTGTAGCTATATATAATTATTTAGTAATTATCTGCTTAATTTAAAATTATGACAGATAATGTTCCTTTTGAAATTATGAAAGCTATGGTATTTATAGATAAGGTTTTCAAAAACCTTTGAATGTCAGAAAAAACCAAAACATTTTACACCCCATGTGACTATGAAAAGTGTCTATGAAAACCACATTGAAACTGTCACAAAAAGTATCCAAAATGCAAAGATAACTTAGAAAATTCCACTAGATACATATCTGAATAAGTTAGAGATGTGAACAACTTGCTCTTTGTTGGGTGTTTTAGACTGATACTGTTTTAAGAAACAAAACAAATTAAACTCTCTTTATATATGGAAGCAAATCTGGTTTCCTCTCTAATTTATAGAGCTATTTGAACAATGATCTCTCTATTTTCACAATTCAGGAGATTATTCTGCAACACTGACAAATCTTTAATAATATTAAATTAGAGTTGTTCTCCAAAACAAATGAGAAACTCTTATAATTAAACAAAGCATTTGCAACTACTACTATTTAATATGTACTTACAAGTCTTTTATCAGGCATTGTTAGAGAATTTGTCCTAGGCTTTTACCATATTGTGGTGACAGCATACGGTGATACATACTCCTCAACTCAATTGTTCTGCTTGTAACGCTGAAGAGTTGAAGCACAGTTTAAGTGTATATGAAAATATGCAACTCTGTGAAGACTGATGCAAAATACGGTGAATTTTTTAGTGATAAGAGAGGAGAACGAACTTACTTCCTGCAGAGAAGGCTGTATCAGATATAGAACGGCACGGCAATGCTAATTTTGGTGATTTCCCCTTCTCTGTCATTAACAGTGTGTTGAAAACCCCTGATGTCAAATGATTTTATGATGACATTACATTAAAAAAACCTCACAGCTACCTTTAATGTGTTTTCCATTTTCTTCTGCTGCAATGAAAACAGGAATGAGGAAATGTACTTCTATCTGAATGTTATTTATTTTCAGGAAATGATACTATGTTCTGCACAGTATTGTGTTCCAACCGAATATACACACATGAACACGTATATAACGTGTGTGTGGAAGGGGTGGGTTTGGATTTGTTTTGAGGCTTGGGATTTGTATCAGAAAATCAGAGATTGCCGTGATGGACACTTTCTTTCTTCCCCATGTCTCCTTCTCATCATTGTTATTTTATGCTTATTAGTCACCTTCTAAAAAGAAAAGAGGTGTTATCGTCTGGTCCCAACATGGTTTTTCCTATTTTGAGGATCAGAAACTGTTCTGGTTTTGCTGGGCATCTTTCTTGCTTATTCTACAGCACCCATTCTGGTTCCATCTGATATCTTGCCTGCTTATATTCCATCCCTTGTTCTTGTCTTGCAGATTTTAACACTCGAACATTTTTTCCCATACCTCATTTGTGTGACTATAATGTTAGTATCTGCACCTTAGAGATTATATATTCTTTCTATATTCATGCTTATCTGCGTTACAAGATGTTTATAAAGGAATATTCAACTAGTAGTTACAGGATGATAAAATATTTATATTCTGTCACTGTTTATGCTATTTTTGTGTGTTTATATCTGGTTTCAAGGCAAGCAAATGTTAATTTATCTTGCTTGGTGTGCTTCTACTTTATCAGTCCAAGAGGCTCTTTTACAGACATATGCTTGCAGTAAACTATATGGTCCTTGGCTAACTCCCAGTGTTTTGAATATTTATGCAAGTAGACTTTCAAGACTAGGACTACAAGTTACTATTATAATTCCAAGAAGATTCAGAATGAAATCAGTTCTTCATGTTGAAGACTTTTGTAGTGGAGCTTCTGCTATTTAGAAACAATGTGGTGTTGCATGAATCATGATTTGATAGTGTTTCTGAGATTTGAAAATGTGGAATATTTTCAAAATTCTACATGCAATGAACATATGAAAGTGGCTTGCAAGAAAACACTCACTGTGGATCAGAAATTCATATTTCACTACTAATTTGTACCTCTCAACAATTTTATGAATGTCTAGTCTTCCTCCCTGATGAGGTGTATTTTATAGATGCTCATATTATTGACAAAGTAAACCATGTCTTGTAATACAAAGAAAAGAATCTTTGTGAATGGCTGAAAGACAAAAAAACCTAACTTGTTTCTACGTTTCCTCTCTATTTATATTACTGGCTGGTATCTGGGGCATTCCACGCTGACTGACTTCTTACCAGCCATGTATTTTCAATTATGTAACAGCTCCTGCACTAGCACAGCCGTGCTGCTGATTAATGTGACCATGGATAGGGCAAGGGGACCGAACTTTAATAGTCATTAGCTTTTTGTATAGTCTGGGACGAGTTGGTAATCCTTCAATTCACTTTTAGGAAAATTTGATGTCCAGTGCCAGTAATACATCAGATTGTGTATGAACTTTAGCTCTAATTAAGGGATTAAGGGGTTATATACTAACAAGAGGTGCTTATATTTACTTTTTTTTTCTTTTACAGAATCAATGATAGCTTGTTATGATTATAGCACTGCTTTATATGAGACTGTGACCAGCTGAGAAACACAGTGAATCAGATTCCATTTATAAATTTTCTAGATATTTTAGAAGATACTAGAATTCCTTGATAACTGTAGAGCTGGGTCCACCGCAGTAGTCATCAACCTTATTGATGGTTGTAATTTTAAGTAAAGGTAAAGCAAATAACCCCCCAATATTAGGAGCACAACTGGGCCCAAGAGAATGTCATGTAGATCCTCCACAGGTATGTGAAGGGCAAATGTTAGAAAGATTAATACTAATTAACTTCTATTTTCAAATGGCTGAGATAATTCTCCATGGTATATTTGTGCAAGTTAATGATGTTTAGTTGCTTTTATTATTAACAAAAACAAGGACACAGAAGATGCTGTAGGCTGAAAACAGCAAGTTCTTCATTCATGCTAATGCATGACTAGAAACATTTTTTCTGTTTTCAGAAGGGCATTTTTTTAACAAAAAAAAAAAAGCAATAAATATAGTATCTTGCCAGGGAAAATAATTGATTCAGTTGCTACTTAGGGAAAATGTAATGAACACAGAGGCTGAAGTACTATGCACAGCTTGAAACTTGCTGTCACAGGCAACTGGAGCTTTTCAAGCTAAAGTTAACTTATGCTGAGTATTTCTGTTAGCAGTTAGTCTTCTGGAGGTTCATCTACAACAAAAATCAAACAATTACAAGCCCAGTCAAAGAGCATAGTTGCTTTAATTCTGCCCAGATTCATCTGTATAGCATTTTGGTATGCAATATAGGCATTTTGGTTTGATATATACCATTATTTTTGCCTTTCCACAGTGAAAGTTTACAGCACGTCCTCAAGAATAGTTCATGCTCTTTTGTGATGGAAAAACCTTGTGTTCTCGTATAGACAGAGGCTTTACAAACATGAAATCTTTTGCACTAACACAGTTTGAGAAAAAGAATTGAAAGACACTCTGACATCTCCCTGGAGAGCAGAATGCAGGATAACAGAATAGTTGAGGTCAGACTCCAATCGTCTTCTCAAGCAGGGCCAGCTAGAACAGGTTGCACAGGACCTTGTCCAGTTGGGTTTTGACTCTCTCCAAGGATGATTCATTCCACAGCCTCTTAGGGAAACCTGCTCCTGTGCTCAGTCACCCTCACAGTACAAAAAATAAATAAATAAAGTAAAATAAAATTAAAATACAGTAAAATATAGTAAAATAAAATAAATATTTTCTTGTATTTAGATGGATTTTCATATCTTTATGTTTGTGTTTGGGCAACATCGACGGGAATCTGGCTTCATCTTCTTTGTTCTTTCACATCAAGTATTTATACACATGGAGAAGGTTCCTCAAACCCTCTCTTCTGCCGGCTCTCCAGGCCTCTCCTTATACGACAGGTGCTCCAATTCCTTAATTGTCTTTGTGGACCCTTTACTGCACTCACTCCAGTATGTTGATGTTTCTCTCTTGCACTGGGGAGCCCAGACCTTTCCTTATTGAGCCCCGCAGATGTGTTCTCATCAGTGCTCAATAAGGAAAGGTTCAGTTCCCTCAACCAGCTAACAGTGCTCTGCCTAATGCAGCCCAGGGTGCTGTTGGTCGTCTTTGCTGTACGGGAACTTTGCTGGCTCATGATCAATATGTCGACCCCCAGGTCTTTTTCTGTAAATCTGCTTTCCAGGCAGCCATCCCCCAGACTGTTCTGGTGCATGAGGTTATTCCTAGCCAGGTGCAGGACTTTGCAATAAACTATTCTCAGGCTACTTGAAAGTTTTACCTGTTTTTCTTACTGCTGCAGCTAATGTTTGAAGAGGTATTTTATTTACAATATGGCTACTTTATCTCCATTTGGGGAGGGGGCAATTTCAGAAGATGTTAAGACATGAAAGCATTTGTTATGATGGATTTTTTTTTTATTTTCATTTCTTATTTGCTGGATGTTTTCTATTGATTGATCCTACGGTGTTTGCAGTTTGTGTGTGGGAAAGAGGAAGTTCTTATCAGTTTTCATGACTTTCAATACAGCATTATTCAGAGTGGGACTTGGAAGTAAAATTAGTGCAACTGAAATTTATTTATTTATCATCTCCAGAAAATGTGGCTATTATAGATTTTGATGCAGTGACATGAAAATTTTTAAAAATGGGTTTGGTTTTTCTCTAGTCAATGTGAGCGGCAAACTCCACGAACAACTCAAGGACATTCCAATAATTTAGAATTTCTGTGTTAAAAGTAGGTAGAATGTGGATATTACTGACTAATAGTCTCTGCACCGAGACATGATTTTGATTGAATGGGCTACTCCTGGCATGGTTCCAGCATAAATTTTCCCCTTTATATTTCTTTTGTCAAAAGTGTAGAAGCAAAACAAAGACCTGGAAAAGTTCCAGTTCCTTTGGGACACTCTAATGAGATTGAAAAAAAAAAAAAGTTACCTAGTTTTAAGATGCGGCATAATAGGTAAGAGCAGCAAGGGCAAGAAACTTAAATAACATCTGTAACACAACGATTGAGAAGAGTAAAACTGCACTAATGAACATATACCATATTGCTTGATGTTTTCCAGGAGCTTTTAACATTGCCTTGGAAGGTAAAAGACAGTAATATCCATTTAACAGGGAGCTTTATTTATATTAAACTGTCCTTTGAAGATCAATGGATCAATGGTAATGGTAGACTTTAGCTCATGCTCATACTTATCTCACATTTACAATGCAAAAAAAAAATAAATAAAAAATCTGCTGGAATGGAAAAAAAGCAAGAGTCCTGATTTTTTGCAACATAACTGCTTCTTTGACATGCGTAGATACTTGGTGCTCGGTATCAGATGGACATGTGTTAATAAAGACCTATGTAACAAGTATCTGACGTAAAGTGTACTCTTCTCAGAAGATTTTTAAGGTTTTTTTCTGACTGGCCAGTAGAGTTCTTTTGTATGGAATAACATCAGACATTTTTTCTTAGGTATTCTAATCATTCCCCAAGTGTCTGTCTTCTTCTTTTGTTTTTTTTTTTTTAACTGTATGCTTGTAGAACACATCACACATAGAATATGTCACCATGTTCCCGCACCAGTCTTACTAGAGTAGGATAAAATAATATTAATAATTCACTCTCAGAGATTGTTAGCTAGAATACAGAGCACAGATTTCTGGAAATTTTCTGATGCTTTTTTTATTAGGAAAAGTGAATTTATTAAAATAAACAAACTAAAATGCTTTAAACCACAGGTTTCAATCATAGTTTGTTGCTGTTGCTCTTTGTGGTTTCTTGTGTAAGTGGGTTTCTGATTTATGAGGGAATTGTGCCTGAGATTCTGACAGCTTTTCCATACTAGAAATGTCATGGCAATTAGTACAGATGTGGGATATCCTGTTGTGGATCCAAGTCTTAATGGATTTCTGTGCATGCATTTGCTGGTTAATATTCCCTTCTGAGCTGGGACATTTTGAAGTTTTGAAGGAAAGGAAAATTATTTATTGTATGAACAGAGAGGGTTTTGGTCTTCATTCTGGTGGAAATAACACATCGAGTCAGATGAGTATAAGCAAAATAGTAGAAAACCTTAACAGCACCATGTTTCTGCCTTCCTGCTTATGCACTCACAAATATGTTACCACACAATCTACAGATATAATTTATAACTGAAGATCTATCTGAGAATTTGCTTTAGTTTGATACAAAGACCTACAATTTAAAAATAATAATAAAAGAATAAATCTGGGCCATTCTTCCATAAGAATGGTTTGTTTGTTTGTTAGCTTACCTTCTAAGTGTTAGTACCATGCTGAAACAAATGCTTGGTTTCGGGCTGCCTGTAAGCCAGCAGTCAATATGTGTGCCATCTGCTTTTATACACATGAAAAATGGAACTTGCTGTGTGGAAAAGTCACATTGTCCATCTACTACAAACCTTTGTTTGACATGAACAAAGCCATGAGTTTCCAAGGAAGAAGTGTAGAAGCTGAACTAGTTAAAGTTGAAAAAACATTGCTTTACAGGGGTCTTGTGCCTATGCCTAAAAGAACAGATGAAAACCATGGAGGTTTTGCCTATGTGGGAGTTAGTACAAATTCTAGAACTAAAAATGATGATAAACGAGGTGAACAGAAGAAGAACATGGTAAAAATGCCATGGAAGTTTATAAACCAACCTAAAGTACACAGTAAAGAAAACTAATTCTGAATTCATGAAAAGTAGAATATAAGAATCCATGAGGCCTGAATCCATTAAACTGTAGGAAACAGAATAGAAAAATGTCAACTAGATCAATTGTACTCTGTAGGGAAAATCAACAACAATTACTTCAGAAAGGCTGGAAAGATTATCAATTTGGGGTCAAAATAAGAAGGATCTGACAGGACACTGGTCACATTCTAAAACAAGCATACTGAATATGTCAGTAGATCTGAGCAAAGAAAATAAACACATTTTTCTGCAATAACTGGAATAAAACATAAAGGTAGAGATATTCCTGCTTCTACTAAAGACTATTCTGTAGAATAAATGTTGAGCTAGGAAGAGGAATTAATTGTTATTCAGCTAACATCCTGGCCCAATGTCATTAAATACAGTGTGACCTCAACAGCTAGAGATGTGCTTTGTTGTTTGCCATCATCATTAAGATTTTATAGTGTAAGATGACTCAATTATAGTTGAAGTATTTGGGAGGATCAACATAACCTAAAAAGATGGCTGACTTTTATTAATTCTTACAATTTCCTAGTTTTGTGGATCATTATTCCATAGGGAGTACTGCCCTGGAAAGCAGACAGAAAAGACCTCGGATTTGCAAATAAAAATAAATTTTTATGCATGATTTCCTTCATTTACACACAATCAAAGATGATACACTTCCACCTAAAATATTCATTACTTGCTCACTTAGTAGGCAAAGTTTGCTGTCATCTGAGCACATATTTTGCTTCTGTTCAACAGTCTAAGTTTTTTTGTTCAGCTATGTGTTCCCTTTAAAAGTTTTCATTTTTGTTCTGTTGTTCTCTGTAACTGTAGTTTGAGTCGGGGTCTTTCATCTTCAAGTTTTAAATAAGATGTTCATCATTACATAGGTGACATATTCTTATTTTGATCCACTTATTCCTGATTTGTTTGGGGTTACTTTGTTTTTATAAGCTAAGTGTTAAAGGAGTGCTTAGAACCTTCTTAAAAATCGTTAATAACAGAAGGCTTGGTAACAGTGAGCTGTAAAATGCCACTTGCTCTCCTTGCATGTGCATTGCAGAGCAGTTCCACAGCATTGAACAGTCTTCAGAAAAGCCTCACTTTGCGTAACTTCTACAGTAAGTTTTTACTTTGGAAGTAAAATTAAACGAGATTGTGGTAGGGGTTTTTCTTGTAGCCTCTTTAATAAAAGGAAGAGCGGTTTATGCTCGAAAAGGAAACTTCTGACAGGCTGCTAAATATGTGAAATGGCCAAAATGTGGCCAGCCTAAGACCCTGCGGCACCAGCAAGCTGGTGATGCACACAGGCAGCTATGTGAAGAAAAGGATTTTCGAGATTCTGTGTGGTGCTGTGGTTCTGTGTTGGGTTGACAGTTGGACTAGACGATCAGAAAGGTCCCTTCCAACCTAGGCAACTCTGTGATAGAGATTCTGTGTGAAATCTCAGTTAATTCTTTGTACATTGGTTCCACATGAATGCAACTGCACCAAAACAGATTATGTAAGAATGTGACTGTGGACTAGCAGCACAGGCCCTTGGTATTGAATATTTGCTGACTAAAGAACTGAATATATATATAGCAGTTTTCATAGAATCATAGAATCATTTTGCTTGGAAGAGACCTTTAAGATCTTCAAGTCCAACTGTTAACCTGGCACTGCCAAGTTACCACTAAACTACGTCCCTAGCACTACATCTACAAGTCCTTTAAGTAACTTATAAATACCTTTTATATAAATACCTTTTAAATACTTTTCATATGCCTGATCCAATGCTTGATAACCCTTTTTGTGAAGAAATTTTACCCAATATCCATTCTAAACCTCCCCTGCTCCAACTTGAGGCCGTTTCCTCTTGCCCTATCACCTGTGACTCGGGAGAAGAGACCGAACCCCACCTCACTACACCCTCCTTTCAGAGAGTTGTAGAGAGTGATAAGGTCTCCCCTAATTCTCCTTTTCTCCAGACTAAACAATCCCAGCTCCCTCAGCTGCTCACTCATAGGATCTGTTCTCCAGACTCCTCACCAGCTTCATTGCCCTTCTCTGAACATGCTCTAGTACCTCAGTGTCCATCCTGCAGTGAGATGCCCAAAACTGAACACAATACTCAAGGTGCGGCTTCATCTGTGCTGAGCATGGAAGAAAAACTCAATTTTCAAGGATGGAGAAGTGAAAAAATAAAGAGCACACCTAAGGCTGAGCTTCCAAAGTTCTTATGATCTTAGAGTCTGATAAAACGATCGTCTAACTTTTTTTGTCTAGGACAGGAGGTTTATGTGTAAGATGAATTTATATAATTCCCTGTCAAAACTTGCTAGTCAGCCTGATACTCTTAATTGCATAAATAAGAAGAGGAACAAAACAGATGATTATTTACATTCCAATGTGTACATATCTTAAATGATTACTTGATTTTCTGTGAGCATCCTGTCAAAATTGAGGCACAGCTGTTCTTGCATGATGAGGAGAATTGCAGACAAAAAAAAATTATATTTCAGTGGGAGCTGAAACCAGTCATTATTTAGCAGAAAGAATTCAGTACCTCACTGATTTGTTCCCATACTCTTAATGGCACCCTTCTAACTTAAATCATTTCTATGCAATACTTTTATGGATTGAACCCCAGTGCGTGCAAACTGAGCTAGTTCTTCTGAACTCAAAGATATTTAAGTTTATGCAAATAGAGAATCAGTCTCTGATGCATAAATTCAGTTTTTATAGACAGGATGTACCTTCATTCATAACTAATAATGAGCGTAAGCCTTTTAAGTAATTTCTAAGTTTCTCAAAGATTGCTGATGATTGAAATCATTTCTTAATCAGTACTCAGTCACAACGAGAAGGCAGACTGCATATTCTCAAATTGGTAATTGCCAGATGTAAAGTGGGAAAAGTTAAAAGAATACAAAATCAAATGAATTTTAACACAGATACTCTGTCTGCTGTGTCTCTCACTACTATTTACAACTATCCGTACAGCCAGTGCCTGTACTCTGACAACAGATAAATGGGAAAGCAGTTTTGCAGCTTGCCCTGGGGAAAAAACCAGAATATAGAAGACAGAGTAACCTGTAATTTTGGTATCATTGGCTCTACAGTCAAACATCCCTGCCTACTCTACACTTACTTGAAAAAATCAGGCCAGCTGAAGTAAGAATAATCACAAAGAAAATTGCTAGAAGGAGGTAAAATCCAATCCAAATTTCTGTGTGGCTCAAGACTTTAAGAAGAAATTGCACAGTTTGTATCAAGTTTCACACTGAACCAATTATAAAATCAAGAAGTGAAGAGAATAAAATTCCCACTGAAAGAAAAAAAAGGATCTGCTTGGCTTTTATTTCTTTGCAGGCTTTATGTTTTCTTCAATAAAGACCTAAGATTCAGAATTTTGTGTGGTTTCTGAGAGAGGAAAATTAAACCTTAGGAGCACATCTCCGAAGCTACACAATTGTGATAAATTCCTCCAGCTCTCAGCAATCTTTGGGAAAAAAACACAGAGGGACAGGAAAAATAATAATCTGTTCTTCATTTCCACTGACTTCTGGTGTTGTTTACAACCAGATCCTTTTTAATGAGTTCTAACTTTTGGTCAACTTGACATGTACTTTTTGTATTACTGTACACTTTAATTAAACTTTTTTCTTAATTAGCATTTTCATGGTGAACTCAACATTTTTTCACAACCAATGTGCATTTAGTGGGGAATCCTGGATGCCCAAAACTGCCAGATGTATGTATGGATCAGTGAAGAAGTTATGGAGAAGAGAAGCTCTAAAAAGAATGCACAGACCACACTGCATTCAGCTGATGTTGCAGTGCTCCCTAGCAACCGAAAATACTAATAACGGGGGATGTAAGGAACGTATTAAAGCACAGTGACTGGTGCCATACTGTATGTGAAGGGCATACGGTGAAGCAATGAAAACAGAGCCAAAATATGTCTTTACCTGGTAGAACTAAACTTTCTACCTCCTATCAATGACTGTTCATGGGATATATTTTTACAATTATCTTTTTACTGCTGAAGTCAAACTTTTTTCTATCCTGCAGCTCTAATAAAGTCCAGTGAATACGACTTGAAATAATAACAGGAGGTTTAAAATTCAGATTTTAATATAATTTATCACAATTACATTATATTTATTATAGTATAATGTAATTTATAAATAATTATAATTTATGGTTTAATAATTTTTGTTTTATTAAAGTAATGAATGTAATAATATTCTTCCTGAATGTAATGATATTCTTCCTAGATATTGTTTTAGTCATACAATTATATATTCTTTTTAATATGCTGTTCTGTATTTCTAAAATATTAAAAAGTATAGAAAATAGGTCACAGAGCAATTTGATCATGTAAATAAGATATATGACTTTAGCAAGACCAAAAGAGGGATGTGTACACATTAATTTTGTTCATGTGTATATAAATGAGTTAATGATCAGGGCACCAGGGCCCTGATGTATAAACATTACCATGTATACACATATATGTTTCTATTTTAACCATTCATGTGTAAAGATTGTGAGTTTAGAGTACTGACGTCAGTAGAATCATTACTTCCTTTCTGTTGTGTTTTTTTCAAAGTACAGTCTTTGAAGACAGTGCCTTGTTCTGGAATCATAGAATCGTCTAGGTTGCAAGGGACTTTTAATATTATCTTGTCCAACCATTGACCTAATACTGACAGGTTGGATGGGGCTTTGAGAAACCTGGTCTGGTGGGAGGTGTCCCTGCCCAGGGCAGGGGTTTGGAACTCGATGATCTTTAAGGTCCCATCCAACCCGAACCATTCTATGATTCCATGATTCTATGAAAACCACCACTAAACCATGTCGCTAAGCACCACATCTACACATCCTTTAAACACCTCCGGGGATAGTGACTCAACCACTTCCCTGGGCAGCCTGTTCCAATGTTTGATGACCCTTTCTGTGAAGAATTTTTTTNCTTTCTAACCCTTTCTCTGAAGAAATTTTTTCCTAATATCCCTCCTAAAGCTTCCCGGTGCAACTCGAGGTCACTTCCTCTTGTCCTATCACCTGTTACCTGGGAGAAGTGACCGACCCTCACCTCTCTACAACCTCCTTTCAGGTAGTTGTAGAGACCAATAAGGTCTCGCCTCCTTTTCTCCGGGCTAAAGAACCCCAGTTCTTTACCTCATAAGCAGGATTTAACACCTTAGCAGTATTTTCAAGTAAATAGTCCTTTTTGAGAGCAATGGCGGTGTAAAGGATTTTCAGATGTGAATAATATGAAATATGAAAAGTAAGCCTGCATTTGATGGATTTCTAATGGGAAAAAGTACAGACCTTTTCTACAGCACAGTAAAATGTTACAGCAATAGATGTGAAACAGTGAGCTAAAGAGGAGATAATGTACCACTCCTTGCAGAGTATGTGCTCCCTTCTGTTGCATAAGACACTTCTTGTCTAGCCAAAAGGATAAGTAGCAAGGTGAGAAGATCCCAGACTTACAGAACTAACTTGTTGAAAATGACAACCTGAGAGAGTGCTGGAGGTTGGAGATCAAAGCCATTTAACTCCTTAACAATATGCTTCATTGATCCTGATGTAACTATGAATTTATAAGTATGTGAACGTGTAAGTTTGACTTTAAAATGTAGAATTTTTTTAAAAAAAACTTTAATTACAAGGCATAGAGTAAAAGTGACATTAATGATATAACCAAAAAAGCTGCTCTGAAGTCTGTTGCTGGATTTTTAACCCTATTAGCCTGGCCTGGGCGTGCTATAAAAAAATGAAAATCCATTAATACACACTTAGATCACCGTATAAATGGATGGACATACTTCAGAAATACATTTTCATCTAAAGTTGTGTTTGTCTTGTTTGATGACATTGTTTTGTTCTTGCTTCATATTTTAGCCAGTGTTTGACAACACCAAACAGAGCCTTCTGCTCCTATCTGTATCATGACCATTGTTATGTAAAATTTTCTGTATGAAAGACATTTCATTTTTGCCCTCAGAAAATGTACTTTAACATTATTATTTTTCTTTTTAATTCTACTCTTTAAAAAAAGTAAATCAGAAAGCAGATGAAATACTTGAACAATTGCCTTTCCTACTGTGTCTTTGAAGCCTCAGTTATTATTTGAATATATTTTTCTCTTACAGCTATCTTCCACTTGTCAATGGATCTAATGAATAGTACATCAAAGAACATTTTATCTCTTCTTTCCCAAGGTGGCTAATATTTGGATTCATGCAGGTTTACATGTGTAAACTTTTGTATGCTGTTGTATGCCAGAACTACTGGCATGTGCCAGGAGCGCAGTCCTTTTTCAGAAAAAAAAACACACCTTTTTTTCCAAAATATTCTGGCATTTGACATTTTGAAAATATGACCCAAGCTTGAAATAATCTTTCTGTACCATACAGAAAATTCACCTTCCTCTTAATACTTTGTATCTGCCGGCTGCAGATACATTACTCTTTGCTAGATTTCATATTTTTAAGTCTTAACCCATGCTGTCAGATTGTTTGACAGTGCTCTTATACGTCAGGAAAATGTTCTAAAGGTCACAATTACGTAGTCAGTTGCTGCTTTTTACTTTCTTTTTAACGTGAAAAGCTAAATGTTTTGGAGTGATGACTTCCTGTTTGAAGTGGCTGTTTGTTTTGTTTTATTATACTTTGGGGTAGAGTTTCCCATAAAAGTGAAGAGAGATGGAGCATTGCCTGTGCACTTCTGATAACAGGCAGCAAGTCAAGTGAGTCACTCTTACTGAGTGCACAGATCTGCTACAGGCTGTGGGGATATTTCAACCTGTCTGTTGGTTACAAAGGTTTGAGCCTGAAATTTTTTGTGTTGCTGGCAAAAAAAGTCTCAACTCGGGGAATTTTAATTAATTTAATATACTGCCAATTAACATAAACTTAAAAAGAAGCCTGCCATTTCTGTCCAGTGTACCTTGATGAGAATTCATCATAGCAGTGGTTTCTTGTAGGAGCAGTTAGCGTTAAATCTTGATTTGATACTTGTGGTCAGGGAAAGATACAAATATCTTCTTAGACCTTAGTTGTGTACTACTGGTTTTATCCATAGGGTCTCTTGGTGGATGATGAGCTAGAAAATGTACAAAGATTTGCCTTTTCTCTCTGTTTGGTTCTTTAGAACTACGTTATCATGCACAATAATAAAAATGCTGTCATGATTTGGGCTGGACTGGCCACTGAATGAATGACAGATGCTTTCTTTGACTTCTCTCCCTTCAGAGAAGAAGAGAGAGAAAACAAGAGAGAGCAAAACTTTTGAGTTTAAAAGAAGCTAAATTACTTTAAATAAATGCTAATAATAAAATAATAAAAAGAAAACATGGTAATATCAATAAGAAATTATTAAGAAAATCGGGAAATACAAACAATCCAAAACCATATTGAGCTCCCAAGATGATAATCATGTCACCATTCAGACACTGGGAAAATCCCAGACTGAACTCAGCAACAGATGGGAACTGGATTCAGGATCTCGATTCAGGAATGCAGAGATCAGGATCACAGGCAGACGGACATCCTCCAAAGGCAATTACCTCTGGTCCTGCCCATGGGCACCACCTGGCTCCACCTTCTTTTCACCCTCCCTTCAAGAATTTATATACATTAATAATATACCCCACCAAGCCTCCTCTTCTCCAGGCTGAACAGTCCCTGCTCTCTCAGCCTTTCCTCACAGGAGACACGCTCCAGTCCATTTGTCATCTCCATGGCCCTTTGTTGAACTCTCTCTGGTATGTCCATGTTTCTCTTGCACTGGGGAGGCCCGCACTGGACACAGAATTCCAAGCGTGGCCTCTTCGGTGCTGACTAGAGCAGTAGAATCCCCTTCCTCAACCTTCTGGCAAGATTCCTCCTAAGGCAGCCCAAATACCATCGGCCTTCTTTGCTGCAAGGGCACATTGCTGGCTCATGGTCAACCTGGTTGCCTCCCAGTCAATCGTTTACCATACCAGATTTTTTTTTAACAGCCATATACAACACTGCAGGTCTGTGAAAAACAAATACAACCTTGAGAAAGATTTCATTGCTCTCCCAATTTACTAAGAACTTGAGTGTGCTGCAGGCACTGGAACTTCTTTTTTCTTGGTGGTCGGGTTTAGTGATTAATTTCTTTTTACAGACTTATAAAGTGTAGTGCCTCGTAGAAATAAGTAAATGTAATCTATTTTTTATATCAAAGCTAAAAAAGGAGGAGTAATTTAGTTAACGAAGGTGCTTATTTTGTTTTCATCTTGTCTCTGTATCATTCTGTTTGATGAGATAACTCTTAAAATAGTCTGCTTACCAGGATAGAGATAAGTGATTAAAAGTATGGCAATAATTTTCTCCGAATGTTACCTATGTGGGTCTTTAAATAAAAGCAAGCTATTTACAGTCAATTGTGAATGACGGTGTGACCTGGATGGTTTTATACTATCTCACGCACACATTAGAAGGATTTCTATCCTTGTAGTAAGTTTCAGAAACAGATGAGTTTGAGGCAAGTTTTCCACAAGGGGGCTCAATATTTCAAGCTCAGCCTTGCTAATTCTCATTTTACAATCTGCCCAGCAGAGACTAATGCCACAGAATTAGCACGATCTTAGTTTTCTCTTGGTAAAATTATTTTTCTTAACATTGTGAGTCTTCCACAGTATTGCTTAGATATGTCCATATAGCATTTTTGAGTGTATGTTTATTTACTGGAAATAGTTCCAAAGTATGTGTTGAACTAATACTGTTTCTAATTTGTTTGTTTACACCGCCATCCAAAAAAAACTCAGGACTCTTTTAATAAGACCTCAGACATCTGCAACTGTCATGCTCAGATACAAAATGAATATGTTCCACCACATCTGTAGATAAAACTTGTATATAACTCAGAGAATGTTACGGTTTCACAGCGTGTAAGCTTCAAATAATACTAGAATCAACCCTTTCCATTTTGTTTATTCATTGAATATTGTTATGCTTCTAAAACCACTTTAAGACAAATTTGAAAACAAAACCCTTGCTCCCTCATCATGCAAGCATTGAAGAGCATATTTTAAAGCACTTCTTTTGAATTGACTGCTTCATTCCCAAATTCCTTGTCATTATCTAGAAAATGCTAAATTCCTTGAATTGCCATTAGAAATAAAGTGGCAACTAAAGCATTCATTCGTATCCAGTTTGGATATTTTTACTGAGAGATAAAATACAAATGGCAGTGTAATAATTTCAATTTGTTTAGCTTCCCTATGATTACTGAAAAAGTGTAAGTCATGTGGGTGGCTTTTTAAACCCACTTGCTGCAACATATTGCTATTAAGCCAACAGAGCTGCTCCCCATTTACTGTAATGTAACGGGAGGCAGAATCATACCTCTAACATGTTCTACCTCTGCAGAAGTGAACATAAGTAATATTTTTTTTTTTAGCTTCTTATGGCTTAGAATATTTGCAGGGAAAAAAAAAAAAGAAAAAAGAAATTCTGCTTTGACTCTCAGATGCTCTTGTCAGAACTGAGAAGTGCAGAAACTTCTGAAATTGAAAAATTCTGGAATGAAAGAGTAAGCTAAATTGTTTTCAAGGCTAAAAAGTAATAATTTAAAAATAAAAAGCCCTAAAACTCTGCTTCAGTTTTGTAAAAAACCTAAAGTTACTTTTATTTTATTTAATTTCTTCTTTTAAACTTCCTTCAAAATGAAAATAAAATACGTAGAAAGTGTTGCTTGTTTCTGATCAAAGCAGGGAATCATAGTCTGTGCACTACAGAAATTCACACATGGGCTTAAATTAAATAAAATTTCAAAATGTTGTTTGGCATTTTTGAGACTGCGTGCATTTTGTTTTAAATACGAACGTTTTGTGCATTTTTTATAGAAGCAATTTTTACCAAATAGCCTGTTTTAATAAGAGTTTATTTTTAAAAAACGTGCCTCGCAGCATATTTGCTTCCCATCTATAACAGCCGCCCCTAAAATCTTTACAGCTGATGCTTTGTAACAGCAGATGGATTTTTAACAGCTCATGTCAACAATGAATTTGAAATAATATTAAAATGTTTATTTAAAGAAATATCGTTCCTGAAAATACCTGTTTGTTTCAGCTGTAAGTAGAGGCAGAAATTGTCGTCTCTGACAGAAGGATGCAGCCCTGCAAGCCCCAGGCTACAGGGAAAGCCTGCTGCTGGCCTGTCTGCCACCAGGAGAGATGTCCCTCTGGTCTGGAGAAGGTGTGCTGTCTTGGAGAAGCTCTGCCACCAAGTGGAGGAGTGGCAGTAGCTGCAAGCTGGTCGTACTCCATCAGAGAAGGCGAAAGGGAGACAGAGAGGATCTTCTCTGAGACTCAACAGCTTGAAGATCCCTGCACCCCATCTGCAATAGAGAAGCGGGCAATGTCCGCCTCTAGCATCTGAATTCCATCTCTTTGTGGGGGAAACCCACCCAAATGAGCCTATGGGAAAGGGTCTCTGTTGTACGTGAAAAGTGATGGAATGCTACTGCATAAGGGGTACGGGACACAGTATGGAATTCAGGTAAAGAATGTTTTGGGTCAGCTTCCTGTGGAACGTCTAGAGGAGGGACCAAAGGTGGGGAAAGGAAAGAATCATATCAAGTGGTCTGGGGAGGAAAAAGTGGATTAAAAAGTCTGGTTGAATGTAAACATTTTGCTGTTCACTATGCGCGCCCGGCCCGTTCACTGCAAACTGTCCTGCCTTGCTGTTAAACCCCATTTATAGCTATTTTTCTGTGTATGCAGAGCTAAGTGCCAGCAACTAGGGGAGGAGCCAGGGGTGATAGGAGCCCATATGTCTCTGATGCCAGCACCCAGAGAGACCAGACTAAGATAAAATTTATGTGCCAACAACTGCAGTGGGGACCATATGTCATATAATCTCCCTGTCTGTGATGCCGGTAACGGTAGTGAGTACGGATACCTATGTCAATGTATGAGTATGGTCAGACTTGCTGGTAGGCAGAAGTAGGTGGTTTGGGAGGACATACAGCTGTAGTTGGCTACCGAGTTGTTTACCAGAGGAATCAGTGGTGTCAAATGAGAGGCCCTTTTGTATGTGTGTCTCTGGAGGAAGGTGGTATGTATCCATAAGTAAAGAAGTCTGTACCAGCAGGTGGATGGGGACTGTGGGTCTCCACAGCTCACATGTCCAGGTGCCACCAGCTGGGGAAACTGAGGATCCCTCTGAGCCCATTACTGGATGGACTGTGTGTCTAAGTCCAGTTACTAGAGGGATGAATTGCATATATGTATATGTTTCCCATTGATAGATCTTTATCCTGAGAAGCTAGAGAGGGGAACAGGATGAGGCCGTTCGTCTTTCTTTTCTTTGTACGACTGTTTAACATTTCTATCTGTGTTCACCTGTGTGGCTGTGTCTATACGTATAGTGTTTTCAAAACCTAAAGGATTTCTCAGAGAGGCTACCTTCTGGGTAAAAATTAAGTCCTTTCATTCCATAAAGACATAAGAGGGCATAGGACCACACCACTTCAAGCAGCCAAAAGATGTTAATTTCTGTTTTTCACCTGTAATAGCCAAAAGAAGATGACATTTTCTGTTCTTTCAGATCAATTTTATTTTCCCAGACTGTTCCAACTCTTTCAGATGATAAGTTGCTGTTACAGTGTCTTGGTTTTGCACTTATCAATGGTATCTCATGATGTTTTCAGTTTCCAGGTACCCCAGCTGTATTTCAAGGAGGCCAGCTGCACTTTTCAAGGGTGTTTCTAGTTTGCAAGCCTAGTTCCAAGGCTGGCAGGCGTTTTCTTCTGCTCAGTAATTTCCCCCTTCTAATCAGACCACCTTTCTGGCTGCTGACATCAATTGTATGTGTGTTTGTGTGTGTCCCTAATTTCAATCCATGCTCAGCTTTGCTCCTGGTTTCACCCGAGGGGCGAGGTGTTGTGGCAGCCTTACTCATACCAGACTAATGGATGCAGCAACTGCTAAAAAGTTTATAGTCCTGGAGCTGGTCGACAGAAAAGTTGAACAACATTAAGGGTGTGCCTAAGCAGTGTACCTCTTTAAGACAGATTATACCTGGTTGTGTTTCAACACAAGGTCAGATATGCTTCACAACTTGAAGGTGCTTGAAGGTGAGGATAGGAACAAACTATTAATCTACAGATGAGTTTAATGAGAGATAAGTTTTACTTTCTGCTAAGGAAGAGGAGAGAGGTGACTGAATGGGTCAGCTGCTGCAGCTGGGATGACTGCTGTCAGGATACAGGGCTGGTGCAGCTGACTTTAGAAGCAAAGGTTGGATGGCAACGATGGTAGAGCAAGTGCGTAGCACCCCAAATCCTCATTTTGCTGTTGTTTAGCCGTATATAACCCTGTAGCCTGAAGCCTGAAACTGTTAATCTCTCTACATCCAGAAGTCTTCCTTCATGTTCTATCTTTCCAATCTGTTTTGAATTATTCTTATATGATGATGGTATATTATCTCTAAGGAATATGTATTCTGATGAATAAAGAAATGAAAGTATGAGTGCGTAGTAAGAGGCTACATATTAAGTCTTATTTTAGTAATGTCAAACGTGAGTGTTCTTCACTGTTTATTACCATTGCATAAATGTCCGTTGTAACATCTTCTTTTTAAATGGAGTGTGTTGGCAGGGCTGCTGTGTGACTACTTCCTGTATAGTTTAAGGGATAAAATATCTAAGAAAGTTTTATTCCCTGTAATGAAAGTCTGACTCTTATAAATAAGTGAGATTTTAGCAGATAGATGAGTAATTTGATCACAATGGTCATGTGTAATCCTACTTTATTATCATTAGTGCACAGGTAGGTCTGTTGAGCTCGGTTGTTGGTATTGTCTCTGATGGAGCACTTCAAACTCCAGTTAGTGAGATCTTGTTCAATCAATACGTAGCCCTGAGGTAACACATCCACTGTCAAGTGGTTCAGGGTATCTTTTAAACAAGCGTTCTGCTATAGCGTCCAATGCCAGAGCACAAAAATCATATATCAAATTTTAAAATCCCTTACTAGCTCAGAATGCAAAAAATCTATCTTTTGATGAACGATAATTAGAAGTTTGAGCTACAGAATTTTGCCAAAGTCTTACTCTCTTCTTCAAGCAAAAACTAAGTGTGTAGGCCCCTCTTTAATAGATCATTTTGCTACCTGTCTGGCTTCTCACAGAAGGTGCCCAATGGGTCAGTTTTATAAATGTAAGCAAGCTGCTACGTGCCTAAATTTAAGAAACACGGACTTTTCCTAAATGAAGATGAAATAGACTATCTCCTTGACTTTGCCTCATAATTTCATACGTTCTTTTAAATAGATGTAAAACAACAAAAACCCTACACCCACTGAATGACAAGATTTCTACTTCCCAACTGCCAGAAAATATACTGTCAGATCAGTAAAAATAGATCTAGACGCAAGATATATTTCATATGTAGGTAGGCAAGCCTTTCTTGGCTCCCTGAATTCCCAGCTAGTGCTAGAAAGGAGGTTATTCTCCTTGTTTGGGTTCTAATAATATTTCAAGAACTGGAAAAGAAAATTACTGATGGGGACCTTGCATTGGTGGAGCAGACTTATTTTCATGTGTGTCAGTAACTTTTTCTACCCTGTTTTCAATTCCTTGTGACTTGATAATATTTTAATTTTTTTGGACCGAAGCTGTCTCAGGCTGATCTTTTCATGGGTCCTTCCCCACCATTTTCCTTTCCCAATATTAACAAAATGAAGGCTACCAAAAATAAACTATTCTCTATTATTTAAAATTCTGTTCATCTCATTGTTTTAAGATTTTAACTTCACCAGCCTTTGGAGGACAAAGGATAAAATTTTATGGTGGAGTGGCACATGTGGTGTCTCTGTGCCTCTGATCATCTGTATAACCCTGTCAAAATTTGTCATGGATTAATCCTTTAAAAAACAAAACAAAACAAAAACCAACAAACCAACCAAACAAAAAAGCACCTTGTGATTTTCGTACCATCACAAAAAAAAATAAATTGTATTTTAAGAAATGGGTGGCCACTACACACACACATGTATCAGTCAAGGTCTGAACAAGCTGCACCCTGTTCTCAGCTGCACCCTGGAACTGTTGCACCCCACAACTCAACTGCTGTGAACATGGTCTGAGTAATGCAGATGAAAACAGAAAGATTACCTTTTTTGCAATTAACCTTACTTCATTTTGAACAGGGGCAATATGATCAAAGAAGATGCCTGATGTGCATGCAAAGGTAACAGTAGCTGGGGAAGGAGGAGGAAAGGAGCCAGGCAAAGGAAAACCCAGAAATGGAAAGATGAGATTAAGTCAAGAAGCCTAACAGGAGGGAGAAGCTGGTCAAGTAGTTGGTTGGTGGGGGACAAGAAAAAATGTCTTGTGATGAAGGAAAAGGTACCTAGGACTTGGGATTCCGGCACACAGAGTATAAAGGGCAGAAATGTTTTAATTTGGGAGCACAACTTATGAGTTTGCAACATTGGTAGAGAATATTTAACTTAGGATTTATTTGTATGCTGACAATCTCTTTTGTGATTCAAGAAAATCTGATATTTCTTTTCATTTGTTCAGTACTAAGGAGAAAAAAAAACAACAGAGGGAAAAATGTTGATATAATAATGGTAAAATTATCAGACTATTAAAATTAATGGGAACTTTCCTAGAAAAAATACTTAATTCTCTTGCTAGCAATAAATTACTGCAAACTCTCCAATTTTCAAAAGATCCTCTTAGTAGAGTATTTGTAAAGAATTACTGTAATTAATTCTTATTACATCCCCTTAGGCTTAGGTTTTACTGAGTTATCAGAGAAAATGTTAAAGTTTATGTTCATGTAGATTTATTTGCCCTTGAATATGCTTAATTAAGTTTGAAGAATGACAGAATATTCATTTCCTTGTGGATGACTATTGCGATACATAGAAGGTGTATCAGTAAGATTTTTATACTGGAAATGCATGCTCTTTTCTTTTCACTCTACAAAGCTCCTCTCTTTTATTTATTTTTCTTTTTCCCCCAGCAATTATTGTTGCTTTGGACGTTCAGCAGTGTGCATAGATCATGAACACACTGAAGGTGGACATATAAGTCCACCTTGATCGAAGCAAATTTTACTGTTTGCTCCATGAACCTGAACTCACTTTACAGTTCTGGGAGTTCTTAGAAGTAAATTATTATGGACAGTCACGTGTTCTTGTACTAAAATTTAAAGCCTTGAAAAATAAGACAGTTTTCCAGCTTTAGTACATTGCTATTAACATAAATGTTCTTGTCTGTCTTCCAATTTATAGAACTTCTGTGTGTTACAATTTGCAATCACAGTTTTTAGCTCGAGAATTTAGCAAGACAAGGTTTATTCACTGAGAATTAAATCTTCTTTAAAGGAGAGCAGCAGAAGTCGGATTCAACAAGGGACTGAGGCCAAAGAGGAGCATGAGTTGGTTAGAATTCTTCCAACCATTTCCTTATGGAAGTGGAAGATTCTAGACTTTTTCAAATTATTCATAAGAAAAGGAGCATATCTGCCAAGATGCCTCAAAATAGTCAGATTCCCAGTTGTAGTATAAACTTTTGAAACTGTTTACGGATACTGACAGTTTTCCAATCTTGGATAAGTGTCTAATCCTTTTGTGGAATAACGTGTCCTAGTTTTTCATTATTTCTGGCACAGAAGGGTAAATTGCATGCAAAATTCATCGTTTTCTCCTGCTGTCTAAAATCACTTTCTTTGAAAAATAACGTATGGAGATTGTTTTCCACTTACAGCTTCTTTTAAACTTATGCTTGTTGAAAGATTCCTTCTTTATGTAGACTGGTAAACCAGTATTTGGAAATGGGATAAGTGGACCTTTCTCATTCAATGATGCCTTTCCTAATGCAGTTATCTGTACTGTGCAAGTGCCAAAAGCTTACATTCCTGTGGCAATACCTGCAAGGAATGATGCCAGTAGGTGGAAAGTTGAGGGAGCACAAGGCCAAGAAATGCTACCTCTGTGATGCTATACCTTTATGAATTAAGTGCATATTTAACTATTTCTGCTTTCCCAGGGGTGAATGAAGTAATAATTAGCATAATTTAAGGTCAGGAGGAGAAAAGGACTGTTACATGTCAGCAGGTGGAATACTGCTGAGCCCTGTATGCTATACTGGAGCAAGGCTTCGTTTCATGCACTAGGTTTTTCAAACATTTGCATTTGTAGATCCTTCATAATTTTATGGCCCTCACCTATTGGCAAATGCAACAATTCTTTTCTGGAAATTCAGTATTTCCAGTTTGGGAGGGGTGACTTCTATATCCTTCTTAGGAGTCTTTCAAGCCCTCTCTTCCTCTTTTGTTAGTCTTGCCTCTTAGAATAAGGTGAGGTCTCTATCTTCATTTACAGATGAACCTGTAAAATCTTTGGATGTTTACCAATGTATACAGCCTCTTCCTTTGTCAGTATGTACATAGCCTTTCTGTCTTTGTACACCTTCCTTTCATACCCTCCGTACAGGTAGCAAGAAAAGAGAGAGAAAATGCCTTTCTCTTCAATGGCCCGTCCTTCTGGGCCGAGTAAGAGTGCCAGCAGCGAAGCAGAGAAAAGCAATGTAGTTGTGTTTGGCAGTCTCATAACAAGGAATAATACCACCTATTTAAAGGTTTTACTATTAAACATGCTCTAAGGTCCCAATGTCATCTGTTCCCAGATCTTCCCAGATATTTAAGTTGTTACTCTACTGAATAAATTCTGAAATCGGCTAAGCATTCTTCAAAAATTAAATCAGGGGTCAATATGGGGACCAGTGCTGTTTAATATCTTTGTCAGACATGTGGACAGTGGGATAGAGTGCACCCTCAGCAAGTTTGCTGATGACACCAAACTGTGTGGTACGGTTGACATGCTGGAGGGAAGGGATCCCATCCAGAGGGACCTGGACAGGCTCAAGAGGTAGGCCCATGTGAACCTCATGAAGTTCAAACAGACCAAGTGCAAGGTCCTGCTCCTGGGTCATGGAAATCCCATCCCAGGCACAAATAAAGGTTGTGTGGAGGATGGATTGAGAGCAGCCCTGAGGAGAAGGGCGTGGGGCTGTTGGTGGATGAGAAGCTCAACGTGAGCCGGCAGTGTGCACTGGCAGCCCAGAAAGCCAACTGCATCCTGAGCTGCATCAAAAGAAACGTGGCCAGCAGGGCGAGGGAGGTGATTCTGCCCCTCTGTTCCTCTGTGGTGAGACCTCACCTGGAGTACTGCATCCAGCTCTGGAGTCCCCAGCATCAGAAGGACATGGACATGTTGGAATGAGTAAAGATGAAGGCCACAAAGATGATCAGAGGGCAGGAGCACCTCTCCTATGAAGACAGGCTGAGACACTCAGGACGGTTAGGCCTGGAGAAAAGAAGGCTCCATGAAGATCTTATAGCAGTCTTCCAGTACCTAAAGGGGGCCTACAGAAGAGATGGGGAGGGACTTTTTATCATGCAGTGTAGCTATAGGACAAGGGGTAATGGCTTTACATTGAAAGAGGAGAAATTTAGATTAGATATTAGGCAGAAATTCTTCCTAATTTCCTAAGGGTGGTGACACGTTGGAACAGGTTGCCCAGAGAAGTTGTGGATGTCCCATCCCTGGTGGTGTTCAAAACCAGGCTGGATGGGGCTTTGAGCAACCTGGTCTGGTGGGAGGTGTCCCTGCCCATGGTAGGGGGTTGGAACTCGATGGTCTTCAAGGTCCCTTCCAACCCGAACCATTCTATAATTCTCGTGGATACCCTGTAAACATGAAAGTCTGCCTATAAACTTGATTTCCACAAAGAAAATAGGAGCATACATTTTTCCTTTGCTCAGACTACAGCATTTCATCTTAGTATTTTCCAACCACTGACTGACTTTGCTGCAATATTAAATTAGTAAGGACAGAAAATCTTGTCTCCTTCTAGCCATTGCTGTCCATATTTATGAAATAACCTGAATATTTCTTCTCATTTGTGGGTACATCCTTTTTTATTTTTATACTACTGACTGTTCTCAAAAAGCCATGCATGAGATGATAACATGAAAGCTGGAATTAAATATTTGTTTCTCTCTGTGCAGATAAAGAACTTAATCCATTTCCTTGTCAGAATTGAAATGTGAGGATTTCTCCTTGTGTGACCAAGTAATATTCTCATTGATTCCAGGTAATAAAGTTCAGTGTTATCTTGTTTTTCTAGTAATTCAAGAGATGTGAAAAAATGCTAATTTCTGGAAAGATTAGGAATAAAGTTCTCGTGCCAGTCCGGTACGCTGAAGCACTGATTCTTGGTAATGCTGACTATGTGCAGTTATAGAGCCAGCTGGAACCCACATTTCCTTGAGTATCCGTGGAGAGGAGGGCTATGCTGAGAACTGTGCACAGAAAGTGGTGCTTTGGGATTTAGTTTGGAAGCCCCATCACGCCCTTAGTGCTATTTTCCTAGCTACCCTTCTAGAAGAAAATAGAGGAGGGCATTGATCTTGAGACTCTGCCAAAGAACAAATGCTCTTCCCGGGGGCTAGTCTGTGTCGATTGGTTAATTTGGAGCGCCATGGGACAAGTTTCTCACAGGGCAGGGGTACTCATTCTGTACTCCTATGTTGGGTTATTAAGCTCTGGCTGGGTTATTAAATCCATTCTAGAGCACACTGAACACTAGTGGGATCTTACTTTTACTGTGTGCCTATTCCTATAAAATAAATAAAGTAACCATGTGTATCTTTGGCATATCAGTATTTACAATTATTTTAATCCCTATTATTTAAATTTAGCTATGCTTTTTCTCAGTAATTCTAGGAAATCTTAAATATATTCAATATTAGTCAACAAAGTTTGAGCTAACTGTCCTAGATTTCTAGAATACTTTACTTGAATGTAGTACGTTGCTGTACTTCAATTAGTATAATTGCTTGTTAGAAACAGTTTGATTATTGCAGCTTGCAGGCTTGTTTACACAGACTAGGTATATTCTAGTAAAAGGTGCTTGGAGGTAATAGTATGCTTTTCAGCAGAGAGAAGAAAAAAAGAAAACAAGCCTACCTGAAGACACAGTAAACCTTGAGAAATTAACGTTTCTTCCACTAATAACGTAGTCACAACTACAAAGTGTGTGACAAATTCTGCTCTCAGAATAGACAAAGTGGAAGCTCCTGCTCCTCATCAGTAGTTGCCAGGTTTCACTCAAAATCTTGTTTGCCACAGTTTTCCAAGTCCAAGTTATTATTAGTTATGTCTCATGTATTCCCTAATTGTTTTAGCAAGCAAGACAGTTTATTTGTCAGAGGTTTTGTTAGGAAGTAATCACTCTAGGGTTTTTTCCCTCTCTTTTTAAGAAAAAGGAGAGGACAGTTAAGAGACAGGACAGTTATTTATTTTGGAAGGAATTATAATTATACAACTCATTTTTTAAAAAAAAAGTTTGATTTGTATTTTTTCTTGAGTCCATAAATATTCGTAACTTTCATAGAGATTTTTTAAATCTCCACCAGCAACTCCAGCTCTGTCTTTTTTCCTGATTCTGATGTCTAGAATTTTTTTCATCTTTATAAGAACATTATTCCACCACAGAATTTTTGTAGTGAAAGGAAAATTGTTCTTTCCTTGGATGGTCCCTTAAAATTATTGTTTCCCTTGAGTGGTATTTGTCTTCTTCAGCTGTAAAACATGCTAATTTTTAACAAGCCACCAAGGCACACAAAGTTACATTTTATGACTCAACTTTAATATCTTGGGTCAGTTGCTAAGTCAAAGAAAATTAACGACACTTCAGTGAAACCACTGAAATTGCAACAGTTCACATAAGCTGAGGAAATGGCATTTGGAAAACAGAACATTGAAATAACAGTGTATGGCTGAAAAATAAGGTCTGCTGAAAAGCTACATGAGATAAGCTGTAAGAAAGCAACATTCAACGTGTCCATTCAACGTGTTAATTTATCTTTTAAGTTTTGTAGTATCTTCCTTCCAGTAACTCATGCAATGCCATGCTTGTCCTCAAGGTACCATTCAAAAAAAGATTAAAGAGGGTCTGAATGTAATTTTTCTCAAGACCTGTTTGATATGTGAAGCAGGAGTGGAGGAAGTGAAGATGTTAGTGAGTTTAGTTAAAAGCTACAGTTAAGATGTTTAGGGAAGGAAGCACAGTGTGAGTATTTAATACAGTGGTAACTGGGGAAGTGAGGAAAAGGCAAAGGAAGTAGAGGAACTGGCCAGGAGGCCTGTAGCTAGGAGTAGAGTTCATTTTTCTGACACAAATTAAGACAGACTTAACACACTCTTTTCTACTGCATCCTTTGCTGTGTAGCTGGTGTTTTTTTCCTTCTGGTAAACGTAGCATGGTGTCATGACCTGTCTGCTTCCCAGCTCTGAAGCAGCACATCAGGCAGAAAATTTCAAAACTGTTATTTTTCAGAATCCAGCAGTTATTTCAAAAGAAAAAAATATTATTGTGTGCATATATATATATAAATGATAACAATAACACATACTAAATACTTACAGAAATATATATAAACACACCTCTATCTCCTGTGTAACAAGCAGGAAGCAATACTGACGCCCTGTGCCAAAGCAGGTGCAGTGCTAGTGCTTTGCTTAATAGGATATTGCCAGCCTTTGAACTATATCAAGGGAGAAAAAGCCTCTGTCTTATCACAGATCTCATTTTGTTCATCTACAGGAAGTGGTTTCCTTGTCCAACGTCTGTGTTGATTGTTTCAGCTTCCAGGGAGCTGCTATGGTAACTAAAGTCAATTCTTTATAAGACCTGTGTCACCTTAATCCTTATCCCAAGCACTGTCAAGCATGCTCTTAAAAATCTGTGAAAATTAATGAAAGCTTCTTCTAAAACATATAAGCATATTTTACAATTCCATACTTTCACTGACAAAGTACTGGTGAATGGGAAAAACAGACGACATAACTGCAGGTCTTCTGTTTACCCAAAGTTAGAGGTTCTGTAATGCTTTATTAAGTTAGCGTTTTGGGGCCAGAAAAGTGTTAGCTATATTATATTTTTCATCTTTGTAGAACCCCTAAAGTTCTCCAAACATTAGATCTTCTGTCTTTGTTGAAATTGTTTGAACACATTAAAAGAAATACCCTCTAAGCAGAGAGAAAAAAAAAACAAACAGATTTGTTCACCATGAAAATAAAGTTAAGGAAATTTCTTAATAGGCCTCTAGCCAAGTTCTCAAAAACCTGCATCATCACAAAGCAATCAGGAAGAAGGCTAACTGTTCCCCCGTGGGGTATGTATTGTTCTAAAAAAAAATAAAATAAAATCATTTTTAAAAACCCACAAAAAATACATCCTAAATTGTGCATAAGGGTACGTGTTTAATGTAAAGATTAAACACTGGCATGTAATGAAAATCTGAAACATTAAATTTGGTATTTGCAACAGGAGAATCAAAGTAAAATATGTGCAATAAGTATATCCAAAACAAAGCTGCAAAAGGCATAATCAGCAATCAAAATTAGATGTTTTTACCAAAATAAAAATTTAGTTAAGTGAATCCATATAAAAAAAGTCATTAGTATTTTTCAGCCACGTTTTATAGGAGAAGAGGTGAGTAATTTACTTTAGTTCTTTAAAATATCTGGGGAAATCCCATTATAGAAGATCCAAGTGCATAAAAATCTCTGAATTTACAACATAATTTGTCAATGTGGCAGTCCTAAGTGGAGATTTTAAAAGCCTTCTAGGGTAAAGGATGCCTGATTCTTATTAATTTCTCTTAAGAGGTGTTATCCTTTGCAGGGGCTAACTTCAGAGGAGGCATGCAACTGTTCTTGCTAGGGAATCTTCATTCTCCCTTGATTACAACGTTGTCAAACAGAGTGGTCAGAAAAGCTGTGTTATCAAGGTAAGTCAGAAAAATCTTTCAAAAAATTTAAAAATGGTAATACAATGCTATCTGGGGAAATCTCTTAAAATCAAAGACACAGAATAATGATCAGGATGCGAGATAGTTTGAAGTAAAATGACAAAAATTTTTTGCAATCTGAAGTTTAACTGACAATTATTGTTCACATCATAATCATGTCATCAAGTTCTGTCTCCGTGGATAATTCTACACCCATTTCTAGCAGCCAGATATAAGCAATTCTGACTTTGTGCCACTCTAAATGAGTACATTGTGCTAGATTGATACAGAGACTGTTTAGCATTCTCATTAATTATTCCTGCACAAATTCCCTTGTTCTTTTCCCCCTTTTCTTCTCTTGGCATCTAAATGAGATTGTTTTCTTTTTCTTTTTGCTTCATCTTTAAGGGCATGGATTGGATAGATGGACCACTCGGTGGATAAGGAACTGGCTGGATGGTTGCACTCAAAAGCTTGGAGTCAACCTCTCAATGTCCAAGTGGAAACCAGTGAAGAGCTGTGTTCCTCAGGGGTCAGCACTGGGACCGGTACTATTTAATAAGTTTGTCAGTGGCATGGACAGTGGGATTGAGTGCCCCCTCATCAAGTTAACAATGACACCAAACTGTGTGGCACGGTCAACAAGCTGGAGGAAAGGGATGCCATCCAGAGGGACCTGACCAGCCCTGAGGAGAAGGGCTTGGGGCTGTTGGTGGATGACAAGCTCAACATGAGCTGGCAACGTGCACTGGCAGCCTAAATCATAAACTATGATTTATTAATTAATGTTTTAATTTCTTATAGCGTGGGAAGTTTGAGTTTATTTGACATGTATTGTTTTAATCAACGCTGTCTTCTGTAAATGTTCACACTTTTCCACTAAGATTCAGCTGATTCTGGGTCAGTGAATGGCTGTTGGGAAATTGCCCTCAGAGTTTACCTGAAACTACAACAGTCTTAGTAATAAATTGTTTTATTGTGAAAGTCACGGCTAGTATGTTGATTCTTTTCCTAAGCTACATTACTGAAGCATATTGTACATTTATTTACCTGCCTGAGAAGTTGTCTACTTAGCAGAGGAAAAAATGTTTTGACTGTGATTGATGGTGCAGCTGCCCCTTTTCACTGATGGGACAAATAAGCTGAGTTGAAGTAGACCTAGCTACAGCATGATACTTCTCTCTTTACTGCTTCTTCCTCATTTCTCTTCATTTGGATGAAAAGGCTTTGCTTTAAACAAACTTATTCCCACAGTGTCCTATCTACCAACCACTGTTCTCATTGCTTTCTTCTGTTTTACTTTGAAATTACTTTAGAGGCATTACTCCATACTGGCCTACGTTAAAGAAAAATATTTTTAATAATTTCCATTTTGTGTTCTGCAGGTCAAGGACAACAGATTTAAAAATAAGATTCATTGGTAAGGACTGAAAGGTGTCATTCACCCTTCAGCTGCACTTTCTCTCATATTGTGACATTTTGTTTCAGGCTCTGATTTCCCTGTGCTGATTTCTCTGGTATTCTGGCTTGGCACCTGTTTTAACATTACAGAAAGATTACAGGCACATTGAGGGACCAAAAAATTTATCCTCAAGTTTCTGTACTAACCTAAATGTATTTGACACCATGGCTTTCAGACAAAGGAAACACAATCATGCACCTAAGAGTTCATCTTCTGCCGTGGGTGTTTGCACAGTAAACCCCTATACCTGTCACTAACTTTCCACTGGCTCCAGAGCTCAGCTGGTACTGATAAGGAATTCTGCACTTGATCTTCTCCAAATGACACTCTGGCAGTGAAAGGATGAGTTTACCAGGAATCCAATGATGCAATCCACGTAGTCACAAGCGGTACAAATAAAATATATTAAGCAGTGCACTTGCTAGGGGAAAAGGGAAAATTTTATTTAAAATGCATATATTTCACGACTTGGTCTGCAGTTTACCTGAACACTTACATTCAAACGCAATATGCAGAAGACTAAATTCACATCAATATAATCACATCTCCAGCTCATCTATTCCCTCATTTTGGTGGAAGTTTGAGACAAGGCAAAGACCAGCTTTAGAGGTGCAAAGACTATCATATCATTGCTATTTTTATCTTCTTACCATTTCTACATATGCCTGCATATCTGAGAAGAGGCAACTTCAGCATGCTTTCTTATCCATGGCACCACTAAGTATTTGTTGAGGGTCGGATCACCTTTCCAGAGGCAGAGGTACATTTGAGAAATAGGAAAGAATTGCTTGTAAACTAACTTATTTGTGCTTCCCTATGGAGCAAAGATTGGTTGACAGTATCAGGCTGAAGCTTTCAGCTTTAATGGAAATTTTGCTTTCCAGAAGAAAAGAATTGTGCAAGAACTTACGTGTTACAAAATCACAAAATCACAGAATGATATGGGGTTGTGCTCTTCTCTTCTGAAGCTGCAAAATTAGAATAATGGAAAGACTAAGATCAAACTGCTTAAATCTGCTTTCTTTTGCATTTTTCTAATTGCCGTGGGGTCTTCAGAAGCTGATAATGTACTTCTACTAGGAAAATTTTGGGTAATTTGGGACCAGGAATAATAAAGCCATGCATGTCTCTTTTTTTTAACCGGTTGCTATGCTGTTAGTGAAGAACTTTTCATTCATGAGAAACTGTGGTTGTCAAAATCATTATATTAGATAGATCACCTCCAAGTGAGTCAGATGTTATGTTCATTTGACTGTTTTGCCAGTTCTTTTAGGATTTTAAGACATTCATACACTAAATTTCTTCAAAATACAAAAGAGACACTGGGTCAATTGACTCTATTTGTTCAATCTTTTAAAACTTACAGTGCTATTTGGCAGACAGGTGAAGGAACTGTATTGCTAAGAAGTATTTATCTTTGTTATATGCAGAAAAGGTGATCGTATGGAATTCTTTCTCTCTGGTGAGAAGTGATAACACTGTGAAGGGATTTGGAAATGGGAAAACTCTTTCCCAGTATCATTGAAAAATTCCAATTACTTTCTATGTAATACAGGTTATTGCATCTATATAGACCCTATTTCTAAAAGTCTCCTGTTTTCCCCATTTTTCAGAACACAACCTGGACTCTTCCCTCCTTTGGTGACAAAACATGCAGCAGATCTACAATATCACCCCTCTGCATTGCAAAATCATAAGAAAACACTAGAAGGAAGGTGATTTGAGTAAGGAAAGGTAGAGGGAGATGGCCATTTCATGAGGGTGAAATGAGAAAGAAGATGAAGAAACAGGAAAATAAAATGGTGGAAATAAATGAAAACAACTTTTGAGACTAAATTAAATATTTAATTTGCTCAAGATAATGTAACCTAATGCTAAGGAGGTAACAATTCTTTCATTTGTCTGCGTTTTCTCTTGAGGGTTTTCCAAATACCTATAGATTTTTTCCAATATTGCTCTGACAGAATTATTCGCTCTCTTCTATCTCGCTGGGACGCTTTGTTCTGTCAATGTGTAAAGTTTTTCTAAGTTATTTAATTAAACCTTACCACAATGACATTTGCATCTATTATAACAGCCTCTTTAGAGTATTCACATCATGAACAAGATGAGAGACTTCAAGTATATTGGAAATTACAATTACTGACTTATTTGGTTTTAGACCCCATAACACTGTGTTACTTTCCTGGTTTGTAATGATCTCACTTGCAGTTTTTATATTATCTATGACTGCTCAGGAAAGTGTTGCTGTAGTTTGATCTCTGGCAACAGCAAAAGAGTGCTTGGATAACAAGTGAAAAATAAAGTTAAAATAGTAGGAATAGCTGGGAAAGTAATCTAGGACAAAATAGAAAAGGCTATGACGTTATAAGTTTACATGCTTATCAAGAATGCTGGTATTCTGAATACCAGAAATGCAACCCAGATCCCTCATACATGAAGAACATAGAGAACTTTCACAAATGATTCCGGAGGATAATCAAAACCACTTGAGCAACTTCCCTGCAAGGATGGAATAGACTGGAAAGATTTCTTTATCCTGAAATAAAGGCGAGGAGAGCGCTTAGTGAATGAATTACAGTAAGTGACGTGCAGAAGGAAAAGAGGAGACATTAATTCTCCATTTCTCACACAGAACGAGAGGGCACCCAAAGACATTGCTGAGTAACAGCAGTAGAACAATTTTTTAAGACAACACCAATTCGATTCCTTCCCATGGAGTGTTACTGTGGTTAAAAATTATACATTGATTAGAAAAAAATATAAATGGATTAGAAAACAAATTAGAAAGGCCCACTGGTAGATAGTCCAAATGCAAGTGTTGACCTGGACATCTTTAAACTGATAACTTTCAGAAACTGTGAGGGAAATTTAAAAGACAAGGATTCTTATACCCATCATGTAGTTAATCATTTGCTATTATCTACTGTTGTAAAAAAGGGAATCTTTAGATGCATCATTGGTATGATTCAACACGGATGTTTTTATACTCTCTAGAGTATAGATACATATATATATATATATGAATATAGATAGATATATTCATATGGATTCATATGGAGTTCAGATTCATCAACAGGTTTAAAAGTCAGTTGCATGTCAAGAATTGAGTTTGGCGTCAAGTGTGATGCATTATGACTTAAAATCTCTCCTACAAACCTGAAGTATTTGCCAGAAGAAGAATAGATTTAATGTCCATGGAAATAATTAGAATAAAATAGAATAGCTTTTATAGACTTTTCTAGTCAGAGCATCTAATTCTCCAAAGTGCATCACAGAGTAATTGCATAGATATGAGTAGTGTAGTAATTTATCAGCATATGGTGCTTTCACAGTGCACTCAGCACTCTCACATGAAGCCCTCTGTGCCACAGGTGACTGGGAAGGCTGGCCAGCATCCTCAACTTGACTCTTCTTTTTAACTTCTAATTGGGAAATAAAGACTCTTTCCCTTCCCCTTGTCCTTTAGTTTTTAAATTTAGCTTAATATACTTTCAGTGGTGTGCTCCTGAAGTTCAGGAGCTGAACTCCAGTTCAACCCTGTCTCTCGAGTTTCTCTGGAATACTTTAGCTTAGGTCCCACTCCAATGATGGTGAAAAGTAACAGTATATCTGTATAGTTGCCATTTGATTTGAAAATTTAATTTTACCAGTGATCTAATTCATATCTTATGAGATGGTATATTACTTTAAATACAGAGTTTTCTCAGTAGTCATAGAGTCATAGTCATCACAGTCATTCGTTGTGTCATTTTCTGTATGAAATTTTAAAAATTGTCAATCTCCACATACTTCACTATTTATATATATGACCATCTTGAAGATGGTGAGAATAGTCTCTCAGATCAATAAATGGCTGGTGATAGGTATGTAAATGCAAGGAAATAATGAAGTGGCAGTGACAATGCAAATCATATGAGGTTTCATGCCCTTCTTGAAAGTTTTGTGAAAATTGTGATTCTATATCTTGGCTTAGTTACTGGTTGAAACTATTCTCTGGTCACCTGGAGAACTATTTCTGTATTCTTGGCCGGGAAGGCTGGAGAATATCCTTCACAATCTGCCACTTCATTAAATTCCTTTTGACAGAAAAATTATTCCCTGGAAATGTGATCCTATTAAGGTTTGCACTTAGGGTATTGAAGTGTTATCCATATTATCCCTTCTGTAACAACATACACAAGGGTTCAGTAAGAATAAATAGCAGAATAGCCTTCAGAGAGGCCATACAGTTCCCAAGTATCAAGACACTCATTGACATAGAATTCATATTAAATATGAATAAGTTTTGTTTTTCCCATTTTAAAACCCACGATGTGAAGACAGTTGCTTTCAGCATTTTTGCTTTGTGATCTTAGTGTATTCTGTTTGAGTATTTGGTATGAATAGTGACTACAAATTTTCTAGCATCAATAGGGAAATTATGCTTTGCACAGACCTTTCCTGCTCCTTTCATTTTTCAGCTAGCTACTTCACATCTTTATTCACCACTGAATGTTAGGCTCAAGAGAAAGAGAATAATCATCCTTCCTCACCAATATTTGGATCAATAGTTCACATTTTTCAGGAACAGCATTGCAATTTGACAATGTCTGCCATTTCCACCAAATGTTCTGAATCCCGTTATGTAATTAGTTTTTTTTTTTCTTTTACAACATTTTACCCATAAGAGTAGAGTATCTTTTTTCTTCACTTTTCCTGTTTTTCTGTATCTTAACAGTGGAAGCAGATTGCCTTTTTTATAGTGTTCAATTCTGCTTTAATATGGCTAAGGTATAAAGAAGTAGTTTGGAGTGAACCGATCAAAATGCTTCATTTTCTGCCTTAGTTACCCAAGTGTTTCAAAGTGAATGTAGCTTTGCTGTTGCAGACAGATTGTATTTTCACTCACTCTTAGAAACTCACTTTCCTGCAAAATATTTGTACTACCTTTCTGATAATATAGTTCGTCATTTAACAAATTACTCTGAGGAAAAAAAGCTGATGATGATGGTTGAATTTGTTAAAAGTATTACTAAGACAGTAGTACAGCCTGTCAAAAAAACGGTGTGTTCTTTCTGCCTTCCATGTCCGTGGTGATTTATTTGCAAGATCCAGAAACTCTCTTAAAATTATTTTCATGCCACATTAAGTAATCAAGTTTGTAATCCATATGTCTCACTCAGGTTGCTGTTGGTCTTCCCAGAAATTGCACTGTCGTTTAGATTTCCACTTGTGGACTATTTCTATGTTGAAGAAGAAAATAATTTTGATATAGCTGATAGGTCTGGGGACGTGATTCCCCTACTTAACCGTCTGAGGTGCTCTGAATTACTACCTTGTAGCACTCCCCTTGACTGAATAGAAAACTATGGCTTCTAACTCATGGATATCCAAACTGTGCCAAAGTGTACTGACATAGCTGGTGTGAATGCCTTCTCTGGACAGATAATACAAATTACATATGTTAAAATGTCTTCAAGACTGTCCAGGATGCATGAAAGATCCCACCCTTACCCTGCACAGACCTATGTTGCAGCCGTTAGGAGAAGACACCCTCTTACAAGACCAGCCAAAGAGAACATGCCACCAAGTGCCCTGTGGTCCATAGTTATGTTTGGAGAAAGGAAAGAATTAATTAGAGTAGTAAGACTCTCAGCTCGTGTAAAATTCCACTGACTTCTCTGGCAATATTCTGTGGCATCATCAGCTTTCTTACTGCACATTTATAAGGGAGCTTTATCTAATAGACTATAACAAATGGAAAAAAAATAGGCACCGATTTCTTATACAGAATCAATTTATGTGTCCATGTAAATGCCTCTGGAAATTCTCCACAGAAGCTAAAGTTTTATTTCTGAATTCTTAACTCTTTCTCTAGCCGGTAAATGGGTTCCTCAGGCATTCCAGCCTAGGACTCAGATTCTTCTATATATTGCAATGTATTTGATTTCTAAATTGTAACTTAGAGGTTAATTACTTACTGATCACAGGTCCTGTAGTCCATACAAGTCAAAAGCAATAAAACTGAAAACTAAGTCAAAATGTCTTTTGGTTCATCATTTTGACAACACCTTAGGCTCTCTTATATTTTTTCCATTACTAGCTTGGCTAATATCTTTGATTTAGTTCTTCCAAAAGTAATAATTGTATCTCTAACAAATTCTTCTCCAGCCTCCCTGACATCATCCATTTCCTTGACCTTAACCTCCAGTATATTTTAATGTCCGTATGTGCCCCAAGAAAGAGCCACAGTGCATAAGGGTTGGTACAATGACCTAACTTTTAACATGGTTTAAAAAGTCACAGTTAACAAAACTTTTTTTGTAGTACTCCTTTTTTTCAACATTTGTTCATTTTACTCAGGCTGTCCACAGTTCCCCTACTCCTCTCCAAGAAGGAGTTCTACTATTCAGCTATGTGATTTCCTTGGGGACACCAGGTCTTATGTGAAAAGGATGGTTTGTGAGAAGGGGGAACAACTGCAAGAAGCACATTTTGGGTTGGACCTAGAGAACAGAAAAGGAGTCTTTCTTTGCTCCTGATGAGGGATCCTGTTTGTGTTCAGATGGAAATTCTGACGGCATCACAAAAAATTTAATGCCAATCATCAATTACTGGAAAAATTTAAAAAATCAGAGTCTCTTTTTGCACTAAGCACATAAGCCTGGTTCAGTCTAGTCTCCTGACAAGCAAAAGAGAGGAAGACATTTGGGAAGACAGCAGAGAGCAGGTGGTATAGAGCAAATTAGGGATATAAAAATCCCATTTGAGACAGAAGCAACAGTGGTGAGAAATGAGGGAGAATACAGACCCTGGTGAGATTTTGTTGGGCCAATGATCCCGAGGAGATGATTCTAAGTTTTGGAGAAGTCTATGCAACCTGAGCACCTGATGCATGAAGAAAGGTGCAATGGTTTTGAAAAGTAGAGGAAAGAGTTTCTTCTCTGAAGTGTGATATAGCTTTTCCACAAAAAATTGAAGCTTGATCCATAGTCAGCATGGTACTCACCTGTGAAAAAAAAAATAAGCTCAGAAATATCCTTTTTATATGTTAATCTACCTTGAAGCAGGTTCCTATTCTATGCTGGTAGGTGTCATAAAAATCAGCAATGACTTTTTCAAACAATCTTCCCAATTAGCTAGAAAAGGGCAGCTGAACTGTTAGCTCAACTTCACTGAGCAGATTTTGCTGTGGTAACATTTACTTTGCATTTTGTATGCCCTTACTGTAGGCCTGTTGAGTATAAAAAAAAAAAGAAAAGACATTTGCTATTAAGGAATTGAAAATACAGTGCCAAGTATCCTGGCATATAATGAGAAATACTCCTACCATGGTAACAGTAGAACAGTTAGTTAATCTTACAACAACACAAGACAAAATTTGACCGACTCTTAAAGTCTAATTTTTCCTGGAAGCCTTGTCAGAAGAAATAAAAAACAGCTACATGCAGAAATAAAACAAATCTTGGTTGTTTTAGATACCATTAGCCTTTATCTGCTTTACAGAAACCAGAATAATTTCTTGACAGGATGGCTGTACTTTCTTTGCTAGGATGAACAGAATCTATCCCCTTTTCATTTGGTTTTAATAGGTTCAATAGTTCTTAGAAAATTCTCGTGTCTCTACAAAACACTGTTTTAAATTGTATGTACAACTGCTGCTTCTCTGAAAAATCTGACAAAAATTTAATTATCTGTTATGGCTTGAGAAGATCCATAACAATTTATTGTCATTTAGACAATTATTCTATTGCCCGATGACCCCTTCCCACCAGGAAAGGGGAATTGGGGAAAGTAAGGAAACAAGAGGATTGAAACATAAATACATTTATTATGATAAGACTAAATAATTAACAATAATACCAAAGAACCAATATTAATCCCAATACTGATATAAGATATACAATAATTATACTCAGTCAATTGTATCAGTAGGAAGCTGTGCACTCCAAGCAGCGCACAACAAATGTTGGACACTGCAAGCACAACAGCTTTAGGAAGAAAGGAAGGGCAAGGAGTTGTCTGGACCCACTGCCATCAAGTGAAAGAGAGCTCTGCAGCAAACTGTTCTAATTTATATTGAATGTGAGGTTCGTGGTATGAAATAATCCTGTTGGCCAGCCTGGGTCAAATGCCCAGGCCTTGCTCCTCCTTGTCCCTGCACCTGGCAAGCCTCGAAAACACTAAAACCTTGAATCCCACAGAGCCTGGCTGGCTATAAAGTAAATATTTTGATTAATTTAGACACCAGAGTCTTCTAAAAGCACAGTTTTCCCCAACATTAGAAGAAAAGTTAGTCCTGTGTCACTCAACCCAGGACATTATATTTTTTTTAACTCTTACAGACATGTTGCCTCTATCACAATATTTAGTTGGCATGTTTCCTCCATATTTACTAAACTCTCTATGGCCAAGAGACTGACATGCAGAAAACCTGCAGTGTGGCACACACCTGACCGAATTAGTGTACTCCTGAGAGTGATCACTGTGTCTTAATTAGGAGTCTTCTCTAGAGTCAGTCAATGCCATTTCCATCTCATGCTAGTTTTATTTCTAGCGGTAGCTATGAGTATCACTGCAGAAATAGGTTTTCAGTGGTCTTAAGCATGGGGCCAAATCTGGTGTTTAACTTTGTTTTAACTTTGACAAATTTTTTACTAATTTAACCAAATATTGTGTGATACTTGACTGTCTCTTTTCCCTTTTTGGTATAAACCACCATCACCTACTTCTTTGGACAATTATAATAAAACATTTTTCCAACATTCCAGAAATATCAGTAAACCTGGGTGTACACTAAGTATTATTTTGGGGAAATGAATTAAACAAGGAGAACACAGAGGCTATGATTTTCATTCAAATATTTCTAAATCCTTTGAATGACAGAGAATAAGTATTACTTTCTGTCATTTCCAAAGAGAATAACTCACCCGTGTGAAATAACAACAGCACTACTTCTTTTCCAGGAAAATAGATTCTACTATACGCTGAAATACAGCGAAGGATTATCTACAGAACTACGTATTTCTTATTGTCTCCACAGAAATCCAGTGAAGGCAAACACAAGTTTGGAGAAATCATTAATTTTCAATGTACGTAGGACTCATGGCCATTACTTTCCCAGTTCTGTGTCTCTGCAGCTCAAATGCTGCATTAACTTCCTTTGAATATGGGGGACTACGGCGGCGGGTGGAGGAGGGCGGGGAAAGGGGGGAGGAATTTGAGGGGTGAATTTCAACGTTGTCCTTCGGTGTTGCAAGGAATGCATTTCAGATTTTACAAGGTGAAAAACAGCATAAACATTTCATTGTTGAGTACACGCTCTTTGTCTTGCTCTGTACTGAAATCATTCATGATTCTTGTTGTCTGCTAAGGCTGAAATCATATGAGATATCTGTGACTGAACTCAGCTCCAAAGCACTGAAAAGGAAGCTGACTTTTACATTAAAATATATATAACAAAAATGCCACACGTCACTTTCCATAGCAGGAAACCACAAAATTACTCTCTCTTGACCCACTACTAAAATACTAGGATTGCTTTTGAAATTCTGTGAAACGATGTAATATAATCCTTAGGTCACTAGCTATGGAAAAGTTTATGACTGATTCTATACTGCATTTGAATGTGAGTATATCAAGGCCTACATGCTCAGTGATAGCATGTGATAAATTCTAGAGTGCTGAGGAACACAGATTTAAATTCATACCCTCCATAAATTGTAATTATTTATACATGGTGCTATTATAATAGATTATTTTTTTTTCCTCTTTGGTGATTATAAGCAGATAATTTATTTTGTCCACATATGGATGTTTGCAAAATGGTGTAGTCAATACCTGCTTTATCCTCGAATTTTGCTGGGGTTTTCTCAGATATTTGTCTTTTAAATAACAAAATTATTTTGAAAGTCTGACTGTATTTGTTCACAAATTTGGGGAATGGTTCAAAGACAATTCTCACCATATGTATCACCATATACTGGTTCAAGTCAGTCCCTCATAAAACGTTGCTAATTGCCTACTGTCTAAGTTGTGTATCTTAAATTTCAGTTGTTTTTTATTTAATTAGACCAGCAGTGGGAAATTAATTCTGTAACTGGAATTGCACTGATGAAAAATTTACATTCCTTGCCATTCCCATAAAGTTCGATGTGACGGAGCATTCAAGCATACTACTCCAGACTTCAATTCCTGGGTTTATTCATGGGAACAGACGGCATGAAATTAAAGTGTTAGAGATGATCATAACCTCTGAAATCTGCATTTTGTAGATTTCACGTGCACTTAAGTCTGAAAATGTTGGCTGCGTTTGGTACTTAGTGCCTTGTTGACAATTGTGCCTTTAGAATTCTCCTTCAGGGTGCACAATTTAAATATGTCCTCCAGTAAACGGAAAAAATACAGAAAACTTCACTCAGCTTCAGATAACTTGTTTTACGCAAAGCCTTGCGTAAAAATTTTCAAACTAATTTGAAATTTTACGGTTTGTAAAGACTATTTCTCAATGACATGTAACTGTAAGGAAAATCTGCCAGGTTCATAATAAATGTAGTCTTAATGCTATTAAGATAATATACAAGTTTAATCTTCAAATTAAATATATATAATTATATTATATACATATTTTTTACTCCATTTTTAATTTGCAGGTTATAGTAATAGCCATTCTCTCTCACTAGCTGTGTAAGCAGGTAAGTGTGAAACCTGGATCTTCAGCATTACATTACTCCAGTGATGTTATTTCAGGGTTAAGTCAAGTTAAGCTTTACTTAACACCTTTTTTAGATCTCAGGAATACTAAAGGGAGGTCATCCTCCCCCTCTACTCTGCCCGAGTGAGGCCACATCTGGAGTACTGTGCCCAGTTCTGGGCCTCACAGTCCCAGGAAACTACTGCAGAGAGTCCAGCAGAGGGATACAAAGATGATCAAGGGAATGGAACACTTCTCTTATGAGGAAAGGCTGAGAGACCTGGGTCTGTTCAGCCTGGAGAAGAGCAGACTGAGAGGGTCTTATCAATGATTACAAATATCTACATCGATGCTTATAAATATCTAGAAGGCAAGTGTCAAGAGGACGGCATCACACTCTCCTCAGTGGTGCCTGGTGATGGGACAAGGGGCAACGGGCACAAGCTGGAACACAGGAAATTCCATCTCAACATGAGGAAAAGCTTTTTTTGCTCTGAGGGAGCCAGAGCACTGGAACAGGCTGCCCAGAGAGGGTGTGATGTCTCCTTGTCTGGAGATATTCAAAACCTGCCCGGATGTTTTCCTGTCCAGCCTTCTCTAGATGAACTTCTTTGTCAGGGGGTTGGACTAGCTGATCTCTGAAGGTCCCTACCAATCCCTACAATTCTGTGATTCTGTAAAGGATCTTTGGGTTTTTTGTGGCAGACCTAAAGAATTAACACAGGTTGTTGAAGAAGTTTTGTGAATACAAGAAATTGACTGTGAGATAAAGTTAAGCGTGGTGTTCTGCCTAGAGGTAAAGATACAGATGTAAAGTTCAGAGTTGTTTTCCTGAAGGCTCAGACCCATAATCTGCTTATGACTTAGAAACAGAGATCAAGTTCACATTAACTCTTCTGTTTAATTACATTTCATCTCTTGAACAAGGTAAATTAAAGCTGTGAGGTTTGCTCTGGTGCTGCATAAACAATTTTTGTTCATCTGGGAACTTAAAATAATATAACACTTATGCTTTTGTGAATAGTCAAAGCAAAATGGGAGATCACTACCCAGTTGACCACAAGCATTAATAGACCACGTCACTGCTAAAATGTAATGAGTTCTGGCACAAGAATACCCACCCTCCAGAGGAATCATTTAGAAAACAATTTCTCAACCCCATATGCTTCAGAGAGTGACCTGCCAGAATATTCATTACGCACAGCCATTTCCTTGAATATACAGCAGGAACTATTTTTGCATTCATACCCCTTCTGGAAGATCTGGAAATGCACAACAAAGACAAGGAAACTATTTATTCTTGCATGTTAAAAATCACTTCCATGAATGCAAGTCTGAAAGTGATTTAAGAATATTTGATTTTTAATGGAAGCATGACCTAAGCCTGCAAGCCATAGATAATGCAGGCTATCTATTAATTTGATCACAAGCTACAATGACTGTTTATCATTGAATATATTTACTGGCTTTTCTTAATCAACATTTTTTGCACAAATTGTAGTATCACTTTTTAAGATGGTTTTGTACTTTTATTTGAAAGGTTATTTATTTTTTTCTTCAGCGGAGCGGTCATCCATAAAATAGCAAACTTGGTAAATACTGTGTCTTTGGGGCATCAAGCTTGAAAAGCTTGTCAGCAGAATCAAGTCTTCCAGTTTTCAGACTGTTCCAGTTCACTGGCTGGATCTATGAGGTAAGAACAATCTGAGCATAGGTCAGGATCCTGCTGTCATTATTTTTACAGCAAGTTTCACTAGCATGCTTGTTCTAAAGCGGTGGTCTGAGAATGGCAGAACTGGTGTGGCACGGAGCTAGTGTGCATGGAAGGCATAATTTGACTAGATCAGATGTAAATGGAAGCACTTAGGTAGTGTATACATTAGCAACTATAATCTTTTCATATGGTTAACTATTCATTATATAAGACATTCAGGCTACTTTAATACGAAATAAAGTTAGGCGAAAGAAATAAAATAATCATGGAATAATGGAAAATATACTTGAGCTATCACACTGAATTCTTATCAGCATGTTTCCATAGAAGGGAAAGTACTAACTCTTGATGAAAAGGTGGTCAGAAGGGTGAAGAGAGTGTTGTGGCATATTTCATATAATGAATTGTGGATACTCAAGGAGAAATATTCATGTTTCTCCTGGCACAACAGAAGTAGATGATCTCCAGAATGATAGCATTTATATGTGCGTATTCAAGTCTACATATATATGGCAGATTTTTTAACCTATTTTAATGTTCTTATACCTACCAGTAACTTGCAGTACAAGTGAACTAATTCAGATATCCACAATACCACTATTGCATGTAACGATCTTCAAGAGAATCAATGAGGTTTACCAAAATTTTAGTAACTCTAATAGATGAACACCATAGAAATATCTTTGCAAAATGTTTGATAGATACTTTATTTTCTTTGCAAATTGACAATTTGCACAGCATTAAATTCTGTTTGTTCTGTTCCTTCATCCTGAAGCAGTGACTGGAGTCCTGGGAGCCTGGCTAATAGACTTTCCTAACATTGTTCATCCTTAACTAATGTTAGATTAATTTTTCTTTTCTTCATTTAACATATATAAAATGAAATTTTAATCCACACCTCGTCTATTAAGCCAGAAAGAGCAAAATTCTGTATTTGTCTTCTACTAGTAGGTAGGGCTTTGGATTCAAGGAGAATCTATTTTCACATTTAATGGCATGTAGTAGCTTCTGCAGTGTTCCCTTACCCCCATTTGCTTGTTCCTATTCTCAGGTCTCCACTGCAGCAGCAGAGACGTTTTTCAGTTTTTCCTTTTTTTTTTTAAGAATACTATACCTGAAACTTATCACTCTAAAACCAGTTGTGTTCTTAGGTCTGACTGTCCACAGTTGCTTTCTCTGGTTCAGTACGTGCTACATATAAAGCTGTCCTGTTACAATAGAGGAGAGAGTCGTGGGTAAGAAGGAACTGGAGTGAAGACAAGACACTTGAGGCTGGAAATCTCCAAGGAAAT
Organism: Arenaria interpres; assembly: GCA_013399435.1. NCBI lineage: Eukaryota > Metazoa > Chordata > Aves > Charadriiformes > Scolopacidae > Arenaria > Arenaria interpres. Next base: position 51,528 of record VXAK01005468.1, on the reverse strand, counting down.
GAAAGTAAGATTACAGTCTACAGCAAGAAGACAGTTTCAGACTATCTTATCTGAAAGCATAAAACTTTCTTATTGCAACCAGGATGAAATTCTTGAGACAGCTGACAGTAAGATTTCACATGAAATCAGAATTTTGCCAGATTCTCCAGAGTCAAAACTGGCTATATTTATGAATTCCATCTAAATTTTTTTGAAATACTTAGAAATTACAATTTGATTTTCAAAAAAAATTTAAGGTAGGTTGGCTTACAAATGTGTTAAATCATTCACTATATTATGTTTGGGGAAATGGCCCAAAATAGCTCTGGTTTAACTCCCTGTGAAAACATGTCATTTATTCTGGGTTCTTTTTCTTTTAGCTGATATGCACTTCTGAAGTGAATTCTAAATGAAAAAATGAATTTTGCAATAAGAAAGAAATACGCATATAAGGACCTAGTGAAAATAGTTGCTTTGCTTTAAACCTCTGTGTGAGTGCAAGTAAAGTATGTGCAGGCATCAACAAACTCATACGTGAGCTTCATGTGAATGTGTTCCTCATTCTCAGTTCGATCTTGACTTTTTACTGCCAAAGTTATGGCTGCAATACAAAATTTGTTTGACAGGCACTGGCCTAAAGAATCTCACACTCGAAGACTTAAGAGCAAGCATAAGTGGAGTTTGATAAAGGTTGTGTGGTGGGTTGACCTTGGCTGGTGCTCAGACTGTGCTCAGACCCTTCTGTAGTTGCCATCCTTGGCCCTTTACCCCCAGGCTCATTACTAGAAGGCCTGGTTTTACTCCCTTCCCCCTTCCATTCTAGTTTAAAGCCCTGTCCGTGAGCCTTTTTAACTCTTGGCCTATTACCCTTTCCCACTTTCGGGATAGGGTTTCCCATCCTTTGCCAGCAGGCTCAGTGTCCTGTAAATCAAACTGTGATCGGAGAACCCAAAGCCCTGCCGGTAGCACCAGTTTTGGAGCCAGTCATTGATCTGTCTGGTCTTCTTGTTAACCCATCCATCAGTCCCCAAAACTGGAGGGACAGAGGAAAACATGATTTGTGCTGCCGAACCTGTGACAAGTCGTCCCAAGGCCCTGAAATCTTTCTTCGTTGCCCTCAGACTTCTTCTCTCTAATTCATCACTGTAAGATCAAAAGAGGGTAATAATCTGAGGGTCGTGTCAGGCCAGGAAGCCTCCTGGTTCTATCCCTAACATAGGCCCCAGGGAGGCAGCAGACCTCCCTGTGGGAAGGGTCCTGCCAGCACATGGGACCCTCAGGTCCCCTCAGAATGGAACCACCTGTAACTATCACCCTCCTCTTGCTCCTCACAGAAGCCATCTTAATACCTGGAGCTGGCTGCTTCGGCAACTCCCTGGATGGGGCTTTATCAGCATCCTCCATTCCCTCATCATCTGCCTCCAGAGGCCCATATCTGTTCTGTACGGGCACCTGGGAAGGCAGGGGAGGTCTGGAGGGGACTCTCCTGATGCCCCGAGCAGGTACCTGCTTCCATTGCCCCCCATCCTCTCTTTGTTCCCCTCCTTCTGCCTGGTGACAAGAGGGCAGGGGATCCTCTGCCTCTCCTGGAGCCTCCACCTGCTGTTTTTTCCCCTAAGGATGGCAGGGAGCGCCTCCACCAACCTATTTCCCTGTCACATTCCCACACGGTCCTCAACCTTCCCCCTCCCTCCTCCAGCTCAGCCACCAGGCTGAGCAGACCATTCACCTGCTCACAGCGCACACAGGCGCTGCCTTTGCTGTCCTCCTGCCGCAGTGACAGGCTCAGACACTCCACGCAGCCCCTCATCACCTGGACAGCTGCGTGTCTCTGTGGGAGGTCAGCTTGGGTCGCTTTATTCCTTTGTGCTGTGGCTACAGACCTAGTGGAGACCATCTCTGGGTGCTTTCTTTCTATTCAGCCCACTCTGCCTGCTCTCCCCTTGTTCCTTCCCTCACACTCACCCATCACATGCTGCCCTCTGCCATGGACCCGCCGACCCACTGGGTGCCTGCTCTTTCCACCTTTAAATCTCTGCACGGCTCCTTGCCGACCATGAGGCATCACACAAGGCATTGAAGTCGGGCCCCTGACGAAGGTAACTTACTGGCTGGAGTGGCTGGAATTTATCTATGCCGCACTCCAGGTGCTCTCCCACTGACCTACGATTCTTCTCCAGGCTCTGGGCATCTACCGTTGGCACTGGCACCAAATTTGTCGAAGTGGGATGCATTATGGTTCCCTACACCCAGAAGCCCTCTTCATGAGCTTGACAAGCCTATGGCTGATGATGGTCTTCCACTTCTCTGACAGATGAGCTCCTTCAGCCCCAAGTAGACATAGTCTCTCAAAGGTGTNTCTATGCTGCACTCCAGGTGCTCTCCCACTGACCTACGATTCTTCTACAGGCTCTGGGCATCTACTGTTGGCACTGGCACCAAATTTGTCGAAGTGGGATGCATTATGGTTCCCTACACCCAGAAGCCCTCTTCATGAGCTTGACAAGCCTATGGCTGATGATGGTCTTCCGCTTCTCTGACAGATGAGCTCCTTCAGCCCCCAGTAGACATAGTCTCTCAAAGGTGTCCCATGGTCCCAAGTACCCAAACTCCTGGCTGTGGCACCAGTCCTGTAGCCATCTGTTGACTCACCAGGTTCGACTGGCCCTTTCAGACCCATTCCCTTTGACTGGGAGAACTGAAGAAGAAACAACCTGTACTCTACAATCCTTTATCTCCACTCCCAGGGCTCTGTAATGCTTAGTTGTGATGTTATGTTGTTCCATTTGAAGATAACAGGGATTTTCTTTAAAGAATATATGCCTAAATTTTCCACTATTAAACCCTCATGTAGTCTGATTGCATGTGAGCTTTCCTTGTTTATCTGTCTCCTAAAGTTCTGTTGTGTCCTGTACTTTTATGCAAACATTGATCAGAACCACAAGGAAAGAAGAAATTTGGGCACAACAGAGGATGGCATTGCTCATCTTCCCAGGATGAAGAAGAACTCAGTCAATGTTCAGTCCAAGAGAAGACTTGATTCAAGTTCACTTGGTGTAATAATCCCTACCTTGCCTTTGAGAAAGATTACCATCATATAGGGCAAATTATACCAAAAGGTGCAGAAGCTGCACAATGCTACAGAAGACACGCTGCAGTAAAGTACTAAGTGGCAGAGCTAAGAGGAGGTATAACTACAAGGCTCCTTTGATTACAGCACCTGGAGATGTGCCCCAATGTATCTTTGGAAATTATGAGGCCCAAAGTAACTGCAATGGACTATAATAGAAATTACTTTTTTAAATATATATATATTTCAAGAGCAAAATACTGCAATGAGGAAAAAAAAAGAGGCAGTAGAAAATTACGGAGAGGACTGTTAGAAAACACGGCGGTGAAACCAGGAAAAAAGCATATTTAAAAGAAACAGGGAAAGTGAAAAATTCAAAGGAAAGAAAAAAGCAGAGGACAGAAGCAGGTGAAGAAATGCAGATTAAAAAGTTAAAGAACCTGAAGGTGACAAACAGAAAAGAAGTAGAAAGAATAACAAAAAAGAAGAGTGAAAAAATGTGAAAGATAAATAGAAATGAAAAGGTAAAGAAAGTAATAAGAATGAAAGGAACTATGAAATATGAATGTGCCTGCTCCTAAAGCACTGTTCTATTTATAATATTCCAACATCTGAGACCTTCTTTAGGTCATTAATATTCATGATTTTTTTTTAAATTTATTTTGAGGTATTTACTGTTGTCCAGGTTGTTGTTACTGAATAACAAATAATTAAAAGAAAAAAATCACTCCAGAAGGAACAGATCTGAAAGTACCAAAGCATATGGGGAGAAGTCTGCAGGGACAGAAGCTTGGAGAAAGAGAGGCAAAGGAAAGAATAACAACAGAAAACAACAAATAGAAAGTGAGAGACTGAACAGTAGAGGAGGGAATGCAACTGAGAGCCAGAAAAATCAAAAGAAGTTTTCTGGAATATGAACTTCCTAACAAACATTCATTTAACGCCAAGAACAGTATATATTTTTCATTTACTGTGTTTAAATAAATAATTTAATAAGCTCTACTTTAAGTAAACATGCTGCTGATGGTTTGGTTTTTTCTTTCTTTTTTTTTTTTTTTAAATTTTATTTTAATCACTAAAACACTTTCCATGAGTGTGAATTCTAAAACCAGAACATTTGGAAATTCCTCAGTGTTTGCTGTCTTTCCTATTATTATTTTTAAGTGGGAATACTCCCATGGCAGAGACAAATTGTCTAATGCCCATTTCTGGAACTTCTGACATTTGCAATAACACACAAGAGCACTAAAACTAGTTTTTTGGAAGCTTGTTCTCCAGGCACAGTTGCCAGACATTTTTGCAGTGAGTAGATGGCCCATAATTATGTCCTTGTATAACAGCCTAGCAAGTCATGCACCCTCCTAAAATACAGAATATTTATTTTCAAGTAAACATAGCCTGATTTGGGCTGTTTTCCAAAGGAGTATCTGTAGTGTTTTATGTTCAGTGTTCCAGCATGAATCACAAATAAACCTGCTGGAGCTATTCTATTTTATTCTAAGAAAATTTACTGAAGTAAAATCATTATGTGTTTCAAAAAATTCCCTACTCAGTGAGGCAGTAATCATCATACTGTTATAATGAAATATCAATCCCTTTCTAAGCATCATTTAAATTATTATTCCTTCTAACAATAATGATAGTTGCTTTTATAGAAAAATACTTTAAATTTGACTGATTAACGGGAAAAAAAGACTTGTCTGTAAAATGTCCATTCTTTTTAACATATAATGGAAAAAATAGTATATACTATATATGAGATTACATAATTATATATAAATATTATAAATACATTATATTATATATATGAAAATTATATGTATACAGTTTTCTCAAGTCTTAAGTATAAGGCATGATGTGACTCTTCAAACAGAGTGTCTTCTGCGAGGCTCTCAACACTTGTTAGCAAAGCCAGGGTTACTAACGAGCAGATGAGGCAGCTGCCCAAAAGGGCAGACTGCTAGGAGGGAGAAATAAGCCCTATTAATGGCCAGACATTCTGCCTCATTCCATACAGCAAATCTCACTCAGCACCTTCAGCTTCATATGCCCTTCACACAAGCACAGGAGGAGAACAGAAATCGGGAAAGGATCCAATAACCAGAGCAACTCTCCACAATTTTCTCCCGTTGAATCAGAAATGGGATCACAGAGATGGCTTCAGAATTTTATGGCTGGGCTGGCCACCAACATGGTCCTATTGAAAAGAGAAGAAAGGAGTTGGGAAGGAGGGATGTCATTCAGTCCTGGTAAAAATAAGGGATCCTTTCAGTATCTGCAGTCAAGAGCAAAAATATTGGCAGCACACAGACATCCTACCTCACAGTTACTTTTTTGTCATCCACAAAGCTGTACAATTCAATTTTGCCTGAATTGCCTAAAATCTTATCCATTAAAAGCCTATAAGGTTTTTTTGATTAGAATAGAAAAATTAATAATATTTGTTTTGTTGTTTCAAAACTCACATGCCTTCTTTAAAATACTTAAGCACTTGCATTCACAATAGTTTTACCTTTTCCTATTTGTAAATACAGCCACAGCAGCTGAAATGGAATTTCTTTATCTATAATTAAACCCTTTGCCTGTGCAAAGTAGAACTCACTATTAGTTATGGAAAACATATATAATGATCTTATCAGATGGGGACAGAGAAGATGGAATCACTACCAAGGAAGTAAGTCCATATTTCTATTTTTTTTCTGGAGAACATCAGAGCTTACTGTTCCCTGCTTTCTTTCCTTTTTATGCTAAAATAAGCATAGATAATAACCTGCAATTATTTCACTTGCTCTAATCCAGCATCACAGAATCACAGAAAGGTAGGGGTTGGAGGGGACGTTCAGAGATCACCTAGTCCAACCCTCCTGCCAAAGCATGGGCACCTAGAGCAGGTTGGACAGCAAAGCATCCCGGGGGGTTTTGAATATGTCCAGAGGAGGAGACTCCACACCCTCTCTGGGCAGCCTGTTCCAGTGCTCTGTCATCCTCAAAGTAAACAAAGATTTTCCTCATGTTGAGATGGGACTTCCTGTGTTCTAGTTTGTGCCTCTTCTCTTGTTGCCAGGCACCGCTGAAAAGATTCTGGCCTCATCCTCTTGACACCCACCTTTTAGATGTTTATAAGCATTCATGAGATCCCCTCTCAGTCTTCTCCAAGCAAAACAGACCCAGCTCTCTCAGCCTTTCCTCAGCAGAGAGATGCTCCGGTCCCTTGATCATCTTTGTAGCCCTCTGCTGGCCTCTCTCCAGTAGTTCCCCGTCTTTCTCGAATTGGGGAGCCCAGAACTGGACCCAGTGCTCCAGATGGGGCCTCCCCAGGGCAGAGCAGAGGGGCAGGATGACCTCCCTCCACCTGCTGGTCACACTCTTCCTGATGCCCCCCAGGATGCCATCGGCCTTCTTGGCCACAAGGGCACATTGCTGGCTCAATGTCAACTTCTTGTCCGCTAGGACTCCCAGGTCCTTGTCCACAGAGCTGCTCTCCAGCAGGTCAGCCTGTAACCTGTACTGCTGCATGGGATTATTCCTCCCTAGGTGCAGGACCCTATGCTTACTCTTGTTGAACTTCATTATGTTCCTCTCCACCCAACTGTCCAGCCTGTCCAGGTCTTGCTGAATGGGAGCAAAGCCTTCTGGTGTGTCAGCCACCCCTCACAGTTCTGTGTCATCAGCAAACTTGAGCATCTTTCAGGCATGTGTCTAAAACAGTGAAACTCATATCCTACACAGACTTCCAAAAAAGAAAAAACAGTGACTATTAAGATTTGGTCTCCTATGTTTTATTTCCCTAGAGAATACATCTTAATATTTTCTGGCATACATTTACTTGGGATCAGCAGAAGTGCACTTCTGTAGAGATAGTATAACTGAATTCATGTTTTTGCCTGCAGGATCTTTGTTATTCATAATATTGCATAAAAAAGGAAAAATATTTTTAGGAGCTGAAGGGGAATTTGAGAACATAACATCACACTGGGAAAACGAGCATATTTGATATAGAATAATATAGAGGCAAAGGATATGACCTATAGTATTTTTAAACCATAGGCTTTTCAAATACAACTGAAGGTTTTATACAGTTTAGCATTTTTTCATGTTGAAATGTAACTGCTATAGAAGTGCCATATATACTTTATGTGGAGCAATACTTCTCACTCTATGGAGCTAGTTCTGCTTTGAGCAGAAATCTAAGCTGCATGACCTCTAAAAGTCCTTTCCAACATGAATTTTTCTATTATTCTAAGGCACACTAACAATAAACACCAACATTAACATGAGAACAACTTCTACCTCTGCCTGCTTACTTTTAAGGAGAAGCTGCATGGATTAGCATGGTCTCCAAGTGTTTTACTTGCCAGAACCTCAGGATATCTTAAAGATTTGAATGTGTTAATTTAATCTGGACATTTTGTCTAGTTACAGATTAAAAACATGACTTTAAAGCTGCTATCATTTTCTCCTAGCTAAATTGTCTTAAAACCCCACAACATTTAGAGCAGAGGGGCTTTATAAAAAGGATACAACTAAAGCAATTATAATACTACAGAATTTTACCTCCTACTTCCCTTGCATTTTTAAATCTCATCATCAGTAATCTGCAAAGATGTTGCTTCAGTACCAGGATACAAATACTGTGCCCATATTATAACATAACAGCTAAAAAATACAAGATGGAGAAAATGTATTTTCAGGCTTGATTGCTTCCCTTGAAAACTAATATAATTTTCCTCTAGGACACACAATTTACAGTATGCTTTCCCTACCAAACACAAAAGTAATGCATCCCTGAGAAATTTCTACTCTTTATACAGTAAATTGTTTTGGGAACTCCTATATTGTATGTAGAGGTTTCCAGTTGTTTGATCTCTATCTCAATCTTACACACCTTGTGCTTCAATTTCAGAAGACAGGCTGAAGAATTTAGGTAATCAAGCAATATTTCAAAATTCATGATCATGAAAATGAGATAGTCATTATAGGAAGTTGCCAGTAGATTTCTTACATTAATTTCGTTGCCACCTGCAGCACAGAATACATTACATGTTCCAGAATAAATCCAAATAATTTCGCTGCTGTTTTTTAGTTGCAGTATGTCCCTTCTTTAAACTTTTCATCATTAGCTGGAGTGTACATGTTACAGTATCTCTGTGAAAAATGGGAAGGATTGTGACAGGATTCTTTGCTTTCAAGAATGTCATGAGGTACTCAATGACTTTTCTTGCCTCAGTCTTCCCCTGGGAGTCTGGCCACACCGCCCAAGTCGCAGAAGGCAGGGACTGGGAGATCCACAGGCTGGATGGGCCTTTGAGCAACCTGCTCTAGTGGAGGTGTCCCTGCCTGTGGCGATGACCTGTGATACCTTCCTTTTGTTCAACTGCATTCTTTCTTAGTTTTGGTCTCTAAGTGAAGACAAAGAAGTCTAAATACTCTGTTACAGCTGAATTATGTTTTTTAGGGTTAATTAAAAGTTTTGATAGGCTAAAATCTAATAAGTACTTATTATTCTTTACAATTATTACAATTAACTGTTAAGCTTAACTTACATTTAGCATTATATAACTGTGTTGAGTTCTTCTGTCATTGAAATACTGGGCTACCTGAAACAACCTAACAATAAGTAACATTTTTGGAGCCTCTATCCATAAATCCATGCATCCAAAATTATGTTTTCAAAATTAGCCTAATGAACAAACGTGCCTGATTCACAGAAATTGAATAAGGTAGCTGAAAACAACAAAGCTTCAGCCCTCCTTCCTACAACAAAAAAGGTAGTCAACAGGTAAAAACCTCAGGATAACTATCAATTAGTATCTTTGTGTAATAGTCTCCCTCTCCTATTCATGTAACCTTCTTCATTTGGCTTAAGTTAGCCCTCTTCTCAAGGAAACAGGCATTTAATATTGCCCAAGGACTCTAAAGAGTTCATCCTTTGCTTGCCAGTGTGCTGAGCTGCTATTTATCCTAGCTGATTTGATTGCTCTAATGCAATCAAACAGTAGGAACTCACTTCAAAGTTGAGTTCACCTGTAGTTAAAAATCTGGATTTAGGGATGGGGTGTGGTTTTTTGGTACAGTAATTCAATAAGGATTGTGCTTGCACTAGAATGGCATTCCAAATTGGTGAAATAAAGTGTAAGGTATGTAAATGAAGCATTCTGTATTGAAAACAGAATTATCCCATCATAAATGAGTATCCATAAGTAAGTATTAAATGAGTATTTATGTCTTTAGATCATTTCTAGAACTCATGACAATTATAACATAGAAGAGGACTAAAGTCAGGTTTCTTAAAGGTCATTATTATAGATATGTCTTTTCATACTTCTTTTCACCATAGGGGATCTTGAAATCTTGACTTGGCAATATATTGTCTGCATATTAGAAAGGAAATAGAAGCCAGAAAGCTTCAGCAGCAGACAAAGAAGAAGAACTGAAAAAATTCATGTATTATAACAAAATCTCCTAGCCTATGAACACAGCATAACTATTACAATTGACTTACAAGTGAGTGAGCACAACTTTTCAGAAAGGGTTCTCTATTTCCTGTGCCAGCATAACAGAGAAAGGATGTTTTATGCTGATACGCTTATCGTATCTGTACACTTTTTTGATAAACAGACAGTAGACCGTTATGTTTGTGCTTCAGGAATGCCAACTACTGCCCAGGTGAAGGACACTTGAGACCATTCTCCTTGGAGGCAAAAAAAATTATATTTTTTTAAATAGGTAACGGGGATTTCATATTATCCCTTCTGAATTTCTTGGATAAGAATCCATGCTCTACTTATCATGTTACTTTAAGGGAAAAAATACACACAAAAAATGGTATTTTTCATGGAACTACATTCTTTTTCAATTGGTAACAACCTATGGATAGCTAAACAGTTAAAAGACACGATACAGGTTTGTAGATTATGTACCCATTAAAGATGCATCATTTTGCCCACTTCCCCTAGTGAACGTCGCAAATGAGCTGAGAAGGGTAACATAACCAGCTATTACACTGCAAGGCCATCTGACTTACACTCTGCCTATATACTCGTGCACAGCCTCCTGCTCTTACAGGAAGCACTTGAGCACAGAAGTAGATTTTCAGTGAGCTGTTTTCCAACCCGTTCAGAAGAGCTCAGTCAGGATTTCTTTAGTCTTGACAGAATGAAATTATCATAACTTTTTGTGCCTTTCCTAAATGCATTTCAATATCTCAATTATGCAGAAAGTCACTGACGTGAAAACTGATGAAAAAAAACCCCCATCAACTCATTAGAATATTGAACTTCAGCCTAATATTTTTTGTGAAATGCACATACATTTAGTATTACTCAGAAAGCTGACCCCTGCTTTATGTTGATATTTTATCATATTCAGAAACTCTGAATAAAATCTCGCAGATTTCTTTGTCATTTTAAGGGTTTAGATACCAGAGAAGATGAATTTATGTAATTTCGTTGGCATCAACACATGTTGGACTGCTCCAGGTGAAAGTCTGACTGAAATGTTTTCTTCTAAGAATAAAATATCAGTCAATCTTTTCTCATATGGAAATTGAATACAAACTTTCCTTAATATTCTGAGAAAAAATACAGTACATTATTATTTCTCCCCTCCAGTTCCATTTCCAAGGAAAGACAGGTACAATAATATTTTTTTTTAAAATAGCCTGAGCCTACATATGGAATTGCAAACACATGCTGTGTCTGTACTAGCAAAATCCTTGATAAAACAAACAAACAAACAAACAAATAAACAAACAAAACCAAGAAAGCAACCAAAAACCCAAACTAGAAAAAAAAACAAGGAAAAAATCCAAGAGAGGGAGGAAGAAAGAAAGAGAAGAAGGGAGGAAGGATTTATGTCATTTATTTTATTCCAATTAACTACTTACTTTTTAAGATTAAAGATTACTGAGATTAGAGATAGAGATTGCTGCTTCAAAATTAAGGTTGCTCAGCTTTTAATTTGTATGCATGGATTGTTTTTTACCAGAAGTTATGATCCTCCACAATTATTTCATCCTAACTTCGTGCTGTAGGAGTACTTATTTTTGCCACCATCTCTCCAATGAGATAATATTAATAAATTAGGTTATTTTGTGGGAAGTGAGCTCTGTTTTGTAACAAAGAGTTTTGCAAGTAAAAAAAGTGAAGGGAAAATAGACATTTAAACTGCAACATTATTCAGTGCAAGGAAAGTGAATTCAAAATATAAAGTTACTAAGTTTTTTCTTGGCCCTTGATATCTTCAGTGATTTGAACATAAAGACAATATTTGGTTGCCTTAGTATGTTATACTTTTATATCCAGAATAAAACGGAATGTTCCCATAACTATAAAAGTGTAATCAGTGATAGTTTCTCAGTGCCTCACCTGTGGGTTTCTAGCAAGTCCAAGTGTAGCTGGCAGTCAACAAGACTCCAAAAGTGCTCTGATTTGTTCCTTCCTTCCGTGTTACTAACATCCAGGCAGAATGGATGATGCAAAAAGCATCACAAGCAGGGCGGAAGGCTGCAGTACTTTGAGATTCTCAAAGGCATTCTTAGAAGAGGTTTTCAACAGTGTAAATTGCTGTAGTTCCAGGTACTTCATTAGTGCTGTGGCTGCTTACAACAGCAAGAGCTAAACTGCCTTGCTCATTCCCTTTACACAAGTTCTGCTTGCCTGTCGTAGATTTCTTTACATGATTTATGGGCTAGTTTAATAAGCACTAGCTCTGAGAATAGCATCTTCAGCATAAGAATTCTTGTAAGGAATAAGAGGTTGTTTCTAGGAGAGACAGAAATAATAGTGTTCTAACAGAAATTATATTTAAGAACAAAAATATATCTTCTTTGCCCTATTAAGGTATTGTGATCTTTGTGAAATCAACCCGCAATAGTATGGCAAACATATATTGATTTTTTTTCTGTTAATTCTACTGACTCAATTTTATCTTATCCTTGCAAAGTAGTGTGATGCGCAATGAATAAACATGAGACCGCACATTCACAAATTTATATGCATGATTTTTGTTAGTTAAAAGGATGAAGTATAAAGAGGATAATAATCTGTAGCAAATCCTCATGAATTTCAGATTTTCTTAGTCACGAAACCCAGCACCGCTGAATTCTGCCGACACAGCATAACATATTCTATTCGCCTTGGGAATTCGACTATGGGAAAAATAACCAAATGAGAACAACAGAAAGCAAATTATATGTATTCCCAAAGGAACTGGGTAAGCTGCTGGTCGTTTTCTCTCTGGTGAATACTCTGTCTCTATTGGCCAGTATCTGGTTATTAGTAAATAAAAGCGTTAATGTTTTTCCTTATTTTTTGCTTTTCTCTCTTCTTCCCTAAGAGCAGCTTTAAAAAACCAGGGAAAAGAGGTGTATTATATGTATACATTGCTTTTTATTCCATATAATTTTCTAGGAACTGAGTTCAGCCAATGAGCTTGCCTACAAAAACCAAGTCAACTGTTACTCTTCCTTCCTGTAAAGATAGCATTTTCTTTCCGAGTGGCTTAAATGACTGCTGAAATGGCATGATTTAAAACTATTTCCATAAATAAATAGGGGTAATTTATTTACTTCACATGGTAGTCAGCATTATATTCATGTGGAACAGTGTACTTATTTGTTGATTTAATTCAGATAAGATAGATTGATATTTCTATGTAATTTTGTATGTATTTGACACAGGGAGCATTTGTTGCTATGTCTAAAAATCAGTCCTGTTAGGGAGCTAACACGCATAGCATTTTACATACAATTAAAGTAAAAGAAAAAAGAATATATTATTAGTCCCTCAGTTGGTGATAAATACGAAAAAAATGAGCAAAAATAAACAACTCATAATCAATCATGACATCCTCTTTGGCTACACAGGATCTCTTGTATGTGACTTCATAACCAGGAGCAAGCTGATATGGTTGCTTGTGCTTACATTGCATGAATATGTTGAGAGAAACACGAACAACATGAGCAAATTTTGCATGAAACTATCACACATGACTTTATCTCAGAAACCCAATGCTATTATTTCCATATCTCACTTCTATGCATGTAATAAAATTTATACTATATTTTTATTTAATCTACAAAATTATTGCTCTCTGTCTTTACTGATTCTTTTTCTAAAATCACAATTCCCTGTATCACTCAGTCCTCAGAAAGTGCCAATTATTTCTGCAGGTATTGCTCATGTGTAAAGATCTATAATCCCGCAGTTTATATCTACAGAGGTTAGGAATGCCAGTCAGAATCAACAGATTTACGGTGTGGATAAGGTACTAACAGGCACATACCGAAAATAGTGACATTTAATACAATACAGTATTTTTGTGAGTAGCCTGGGAAGCACATTAAAATGTAACTGTGCTGTAGAAATACATCAGACAATTCAGAGATGAAAATGCCAGATTTTTATTAAGCAGATGTTTAGAAATACTTTTAGATTTTTCAGGTAATTTCGTTTTAACTCCTCAGGAGTCTGTCAGACAGCATCTAGGTCTTGGCAGAGCTTTGTGGTTTGTTGTCTCACTTGAGCTGGGTCTCCGATAACACTAATCACTTCTTCCCTATAGATGAAGAGAAGTGCAGAGGTTGTAGATAGTGTTTTTCTTTGTACATAGATGTAGTCTTTTGTACGACAGAGCAATGGTTTTCGACATCTTCTAAGCTATAGACTCTTAAAAAATTTTTAATACAGATGCCAACTGTATAGATTTAGTGAGTTTTCTGACACTGGTTTGTGGTTCCATTAGTTCTCTTTCATATGCCATTTATAAGTAGTCCATGGGCTTTCTAACCCTGGGACCTAGACATCAGAGATGATCTAGCAGTACCAGAGTGGCTAGCCTTCTCCCTCTGTTGCAGTCACCGCTCCTGCTTTCTTCAAATTCACATCGATTTTGTCTTCAGCTGTACGCTCAAAGCACTACCCTGGAAAGCTGCGTTCATTTTCTTTGGCCTGCTACAGTGAAACTTAAACATTTCAATGCTTCCAGAATAGTAGCTCAACAGAAAGGAAGAAGAGCCTTCTTTTGGAGTGGCCTAAGGACAAGATGGGACTGCAGGCAGGACATGCTCCAAATAAACAGTGAGACCGACAGAAAAACCCACAAGATAAGAAGTACTAAGAGCAGAGGAGATAGTGCATTTTGGGTGGGGAGGAACAGCATATAAATCCCACAGGCATGACTGAAGAAAATTCCAGAAGCAAGAAGACATGCCCACTTCTTTTCTAAGTTATCTTCTCTAAGTGTTCTCCCGCATGATCACTTTGACCAGTGTGTGAGCCGATGCAGGCAGGATGCAGGCACAACCAAAACACCACAGATGAAAGGCAAAGGACAAATTTAATCTCGATACCCCATGGACTGGGGAATCTCTGAAGCAGCACCCAGGCAGAGGCAGGCAAGCAGGGGACGCAGGCACTGCGGAACAAGAGAGAGTTCTTATTAGCAAGAGAGTCCTTGTTAGCAAGGGAGTGAGAGAGCGAGAGCTCATGCTTGCTGTTCTCACCTGCAGTTCAAAGATCCAGGCTGGCATAGTTTCCCTCTGTGCTTTGATCCTCTTCAACAGCAGAGCAGGAATCTCAGGTGTGTTCGATAAGGTGCCCCTGGGTCCATCCCAGGCCTTCTTTATCTACGTGCAGATGTTCTACTTGTTGAGAACATAAAACCAAACAACAACTAGTGTGATGTACGCGTTTTCCAGCACCCCACGTGCGAGTCACTTGGATTGTGTTTATAGGCCTTCTCGCCAATCTTCCGTTACTTTCCCACAGCCAGCAACCAAGAATCATGAAGGATCACAGCCAACAGGGATCACTACATAGTATCAGCTGCGTGGAATTGTGCACTCATAGCTAATTTATGACTAATAGCTTTAACGATGAAAATCAATACTGTATAAGGCGTTTGCATGAGCTCTGCTGCCAATGAATTCAGTGAAATTTGAAGTTTAAAGCTAGCTTTATTAGTCAGCCTTCTAAGCACACTCATCACAGCTATCACTTTTCCCCTGATATATGTATATACATGCATACATATAACCATTCCAATATGGTCATAAACTACGAAGTTTCTACATGTCTTGAGAAATAGGATGCAAGGAGGAGCAAAGAACCTTTTTAATTTTTTCATCTATGAGGAAATGAAATCATGACTTCAAATCCTGCTAAGTACTTGAGAATTCTTTTAAGAAAAATATAATGAACGTCTTTTAAAAGGCATCAGAACAGATGTCAATACAATTTGTGCTTTGCTGCAAAGCTCAGGAATTTTTTTTGTGCGTGTATTTTTTTTTTTCCATCTGGTAAGTTGGGAATGCTTTTCTAAATCCCACAATACGGCGTAAATATTTCTAAAAAAAAACCCCTCTAAAAATCCTGCGCTTGACTGTAGGTATTTGAAATTTCTGTTCTGGATTATATTTGTGGTCTTTGCAACTGTGTGTATCAGTCCAATAAAATCTGCTCCTCATTAAAATGCAATTGCACACTTGTACAGTCACATAATTTTTACTGCAAGTTTTTATGCAAATGTGTTGAAGGAGGTTAAGTGTCTGTCACCTCCAGCAGCCCCACAACCCAGGGATTCCTCCTGCCCCACTGCTGGACCC
This sequence comes from Arenaria interpres, assembly GCA_013399435.1. NCBI lineage: Eukaryota > Metazoa > Chordata > Aves > Charadriiformes > Scolopacidae > Arenaria > Arenaria interpres. The sequence continues at coordinate 35,875 of VXAK01005468.1, read as the reverse complement.
CAGCCCGCTGTGCCTGGAGACCCACAAGTATCTCCACCCCAGGCTGCTGGATGTGGCTGCTGCTGTTCTGGTTGCAGGTTCATCCAGTAGCAAGGCTGAGCGTGCATCCCAGACACACACACACAGAGAGGACTGACGTGGTCAGCTGCACAGACTGTCACAGACAAGGTGATGCTTTCAGCAACATCCACAAAAAGCACTGCGAGGACTCACATCAAACATAAGTGTCGGTAGCCAAGTTCCCTTCCTCCTTCTGTCTGGTCAGGATTGAAGCTCCCCAGGGAAAACCCATCTGTCCTCACTTTCTGGATCCTCAAGCACACACATGTTTGTGCATCCCCTGAGTACCACTGCGGCCCCTCAGTCTGCCTGGCACCTCTACCCAGATCCCAGGATTCTGGTCCAGAGGGTCACTAGTCAGCCCAGCTTGACGCTCACTAGCACTCAGATGAATGGGATCACACAGCCACACACACGGACCTCCTCATCCACCTGATACCCTGCCGGGACTCCCACATACATAAAAATGCACCTTCATTTTAGGAACCCATTGAATGCCTACAGTCCTAAATCATTGAGACCAGTCTAATTATTATACCTATAATGCAGTTTCTCTGTTCAGTCTTCGGTCATTTACTAAAAATTACTTAAACCAGGCAAGCAGGAAACTGGAAGTTGGGAAACTGTTTGTGTACAAAAGGCAGTGTAATAATTGCTCCTTGAAAAACCAATTTTGAACACAGTATAGCTGCAAATAGTGATGGATATGCTACTAAAAAGCCATGATATCACCTGTTGTGTACTGTACACATGACATTTTTAACTGAAGAGTTTCTGGCCAGGTATAAGGGACAGTAGGTCAAAATATTTCTTGGGAGGCTGCAGACTTCCCTCCTTAGCAGCCCTCTTTGATTGCTGCCTTCTTAAATTTTCCCTAAGGCTTTCTTGGAAGTTTTCAAAATTCTTAGAACTAGAGCAAAGAATTACTTTACTACATGGATACTAAAAGAACATTTCTTTCTGCTATACTGAGTGTTAAAATATTGAAAGGCAAGTAACTCCAGACAAAACTAAAGCCTGGTACAGGATCAAGCTGACAACAAAAGGTGCTGACAGTGCTGGCTTTGAATAGTTTGTTCTACGGAAGATGGATTAGATGGTTTCATTCAAAAAGACTATGCTGTTGGTAAATTTAGACATAAAGATACTGCTAGAGACTTCTGGATTTAGTTTTGCTAATATAGATCTGGCTAATGTATTCGACAAAAAAAAAAGATGTCAAGACATGTTAAATCAAGTAGATAAGTGCATTTCACTCTAATAAGATGTAAAATGCAACATTTTAATGACTTTCTGCTGGACTGGTAGTTTCTGATCACTTAGTGAATTAGTGGGATCATATGTTTAAAATTATGCTAGCTATGAATGCATATTGAGTAATCTGAAATGACAAATTGCAAAATAGATATATCTCACTTGTACTTAAAACTTGAAAGTTTTTAAAACATTAGTCAGGAAGCTCTTCCTGGAACTCAGACTCTATCAGATGCAATTCCAAATTTTGCAGTGAAATCAAAACCTGAAAATATTTAGAGAACAGGTTTACAAATTTAATAAAGTGGAATCCTTCAAAAGAAGTACCAGAATTTTTCCTGATCCAAATTTATCTAATTTCATGCTTAAATACCCATTTACATCCTCATAAAATGCTCAGTAAAACTGTCATTAGTTTGATCTGCGCCTTTAATCACATTTCATAGATTGTTTTCAATTTTATCCTGCAGAATACCATCTGTTTCACTTCTACAGCTTGCACCTCTATGTTCATTCAGTGGCTTTGTAGGAAAAATATGAGAAATGTGGCCTCCTGAAAAATGAGTTACTCCTTGATTTGTAGCTTGTGGGAAAGGGATGTCTGTAAACTAAGAGATCAGCCATCAATCTCCATGGCAGATTAAGTCTGCGCTAGCTCATGTTAAGATCTCTAGTTCTCAGCTTCATTTTGCAAATTGTCCTGGTAACTATATAGGAATGAAAAGACAACCCACCAGCTCCTTGGTTTATTTAAAACAGGTGAATGAAAAAATACCAGATGAGATTCTGAATTACTCTATATTTAAAGAGGTAACTTTTACTAGTAGCAGAATGAAAACAAAGTAAATTCTATTGCTGCAGTTTTATTCACAAAATATAATTTAATGTAAGAGTACTGTATTTCTGTCCCTCTTGACCGGAGATTGATGTGGTATCCTAAGTGAGATTAAAATTCTGGCAGTGTTTATTGCAAATAAGACCTCTTTTCAATCACTTTCAAACTTCTGGAAAGGAGAGAGAATCTGTTACTGAAGAACACTGAGAATACTTTTGAAGTAATTTCATGCAGCAATTTCCTTGTATATTAATCTGATTTTTCTCAATTTTCTTTTGCACCTTCTGCCCCCGAATTTATTAAACAGGAGAAAGGGCAATAGTTTTAAAGTAAAAGAAAGTAGATGTAGATTAGATATAAGGATGGTTTTTTTTCTTTTTATACAGTGTGTGGTGAGACAATGGCACAGGTTTTCCAGAGAAATTGTGGATGCCCAATTATTAGAATTGTTCACGGTCAAGTTGATCGGGTGAAAGATGTCCCTGCCTGTGGCAGGGGGTTGGATTAGATGATCTTTAAAGGTCCCTTCCAACCCAAACCATTCTAAGAGTCTATGATTTTATAATCATCTTGCTAGATGATTCTCACAGTGAACACATGTACCCACCAGGGAAGAGGAAGAACAAGGCAAATAACTATGGTATTGTCTTTGACTGATCTCACCACCTCCAGCTATTTTCAGCTCGCAGTGTTCCTGCATTGGATTTTGTTTCTGTGTATTTAGAAACTCCCACAAGATTTCTCTGTTTGCTCATTGATTTGATGTATTGCTATTATCTCATGACTCTTGCATGTGGTGAATGGATGATTGAGATCACTTAGAGAACTGCTGTCAAAAGTATTAGAAAAATGATTTTAATGTGATATTGAAAAAGTGTGACTTAACAAAGTTTGATAGTAAGGTTCACTCTATTAATTTCTACATGGGAAAATATGTAAAGGAAAATTGAATTATGCTCAAGTTAGAATTATTCACAGAGATCAAGGACACAAAGGGTAAGGGAGACCATCCCATTGAGTCATGATGTTCAGAATGGACCACCTATTTTTTCTAAACTCCTTCTCAGAGAGGAGTCTAGGTGTGAATGGATCCAGACTTAGTCCTGGGTTTGATCATTAGCCTCAATTCAGCATGTATTCATTGTTACCAAAGCAAAATCAACCCTACTACAGGGTTATGTGCAATAGTAGTCACTTACCAAAGATCTCCCGTTGGGAAAAGGTCTCTCTGCCTCGAGGAGCAACCTTGAGAGGCATCCCACCTCAAGGGGAGATCACCACCATGCGGCCACACTGCCTGGCATGGAATGCGCAAAGATGGCTCACTTAGGCTGTCATATTTATGGGATGAAGTGGTTGGTGCATGCCATGGAAAAGGTATGCATGAGACTCCTTGTACCCACACCTTTGTTTTCTGATAAATGAGTTTTGGAAAAGCCATCTATTATTTATGTGTAAATCTCATGATTGGTGTTCCAAACTCATCTGTATTGATGTTTAGTGTGTCCTTTGTGGGTTTTTGGAGAACAGGTTGAACTAGAGAAGTTCTTGGCCCAGCTACAGCTCAGGCCTTTACCTCCTTTGGAGCCTGTACCAAACTATTGCTATTTTGGTAAAGGGGTTGAACGCATCCATCACATCACTATGATTAACTGTGAAATTTAGCTAGAAGTAGTGATGGATTTTGAAGCAGAATGCATATTTTGTGCACTCTTGAGAATTTTCCTTTTCAGAAAGAATCAAAGTCATTTTTACCTTTGTGAGAAGATAATGTGCAAAACATACATTTTCGAGTACAGACTAAGAAAAAGTTAGAGGTTTTGGATAATAGTTGAGGGAAAGTTGTTAAGCCTGGTGAAGAGGCTATTGTGCAACTTGCAAACTTTAAATGGGGACCAGTGAGAAGAAAGAAAACTGTGTCATGTAAAGGTGTAAAAATTAACCAATGTGTACTCAAGTCTAAGGTAAAAGAAACTTCATACTGCTCTGAGTAAGACTTGGGGATACTGATGACTCATAAATTCCTATCTCTTACTCTGCTTGAGGAAGAATGAAAATTGGTCTTAGGACTCAGACACTGGAAAGGTGAACATAACACCAAGGACAGCTGTAGTACTAGAATGTTTCCTATAAATCAGACTTTGAGATAAATACAGATGAAATTTAAAAAAAAAAATCTAAATCTACAAGGAAAGGGAGGAAATGGACAAAGTATTTTAAACAATAAATTTTTCTCAGTTGTTTATTACTACTCAGCCTTATAAAAATATTAATTTTTAAATATTTTTAGCAGAACATGCCTACACTTGTATAGGTAAGTCAATGCAAAGCTACTCTTGCCTTTTTATTGAGCAAGAACACATCCCTACACAAGGCCTTCTGGGTTATCCTTTCATTATCGAGAGAAGAAAACCTTCTATGGTAACATTATCACCAGAGAATTTATTTCCAGAATATCTTAGCCTCTACCTTAACCTCATCCTTTGAAAGATATTAATCAAAACCACCTGTGAATCATTTTTGTCCCATGCCAAGAACTTCTACTCAAAGAATTTCTTCTTATAATAACCCCAAATTTTGATGGTGGCATCAGTGAATTAAATGAGCAATGTAGACTGGATAACCCTCACTGATAATCCTTATCCATTGATTTGTCTTCCCGCAAGGCAGTCCATTTCCACAGATTTCAGGTCACATCAGGAAATTATTTCCCGCATTGTCCCCCCAGAAAAGAATCTCCCATCACCTCTATGGAGTCATCATCCCATCATCTTCAACTGTGGAGTTATTAGCTTTCTCTTCTATATTTGCTTTCAAGAGACTGAATCTATTGCCTGAACTCAGCAGGTCGCTGTTTATATATGGCATGCTTCCTCCCTCCCAAAAGACACTATCACCCTGCCCCAAGGAGTCACCTGCATCTTCTCCACAAGTACTGATAAGACTTGAAGGCTGGTCTCATTGTATAAACTCTTTGCCTTTATCTGTAGTCATCATATTATTAGGGACCCTATAGTCACAGATTATTTTGAGCCTGATGACCTACTCCTGCAACATTCTTCATTGCTTCTTTGCTTGCAAATCATGTACTCCTTTTATTTCACACAGTTTTGATTCTGGCATTCTGTGCTGCTGCAGGTTCAGTCCAAGGGTGGGATCACCATTTTGACACACATCTCAGACCTGAAAATGATAAAAAGAACTGAGGAGCATATCTTCTCCAGTCTTTTGGTGCTGTCATCTTTTCTAATGTCATCCTTACTACAGCTTCAGGAATTTTCTCATAAAATACCTATTTGTTGTCTGTTTTGATAGTTGCAAGTTCTAAATCTTCTGGCTTAGCTGAGCCATGTTTTGAGGTTCTTTTAAGCAACAAATGCAGCTTTGGGCAGGACGTTGCTATTATGGTCAATGCTGACAGCTATGGCTTTCAATACATACATATGTTTTTAAATGAGAGCAAGGTAAAGATTAGTGATCCCTTCCCTAGAAGGGGTGTACATCAGCTACCCTACTCTGTGCTTCTTTCAATTTTGCCTCGAACAGCATATTGTTTAGTTTTAGGTAGGCATCCCCATTTTCTTATTTTGCAGCTGGCTGCTTTTGCCTGTTAAGTTCCATTTCTATGCTCTCTGTTCCTCACCCATTTGCCAAATTCATGTGATTTGTTCTCTGTGTAAGACATCCCATTTTGTGCAGTGCAGTGAATTTTGTTCTGTAGCTAAAGTATTTGTAAGATACCTCTTACAGTGATGTGTAAGAATTGAAAAGCTAACTTGCTATGGAGTAGCTTGAAACAGATCACCGAATACTTTGGATCTATGTGGCTTTTTACCCTGTTCCAGCCACTCTGAGTTCATTGACAGTCTTCAGTTTTTTCCTTTATTTTCCTTCCTTCACAGATGCCTTTTGTGAAATCTACCTCTCCATCTAGTTGGGTTTTTTTGGGGTGCTCTGATCCTTGTAGACCAAGCTATTCTCCTGGATGTAATTTTACGGCCAGTATATATAAGAAAATAAATCTGGATTAATGTTGAAAAGGAATTTAAAGCATTTCTATCGTGAATTTTTCAAATTCAAGAGTAACTATATATTATATTCTTACCTCATCTACTGAAAGGTGTCCCTGCCCGTGGCAAGAGGGTTGGTCTAGAGGACCTTTAAAGATCAAGCCTAGACATTCTATGATTCTATAATTATATTGAAGTATATCTATTAGAATGGAAAAATACTATTTTCCCATAATGTAAGCAAACTCCCATTGCTTCCAGAAAGTTTATGTCTTTGATTAAAGGTCTTTCATTCTAAATAATGTAACTGCCATGAGCAAATGCTGATACAGAAAATGAGGAAAATGTGAACTGCTACGTTAAATTGACTTCCTTTCTTAGTTACCATGGCAATACAGTCTTCCTGTGGGGGAAACTTTCTCATATTATAGCTATGTAATTGCTAATGTCTTCTCTGTTATTAGAGCTATATTGAGCACACTTTGTCAGTTTTCTGTAGTACGCTGCAAGGCTAAAAAATAGTTTCTTAAGGCCATCTGATTGTCTGGTTGTTTGGAAAGGGCTGTATATAAGGACTGGGTTTTCGGCAGCTCTGGATAAAGCATGCACTCAGATAGAGCATTGATTTCAGGAGCATTCATTGTTTCCCAATAGTGTGAGGAATGCAAGCTCTGATTATTAAGAAAACAAATCAGCAAGCAGCCTACTGAGAAGCAGAAGCGTCTTCATTCTGCATTTGCTTGGTGCACTGAATTCACATGTACAACATGAGCTGATTTCTGGCTTGATACAAGGAGCAAACAAGTCTCTTGGATCTTGAGGCTTTTGAAAGATATATTACTCTTCAAAGACAGTGAGGAATCAAGCAATTTGAACTAATTTAGCTTGAAGCACCTGAGTGTTAGCAATGAATTCTGTATTGCTTTTACCCTTTGCTGATCTCTTTTTAGCTCCACAAATCTGTAGTCTCAATCCTAGACATTTTCTAACTCCAGGTTAGATCTGGCAAGAGATGTCATCTTGTACATGAGAACTCCCAAGAAACCCTTCATTTAATCCAATTTTTTTCTTATTTCCTCTTTCCCACTTCTTCTAGCTCTTTTTTTTCTTTCCCTCCCTTTTAAGTGTATTATTCAAGCTAAGGTTCGCCTATTCTTATTCGTTTCCAATGCTTTTAGCACATCCAGGGGCATTTCATAAAGATCAAGTCATAATCATTACATTGTTATTGGTAGGATATGTTTCCAACCTAATTCCAGTCTTGCAATAGTGCACGCTATCATGCTGTTGCATCTGTTCATGATAGCAGTCCACTGTTTATCTCAGTGATTCTGTTTTCATTTTGTTTGAAATACTTGCTTCTTTACTAAAGGATGTTTTATTATCTCTAAGTATTAAGCTATTGAGGAAAAGATTTTATTTTCCTATGTGAGCTATAGCAGCAATGATTTATTGTGCTTAACAACCAGAAATAAATTATCCTGGTTTTCTCCTTTAACCTGTAAAATGTTTCAGGAATATGCCTAAATGTCAAGCTATTTTGGTTAAATACGCATGGAGTTGTGGAGTCACCTAGACTAATTTCAGCATCCTAACAGTCAGTTGTAACATTACTCAGAGAAAATCTTTGGATTCTACCTGTTTTCTTGTCTTTAAAAGGGGGTGAGAAATTCTTCAGTGATAACTGAGTTTACGCAGTTTATACAGGGGTGCCGCTCTGTTGTTCAACATGTAAGAAAGAAATAGCAATTTCTTCTGGATTCATAATAATAAATACAGCTAGAGGCAATACTATGTTGACTTCTTATTTAAAAATGAATTAAAATTGTTTCTATTGTATCTGCTTAATGTCATAGATATCAGATCACAGCAATGGAAGAAATACTGAGTCTGAATTAATCCAAACAGAAGGCAGCCACTATATATTTCTGTGTTTCTTTCATTGGGAGGAGCTAGATGTACCTCCACATAGACCCAGGAACATCCAATCTCCAACAGATCTGAGACCAAATGGTGCAGAACTCTGAAGCGACAATGGGTGAGAACACAGGACTGGGATATGACAACATAACAATGTTAGGACTTCGAGGTTTAGATAAATTGCCTGACCACATAACCTATCGAATATGTATTGTCTGTTTTTCTTGTATTTAGTGAGTATGCCTCCTGGAATTCAAATTGCTCTCAGTTTTACCTACTGACTAAAGAAAGGCTTCCAGAGTCATATTTATAGGTGTGAACATTAATGTAAAAGAAATGTGAAGTCTCATAGAATCACAGAATTGCCTAGGTTGGAAAGGACCTTTCAGATCATCTAGTCCAAACATCAGCCTAACACTGACAATCTGACATCCCTCTCTGTTCTTTATCTTTCCTGGATCCCGGAGCATGTTGAGAATATTCTTTCACAATAGTTCTGTGCCATTAAGCATGTTTTGCTTGCAAGCTGACTTTGTCCCTTTGCCTACAGTTGGCTGGATGTGAAGGGGACAATATTAACATTGTGGATTTATTTGAGTTGTGCTGTAAATGTCAACAAATTCTGCTTGCAAATATACCTTTATGCCAACATTTAGTCAAAAGACATTAGGGAAATGCTCATCTTAGATAAAAAGATGTATATTCAAGCAAACACTTGTACTTCCTTTTGCAAAAACAATTTAGCTCTCTTTTTCTATCAGTTAATTTGCTTTGTTTCTTCAGTGTTTCTGTGGGGAATGCATGATTACTAGTGAATCTACTACTTAAAGACATGTTACAAGCATTGCAACAAGACTGAAGGACTTCCCTTCTCCTTAGTGGTTATCTCCACAGCTACTTCCTATAGTCTCAACTAATCTACAAAAGGCTGACTGTTCCATCCAATGTCAAATATCATTTCTGAGAGAAATAAATCAGATCTGAACTATGTAGGACTGGGTAGAGAAAGCATGTGAATTTAATAAAGGAATTTATTCTGAATGTGTCAACATGACCTCAAAAGCATTTATCATATGTCTCAAGATGTAGAGGGTTTCAGTAAGGTGTCTGAAATGCTAACTTTAATGTCAGGTAAATTGGCTTATAAGAGAGGAGATGCTGTCACCTTTTAAGTTGGGCATATATGTCTTCAATAATCACTCATTCTTGACATATCTTTTAGTTTATGGATGTATATTTCTTATCCATTTGTGATTTCTGAGGAACAATTTAAGGTCTCTAGCTGTTTTCCTCCATCAGTGATACAAGTAATAATAAAAAGATACATTGCGTCTGAAAAGAATGTTTAAATGCCTTCTGTGGCAAATGGGAAAGTGAGGGTGGACGTACCAAATCTCACTAGAAATAAGCTTATATTTATGAAAATATTTTTCCTGAATAACTCCCTCCAGTAGAATTTTGTTTTCATTAGGTGGCACAATTTCCTTGCAGCCTCTGAACGACATTTGCTGTGGTGATTTCTTTCTGTTCTCCAAAGCAGCACTTCAGAAATTCTTTTTTTTTAACCCCCTGAGGCACAGCAGAAAGTTAACAGAAAGCAAGAGGGAAGAAGGTCTTTCCCAGGATGCAGAAGAATCATTAAGAGGAGAATTAGAAGAGTCTGTCGAAAAGGATGATTCATTTCAATACTTTTCATGCTTCGGGATGGGCTGGTCACTAAAAGGAACAGCAGATGCTCTCCCCAACCTCTCCCTTCAGGGAGAGAAAGATGAGAGAGAAAGACACTGCCTTTGACTCCAGTTCATATAGAAGTTCTAGCATGTCCGGCATGGCAGCATTCAGCAGTGGTGTGATTCATTCAGGCCGTGATAGTCTACTGTTAATCCCCAGTCGCCATCAGACTTTTGCACTGTTAAAGGGTGAATGAGTCTTGCTGATCACTACTTGGGTCTCTAGCCCAAAGACTAGCCCACAAACTTCCGCAACATAGGTTGTTTCCATGGCATTTCATCAGGGTCTACATTCACTCACCAATCACCATAAATCACCTCTCGCATAGCTAATTCTCTCAGGTACTTAATACCTTTCTCCATGGTGCTCCATTTGCTCAGGTGGCATTCAATATCATCCTTAAAGGGATACCTGCCCTTTTATGGCTGACTTGAGTCACTCCTAGAGACTGAGTGTGTGATTTTCTCCCAATTGCTTTATCAATACCTCTGTCTCCGGCCAGGCTTCCCAACTGTCTAGCTTCTCTACCTTCTAAGTCTATGCTATTGGCCCCATTATCCCAGCATCGGAGCAGCCAGGAGATGTGTCTCACCTTCATGACAGCTAATGTTCTTTCTCATATTTTGCAAGTCCTTCATAATGAAGGATTTCGTGATTACCGCTGCATCTGATTCCTCCTCCTGCGCTGATTCTGCACATGAAGGACTCTCTTCCTGATCCATACTAGAAGGCCTCTTTCCCTTGTCTGTTTAGAAGGCCCCTTTTCTGCTTCTTCGTCAGAAGAATTCTCTCCCATGCTATCTGTTGGTCACTCTGGGTAGGAAACTTCAATACAGAGTGCTTCTGCCTATTGCCTTTTCACCTTTATGGAATAACGCTTTGATTCCTTAAACCAAAGCAGCAGGACATTCCTCTCTTGTGGATGAAGAGGCTGCTATATCTGTAGAGTTTCCAATATATAAGTAATATCTGTGGAATAATTTACTCCACAGATATTTTAATTGGGCCGTAGTTTCCTGCTCCTTCCCCAGATTTCTCCTTCAGCAAGACGATTTACCTCATGTTTTGACAGCAAATGATTACTCATGTATATATTCCAAATGGTGAGGAGGCATTACAGTATGAGAATTGTCTTTCCAGCTATATATGTGAAACAAGAGTGACATCTAGTAGTCAGTTCTGGTAAACACAGGTGTATTTATCTTGTAATTATATTTCCTGTCCTGTATTGAAGTGCTGTAAAATTACTTCTCTTCCACTTAAAATGGAAAGCACCACTCATTTGTGGAGCTACGGTACTTTACACACAAGAATTATTCAAACCTTGTAGCATTCTTGTTAGGAATTTTTAAAACCAATTCCATTTTGAAGTTGGGTAAACAGAGTAAGTATAAAATGGCTTGTCCAAAGTCCCCCAAATTTCTATGAAATAATTAGGAACAGATCCTAATTTTGACTACAATTGACTTACTCTTTCCATAAGTTACACTATCTTGAATTATCAGGTATGAAATTATTTCCAGCATTGCTGATGCTGTGTGGCAAAGAACCATCTTCTGATTGCACTAGATTTACAGTCTACAGCTAAAAATGCATAATGTATGTTCTGAAATCCATATGTAGGCAAGTATAATGGCACTCTGTTGGCACTTGCCTCTCCAGAGGAATGCAAAAAGCACAATGGCAAAAGCATTTTTCCGTGCCCTGGGATACATTATTGCTATAGTACTTGTAAGTACCAGCTATGAATTCTAAGCATTGGGTTTTGATCCTTGGGACAAGAACTTCTTTTTAGCCTGTGTTCATTAAACCTACCTTTTGAAAAGGTTTGTCTACATACTGTCTTTTATAGGCAGCAGCACTTAGAGTCTGGCTATGATTAAGATCCTAAATTTTAGTAGAGTAAACTTTCAATTGCGTAAGGAATTAGTGGATTGGACCCCCTGTCAAACTCTCTTTGGGAATAAAGGAGCAGAACAGAACTGGCAGCTATTGAAAGACGTTTTTCTTAGAGCGCAGGAACTCCCAATTCCCATTTGCAAGAAATCAAGCAAGGAAGGTAGAATAACAGCATGGGATACCACCTAGCATGTAGGGATGGGATCAGGAAAGCTAAGACAAAGCTGGAGCTGAATTCGGCAAAGAATGCGCAAAATGATAAAAAGAGCATATACAGGTATATTGTTCAGAAAAAGAAGATGAAAGAAAATTTACCACTTCCACACCTTCCTGTCGCCCCGGTTAGTAGGACTGGAGGAATAGTGACAACTGACAAGGAGAAGGCTGAGGTACTCAACAATTTTTTGCCTCAGTTTTCACCGGCAACCACTCTTCCCACATCTCTAAAGTCCCTGAACCTCAAGGCAGGGACTGGGGGAATGAAATCCCACCCTTTGTAGCAGAAGATCAGGTTCAAGGCCACCTGAGGAACCTGAACATGCACATGTCCGTGGGACCCAACAAGATATATCCCCGGGTCCTGAGTGAACTGGCAGATGTAGTTGCTAAGCTGCTCTCTTCATCCTATTTGGAAAGTCATGACAGTCAGGTGAAGTCCCCATTGTCTGGAATAAGGGAGACTTCACACCCATTTTTATAAAGGGTGAAAAGGAGGACCCCGGGAACTACTGACCAGTCAGCCTTACTTCTGTGTCTGGTAAGATCATGGAACACATCCTCCTGGAAGTTATGTTAAGGCATATGGAAGACAGGGAGGTGATTAGAGACAGCCAACACAGCTTCATCAAGGGCAAATCTTGCCTGACAAATCTGGTGACCTTCTATGATGGAGCGACTGTTTTGTTGGATAAGGGAAAAGGAACTGATGTCCTCTACCTGGATTTCTGTAAGGCCTTCGATATGGTCCCACACAACATCTTTGTTGCTAAATTGGAGAGAGAGGAGTTTGATAGAGGCAGTATTTGAAGGATAAGGAACATTGAAAGAGTTGCAGTCAATGGCCAAGTAGAAAACAGTGGTGTCCCTCAAGGGTCCAGGACTAGTTAATATCTTAATCAATGACATAGATAGTGGGATTAAGTGCACCCTCAGCAACTTTGTAGGTGATGCCAAGCTGAATGGTGAAGTTGATTTGCTTGAGGGAAGGCACGCATTCCAGAGGGATCTTGACAGGCTTGAGAAGTGAGCCCTTGTGAACCTCATGAAGTTCAACAAGGCTAAATGCAAGGTCCTGCATCTGGACTGGGGCAATCCCCAATATCAGTAGAGACCAGGTGATGAATGGATTGAGAGCAGCCATGTGGAGAAGGACTTGGTAATACTGGCGGATGAAAAACTGGATATGAACCAGTGTGATCTGAACAGTAGTGGAATCTGACAACACATTATAAAACAAATCTTTACGGAGGCAGTAAGAAAGATGAACAACAATGCACCCACCTGATCACTGATAGCAAACACAATGTACAAACACATGTAATGCCGTGGCTCCATTGGACCTACAGGGACACTTAGTGTCTAGGTCATCTGGAAGCCACAGCCAGTCATGCTAATAGCTTCTGAATGTGAGTAAGAAGCATGCCACCCTTTGGTTCCACCAATAGTACTGTGATTTGAGAGAATCATACCTTACACGGAATGTGGGCAGTACCCTGCCTATGTCTGTCAAAGGGCAGGATGTCAGGAGGCAGTGTTATTTCCACCCCTGGATTCTCTCAGATAAGCACCTGATATGGAGTTACAGGCTAGAGCGTTCTTAAGCAAGTTGTTAGCTATACAGTAAGCTAGGTGAGGTTGATGTTCCAACACCTGCAGGAAATAATTTATGTAGTCAGGAGTCAAAAACTGGTGCATCACGAGATAAGTGCCATAAAATCAACTCTACCAAACATCCGTCGCATGACCATCTGGGAGGTGATTGCTATGGTGTCTTCCCAAATGCTACAAGAGAAGCTGTAAGAAGAGATTACAATTCAGGGTTAGCATCCACTTATGTCCAGTGGCCCCCAACCCGTGTTGGGGTGTGGTTTGACCACAACTCAGAAAATGTTTTATAACACAATCTACAGCCTCATCCTCTGATACTAAAAAAAAACCCCAAATGTAAGCAACGCCAATAAATAAGATAATTCCAAAAAGAATAGGCAAGATCTGAGATCCAACAGATTAGCCATGGCCATAATTCAGCAATTCGCCATCGGTATTTTTGGTTGTCACCTCATGCGAGGGCCTTAGTCATTCCCAGAATTTCTTAAGATTTGTCTCAATGCATCGATCTTGGTTTACACAGACAACAGCAGGTAGCATTTACTAACATGCAAACATCACCTTCTGCAGCCAGCAAGTAGTTCTCAAGCTAGACACTTCTGAATAGTGACTGTGATACCTGAGTGACTTCTGGCTGCAGTGCTTGCATGGCCGTGGTAGTTCCATTTCCTGTATTTTCCAGGGTAGCAGAGAGATTGACAGTCCCATTATCTAACTCATCGATCCCTAGCCAAGGAAGGAGGGTCCTGGCAAACATGTGAAATGTAGATCCTCCTTCTGCTAAAGCATTAATACCACATCAACGTTGCAAGTTGTTGAGGCAATTGCAGATATAGGCTGCATAGAGGTTCTCTTCAACATGCATCCCAGGCACTATTCACTCGAGTCTGCAGGTCTCTTGCCAACTCCATAGGAGGTTTCTCATGGCATGGTTTGCCCACAACCAGTAGAGGTGAGGGGCAACTATTGTGCTAAGGTCACAGCATTGCCTCATAGGCGATCATCAATATTGGCATGGGAGGTTTGAATGAATGAAAATTAACCTCCAGAGATTAACATTTTAATGTAAACCAGAAAATTCTTCCCTTACAATAATTAGTTACCAAATTATATATTTGCATAACTTTTAACTACAAATAAACGAATAATTGTACCAGTTACAGCAAACCTGAAAATGGAACATGTCAAATTATTTCCTACGTATCAGCTTGCCTTTAATGTTTTACATTGATTTCTTGATGCATGTTAATTTAAATGAACTATGAAAGGCAAATTATCATTCACACTTGTTGCTAGTAAGGTATCACAGACATATGTTTATGTCTGTGCTCTAGCTGCAGTCCATTTGCTAGCACCAAGGCATAAGGGACCTACAACCCTAGAACTCACAGTCTCAGTGCACTTGCTGGTGCTTAGTTAGACTCTCTTTTTCAGTTTCTGGCACCGCACACACTTGGGTTCCTATGACCTGTGGTCTGACTCCATTTGCTGACCCTTGAGTTCATTTCACGCCCATCTCCCCAGTCACTGGTACTTAGATCCTCAGTCATTTCAGTTGCTGGCACCACAAATATGCCCCTATATCAGAAAGATAGTCAAGAAAGGATTTAATAAGAAGACAGGACAGACTGCTGTGATAAAGTGCAGGGTTCAGATGGAAAAGTCTAAAGACCAGCAGCTGATTACATGCAACCAGCCTTTTTTATCCCTCCTCATCTCTATTTTCGCATACTTACTCCTCTGTGATCAACCCAGACTCCCTCCTTTTCCCCACCTTTGCACCTTCCTCTAAACCTCTCATGATAACTTTTGCTCAGGACCCCACAGATCTCGTCCAAATTTCCCATACTATGTTTCTCCCTTCTGATCAGTTGTAAGTTCAAATTTAGTTTCTTGATGGCCCTTCAATCAATAGCTGGAGAATTCTGGTCTTCATTATTGTCTCCCATATTGCCTACCCACTTTTCAAGTTTATGTTATCTGTGCATTTAATTTACTACATTCCTTGTTATTCTTTTTTTTTTATTTTATTTTATCTGTAATTCTCCTTAACCAGATCCAGATCCCCTGTTGTGGATGTTGTGCACATAGAGAAATTAAGAGAAGTTATTAACTTAGCCCAGTTAATGACCTGGAGTAGGATCCTGCTTTGTACCATACTTGAATTATGAATGGTCATCCCATGACAATCTGCAGTGAAACTAATTTTCCTACTTCTCTGATTAACGCCAGCTTTTCATGTCCACAGGGTGCCAAAATACCCCTGAGCTGTTGCAAGACAGGGATATCGGATCAGGGAAATAGCAGCAACAGAGATCAAATGAAAAACATGGAAAATAACCACCATTTGGTTCCTGAAATTATCCTTCCTGTGAACTTTAACCATATTTAAAGATGGCTTACCCGCGAAGTAATCACACGGCGCTGGACTGGTCTGTACGCACATATTGGGATTACAGTATTGATACTAATAAAGTAATGGGGATCAAAGTGGGGAACAAGGCAAAGACAGCAAAAAGAAAGCTCTGTGGAGAGAACTTGTTTCGTATTAGGCCTTTGTACAGCTTCCACAACAGAAGACATAATGCTGCTAATAAATTCTGCCCTCAATGGAGTCTTTGAGCTTTTCCACCTCAGAAAAGAGCACTGCAGAGTTTCGCGTTTGTATCAGTTAGTCAGGTATAAATGTCATCTGAAATGGCTGGGTACCTTGTACGCAAGTCCTCATATGATCGTGATTTATCCTTTCATGCTTTCTTTGCTGCTGACACATTTATGGATCGTGCATAGCTCATGCTTTTCTAACAGAGGGCAGAGGCTTCACTAAGTCTGCCTCAGGGCAGTAGCATGGCAAGCAGCTAACCATTCCTCTCTAAATCACAGGTTCATTAATTAACATACAATTACAAGGGGGATACAATTTTTTAAATGAGATGTACACAAACAAAAGCAACATGTGTAAAACCCAGGAAACCTCAGTAGGCTTTTTCTTCTTTTATACCAGTTTCATATGAACACTACACTAAACTGAGTTCATGTTACAGTTGTACCTACAGTGATTACTACCGTACTGATTCTAAATACTTTCTAGTCACATAGATGACTTTTTATTTCCTAAGTCTTAGCTAAAATCCAAGTAAAACGCTGTAATGCACTATTTTTATTCAAGGGTCTGTGTCATTTTCTTCACTGTGGCACCTGCCTTCAAACCTCCACTTTTTATAGGACTCCTATTTGGTATTAGTTGTAGCTCTTGCGTCTATCAAGTTGTTTAATTTCAAATCCAGGAAGAGATAATTTGTATCTCTTTGCTCCTTAGCTGTGTATTTGTTCCCCATAAATTCTGTCTCCTTTCGGATGATATAAAGATAATATTTTGTTCTTAAGTCAAATGTAAGAGGGAGAGAAAAGCATGGAATGGAAATTGCTCAGCAAAGATTCTAAATTCTTGCAGAGGTCTTCAGCACACCATACATGACAACTCCCAAATATATTTTTTATGAATTCCATTATGCACAGCTGTAAGCAACAGACCTGTAAATTATCTACCCAAGATAAAATTGACCTGAGTACAGGATGGTTTAGTACTGCAGTCCACACTTACTGCAACTGGCTTGTCAGAATTCATTTATTTGCAGGGTACACCTTGCCAATGGGTATGAATTTCTTGCTTGTTCAGTTTGATTCCAAGGCTAATGTAATCTCTCCCTCAGTGCCTCGCTGTCAGACCTCTGATTTATTTAGATGAAAATCTTATAGCAGCTCCCTGCGGAGAGGCATTGTCATGCTGTATCATACTCTCAATCCACTTGATCTCTGCCCTGTGGATTCTAATCAAGAAAGTAAAGTCACTTTGAATACCCTACCATTTACTAGACTTTCTAATAAACTTAGTTTCTTCGAAAAAACATTACATAAGAAACTAATGTAAGGCTTGAAACAAATTTGACAGATAATTTCTATGGATAAGGCACTGGATTCTTTTGTTTGTTCTTGTTTTTAATTTGCATTATACTATGAGCTAAGAAGGGATCATCATTGCCTATCAGATTACATTAACCAGCTTTGTTACTAATTTAACTTGTGCCATTTTTTTAATAATTTGCAAGGACTTCTTAAGAACTTGAAATTCTGAAACTTTCTTGTCTATACCAGACTATATTAAATTGCTCATTTAAAGGGCTAGTGGGTGGATATCACTGGAGAGAGCTGCAGATGAGTGAAGGTTGGCATCCAGATTTGGTTTGTTGAAAGTATTCTTAGTTTTGGATGCTCATGGGTGTTTTTTTTCCTTTTTCCCTAAAGCCTGCAAAACAGGTATAGGAACATAGGAATGAAAAATAGCTTGTCATGATGTTGGCTGAAGTTCTTGGTTATAATAAAAATATATATCCAGATCTTTTAAAATCAGCGGGGAAAAAATATTTCCAGAGGATCTTCCCAGTGGGAAGGAATTTCTTAATGTTCACAGACTACTGTGTTCCATGACAATGGATGGATTTACTGCTCAATATTTAGTAGAGAACGTGTTTTATAGAATGAAATGCAAATAAAAGGGTTCTGGGAAGGTTCCAGATTACTGGAAAAGTACTGTAAATTATGTAGTTACTCTTCAGAATCAAGCTTTAAAAAAGCAGAATAATGAGTGCTTAGACAAGCAAATATTTCATTTTAAATATATTTTCATTCAATATTTGGAATGCAGCAGTCTTCTCAAATAGCATTTTTCTTGAAATGATTTTAAACAGGCAGGTGTTTTCAAAACTAATACTCCCATCAATACTATTAATGGATACTGCTCTACAAAATTCAAGAGCAAAATAATTTTCATTACAAAAGCATGGAGTGACTCTGGTGTGATTACACTAACCATTAGTCATACTAGTAATAAAGCACAATTTCTGCCTAAGAGAGTTTACTTCAAAGTAGACAAGGCATGCAATAAATGGAACTAGGAGAGATTATTGTTTGCAAATGAGGAACTCGGGATAAGGACATATAAATGACTTGTGCAAGACTCACACATTCTACAAAGGTGCCCTAAGAAACTTTAGCAGTATTCCAGATAACAGACTCGGTATCCTGAGTGTCTGAGTTTGCTGCTAGACATGGTGGCACATGAGTGTCTGAGTTTGCTGCTAGTCCAGCTGGCTGGGTGAAATATGACAGACATGTTGAGTATTACATTCTTACACACTTCAATGGCTTTATTTTCCTATTTTTTATGTGATTTTCATTTTCATGATACAAAGATTTAATTTATGCCTTTTCTTCATAGGAAAAGATGTTCTTGGTGCTCAGACTTTCATCTCAAAATTCACTATATGGTTCATTCATAATTAAATCTGCTCAACCCCCTGACCTCACAAAAGCTAAGACAGATCCATATCATAGATCTATAACTGCAAAGCAGTCCAAAGACACCCGACCGTGTTTAAAACTAGGTGATTCAAGGTCTGGCATCAGTCTAGTCATATGAACACAGCACTGAGACTACCTAAAAAGGCCAGAGAAAAAGTGGAAAGAGAATGTGCTCTGCACACAGCCAACAAAGACCTCTCTTACCTTCACTGCTGTTACTATGATTAGACATACTTTTTCTTCAACAGCTTACTCAATAAATCAGGCTGCATAATTCACATCTGCCAATTGCCACAACACAGTTCCTTCCATGCAACGTTTTACCACTCAAACACGAAAACCTAAGAACATCAAGCAAAACCACCGTGATTTATCATTTTCTGGGACTTCTCCACTTTTCCTTCTTTTACTTTGCCTTTTCATCAGAACTGTGAAAGGAGATGGCCTGTAAATTCCCTGACAAGGGGTAGAAGGCCCTTCAAGCCTTCAATGGAATGCCTCAAACACTTGCAAAGAAATAAAAAATACAGGCCTGACATTCAAAGAATTGGTAAGACTCACAGATACCTAAAAAGCAGTGGGAGGACTGCTTTGTGTATACAAGATAGTTCTGCCACTTGTGTTATCACTCTGTCAGTTCTCTATTCAAGGCCATTGTGTCCAATAAGTGATTTTTCCTTCATTATCCAAGAAATGCATATGAAAGTGCACACTGGTGCACATGCTAATGAAAATTATAGAGATCGTGCTAAACATATATGACTGTGGCACTTGTCTCTCCCCTCAGCTTATAAACAGTTTAAAAATCCTTTCTGAACATTACAAGTCTTTCAGGAGCGAGAATGGCTGGTATATTTGGCCTCACCTAGCAAAGCAGGGGTTTCAATCTATAATAACAGTTAAACAGTCCAGGTGAGCTCCACGCTTATAAAGAGCCCTCTGAATCACTGGAGTGATTTACGCTACTCAGCTGAAGTCAGAATTTGGTTCCGATATAATGCATAGTACCTCTGTAACATTATCCTGGGGATAATCCATTTGACCTAGATCTCTAAGGAAATTAAGCACTGAAGCTAAGTGCTTATTGATCCTTTAAGAGATGGAGCTGGCACATTACTGCATTATCTTGCCTCTTTCACCATATGTGAAGAAAATTCGGTGCTTCAGAAAGATTATCCAAAAATTCCCTAAACTTAAGATATCCCTTCTTAAGGAAAGGAGGTAGTTATGCGGAATCAATCAACACAGAACTCTGAAAAGGTGGAAGAGTCAACTCCCATGCCTCAGCCTCTGTCCTCTCAGGATCTGCACCCTGCAACCATCTATTCATACCCAACAAAACAAGCACATTTTTGCCTGTTTTTTTAAATGGAGAATTAGGAAGGATTCCCTCTCCCTCTTCAGAATATGACTGGAAGAATCAATGTAGGAAGCACTAGTTATTTCCTTTACCGTTTTAGATTTGGGTATTTAGATTTTTACCTGGGTCTAGGGGAATGAATGACAATTTTTCTCCTTTTCCATAGAGGATTCAAGACCAGGTCTTCCCCCACACTCTGTCACAGAATTCTTACTTGGAGATCTGAAGTGAGGGATTGCAAGTACTCACCCCCCAACCTTGAACGCTATATTAGGAGATGCAAGTTTGAATCCTTTCAAGAAAAAGAGATTTGAACTTTTGGGCCCTGTGTTACAGGTGTTCTGCGCACTTGAACATTATGTAAAAGGAGACCACCACGTTTTCCTTCCATTATTTTAAAAATTAGCATTAGCAGTGAGAGATCCAACCCTGCTTGTCTCTGCTGGAGGTGCTGTTATCAAAAACAGATTAAGACTCTCATTGGATTTAGGATAAGAATTGCTAAGTTCACCGTATTTTTCTCAGACTTAACAAACAGAAAGTTACTGAAATACCTAATTATCCCTAAGCAAGTTCGCTTGACTCATCCTGACATTTTGAGAGCACTACAAATTGCAACTGATTTGGTATAACTCCATTCATAAGAGCCACCTAAGGCCTTCTTTATTAGTTTTCCAAAGATATAGGGAAATTAACTAGTTGCTTAGTAGCTAGATGCACCGCCTGTAATTTGCAAGTCTACATGCACACTTGTGACTTTGATTCAGAAAAAGTCAAATTGAATTGATTTGCACCAGGAAGCAAGAGTTTACAAATTGTAGTTGCTACAAGTTCACTCGCCTCGGTTTGTTTCATGTTAGCTTTTCCTTTAGGAGTTTAATGTTTCCAGCTTCCATCCACATTTTCTACTGGACCTGGGCTCTTGCTTTTTTTCTTTGGCAATGCTTCCATCTAAATATATGCTATTTTGCTTAGATAAAAAAAAAATAATTGCACAGGAAAAATACATCTCCAAAGCTTGGTAGTAGAACTACATTTTCGCAATTTGTTTCTATAACTACTGATGGGAAACACAACAGATTGCAGCTCAAGAACTAAATAAAACACCTATTGCCTCTGTAGTGAATAATAGCCTATGCTGCCTTTTAAAGACACAAGTTTATCACTTTTTTAAAGTATTTGGATACTAAAACTTTTTTTCAGGCACTCTAAATCAAAGAAAATAATAAACAAGGTATATCTCAGCTTAAAATCAGTTCTGTCAACCGTAGCTGACTGCCCTCATGACACAGATAGATGTTTACAGTTGCTGTATAGCAGTGTTTCCTTGTAAAAAAAGGCAAAATATCAGCCTTTGAATCAACATTGAGAAGATGCATTTAGTTAACATGTAAGAAACGAAAAAGATGCATTTTGTAAGTAATGATGCAAGTAAGGAGCAAAAGATGCAAATAAGCTTGTAGGATATAACAACTGAATTTTGCTCAGCATATATGAGTACCTCAGTGAGCTTATTATAAGCACTATCAGTTACATTGTGGAAATAATATAAATTTATTCCCAGTGCTTGGCACTTCAGTAGTACAGAGACAACTCTTATCTGAGATAAGACATGATAGCTGCCCCATCCCCAGCTTCCAGCTAAAGTCCAAACCAGGCAGCCGCCTCTACTGTTTGCCCTTGAAGTCACCCCCCCTCTCCTGGTCACGCTGTTGTCCCGAACCGTGTTCTGTTTCACAAGGCCCTGTAACCTTTTTACAGCTCTTCGCTCTTGCTTAGCGAGAGATTCTACCTTCTTTACATCGACATGGCCTGTTGTGATTGACTACCAGGGCCGGCCAACCCCCCCTCCAGTTTACCTGAAAGTGTAGCAGACCAGGAAGATCCCCCAGCTATGTACACCATGTCCGCCATTTTGTTTCAGCTGCCACCTTATGGCAGGGAGCCGCCATTTTGTTAAATGCTTTCATGCCGCTCTGTGAAGGCCCAATGGTCAGTTCTTGGTGCTGTCACACCAGTGTGTTCTTTAGGCAAAGACAAGGTTCTTGACTGCAAAGCCCTGTGATTCTACAAAGACACAGTCAGGCAGCAGGAAGCAGTCACGCTGGATGGCATCAGTAAGCAGGGTTCAGGCAACACCCAGGTCTAACAGCCCAGAGCAGCAGGTCTGAACAACTGGTATACCTCCAG
The DNA here is from genome assembly GCA_013399435.1 of Arenaria interpres. Lineage (NCBI taxonomy): Eukaryota > Metazoa > Chordata > Aves > Charadriiformes > Scolopacidae > Arenaria > Arenaria interpres. The sequence continues at coordinate 13,428 of VXAK01005468.1, read as the reverse complement.
AGTGATCTGCTCTTTCACGACAAGCTTTTGTTGAATGGGGTGGATTTAAAAACTAAGCAGCAAAATCAGCTTTTGTTGGGTGAGTTCCCCAGCAGCAGGAGCCTCCAAGCTGGTTATAGCCTCTCGCCTTGCTATTTGTGAAGAAGGTGAGCAGGCTGGAGCAGGCCTATTTGGAGCAGGCTGAGGCTTAACTTACAGCCAAGACTTTTAGTGTTTACCCAGGGGCCCACAGGGGTAAAGTGTTTGGCGGACTGGCCTGCAGTTGTGTTAACACTGCTGTTTCTGAACAGCTGCCAAAACTTGATGTTATTGGGTTCATAGATAACGATCCTTTTTACAATAAGGCCAATGGCATACTGGGGTGCCTGCAGGTGGAGGGAGGTCATCCTCCCCCTCTGCTCTGCCCTGGGGAGGCCCCATCTGGAGCACTGGGTCCAGTTCTGGGCTCCCCAGTTCCAGGACAGGGAACTTCTGGAGAGGAGACAGCAGAGGGCTACAGAGATGATGAGGGGCCTGGAGCATCTCCCTTCCGAGGAGAGGCTGAGGGA